>JAVLUZ010000142.1:6215717-6269750 GCA_036768485.1 Mermis nigrescens
CTGCAAAATCCTTGCACGAACGATGGCCCCTACGAATTTCGTATTCCGCCTGATATGTATATGTTAGATTTATCAAAAAATTATATTTATTTCGCAATTCGTATCGTGAAACCTGATGGCTCAGCATGCAGAATTACAACCACAGCGGATGGAGCACAAGCGGGTGATCTTGTGTTGCCTATTAACCTTATTGGAAAGACTTTTTTCAAGCAAATCAAAATGTTTCTCAATGGAAAGCTAATTTCTGATAGGTAAGAAAACTTAAAACCTAAAATTAAAATGTTTTCTAAGTTTTTTATTTTTTAGTGGCGACAGATATGCATATCGATCTTTTTTGGAAACTGAGTTGAACTTTGGAAGAAACGCTAAAAAAAACACAATTACAAGCTGCAATGTATCACCCGACTTTGACGATAGTGAAACACAACAAAATCCTGGTTTTCAAACTCGCATGAGCATATTCAAAGACAGCGCATGGATCGAACTAATGGCGCCAATTCATGCCGATTTAATGTTTCAAGACAGATTTTTAATAAATCAATGTGAACTACGCTTAGAATTGTACAGAAATAGCGATAGTTTTTGTTTAATCGATATAGACCAAAATCCACGAACAAATTATAAAATTGAAGTCAAACAAATGTGTTTATATATTAAAAAGGTCGAAGTTGCAGACTCAATCTCCTTAGCTATAGAATCTATGCTACAAAATACTACCGTAAAATATCCAATTCGAAGAACACAAATAACAACTCTACATATAACCGAAAACCGTCGTTCGACTCCACTGAATGCACTTTTTTCTGGCGCTCTGCCAAGGCGTATCGTCGTTGGACTCGTTAGTGCAGAGGCAGCAAGGGGTTCATACAAAACGTCACCGTTTCAATTTCAAGATTTCGGAATTTCCGAAATTAAAATTACAAGTGGCACGACTACAGTACCCTCAACGCCTTATAAATTAAATTTTGATGAAAATCAGCTGATTCGATCATTTGTACAATTGTTTGATGGTTTAGGAATTTCGCAAGATGATAAAGGAAATATGATTAGTTTAAAGCGATTTAAAAATGGTTGTACTTTTTTGTTTTCGAACTAAGCGCCGATGGTGCTGACAACAACTCCTGGGAGCTCCTAAGGGAGGGAACCACGAGTTTAGAAATTGTTTTTCATAAAGCTCTACCCGCAGGAGGAGTTGAAAGCATCATATACGGCGAGTTTGATAGTCTTATCATGTTGGATCACTCCCGTCAGGATTTTTTACGACTATACAGTGTAAACTTTTATGTATGCGCGAAAATGTGTTTTTTGTTGTGATAGTTGATTTTAGAATAAAATATCTTTTTTACACACCTCAAGAGCAAAATGTTTACTCACAGAAAAATAAGCAAGTTTCATTAAAATGTATCGGGTGATTGGTTGAAAATTAGCATTGTATTAAATTTTTGTTAAATAATTTATTTAGCAACGAAACTTCAAATTCTGAGTGGCAGAAATTACAATTTCTCTGATAATGAATTCAAATACACGTTCTGAATTTAGTCTAGGAGATGATTTATATTGTTTAGTATCAAAATTTAATGGTTTCGTTAACATTGGATTTCGTATTTGTAAATCTTTTAATTTTGGCGAGCCACCATTATATCCCACTACTCATGGCATTAATTTAATAACCTATCAGTATGAAAAGCTTCTAAGTGTGACGGATAAAATTATCGATGGATTAATGTATGGTAATCCGTTTGGAAAACTCGAGTTATCTTATGATACTGTCGCTTTAATTGAGACTGGCGTAATATCAAACAAGATTTTGGTTTTAAAAAACGATAAAAAGAAGCATAGAGTCGCACTAACCCCATCTCAATTTGAAGCTTGGCAAAAACAAAAGAAGATATTATGAAAGCAATCAAAAAACTGCAAGGTACACATTAAATTTATTATTAATTAATTCTAAGCAATTATTCATTATTTAAGGATCAACTAAGCGTAAACCAAAAAAGGGTAAGAATTCTTGGTGGCGATTTGGAGTTAAAAAAGAAGAAAGCAGAAATAAATCAGTTTCTTTAAGTAAACAAAAATTAATACACAATTAATCAAGCTAATAGAAAATTCAATCGAGACAAAATCATTATAATGACAAATTTATAGAAACAGACACATTGGCTGGAATTTTTAGCTTTGAATAAAAGTTCACTTATTGTCAATTTTATTGGTTAAAAAAGTCAACAATTAAAAATTTTTCAGTCACGAAAAGTCAACAAAAATTTTAATGCGTTTTTATTTACTTGTCTACCTTGCATGCATATACCCCAGGAAGTTAGTTTTCTAAGCAATAGTACCTATTTTTGCAGAATCGAATTACGGTAATTTATTTTGAGTACTGTAATGTATAGCGCTTTTTAAAGTTAACACAGTAATCTTTGCTAGTCGGGTAAAGTAAACAATGCAACTTTAATAGTCTTTTTGCAAGCTTTTTATGCAACATACATGCGTTTACACCGATTCAGTGCAGAATAAGCAAAACTAGTAATACGTGTAGACCGAAGAACTTTTTATGTGCTGTAACGCATAAGCTTGAAAAGCTAAAGCCTTAGGTAATTTGTAAATTGCATTATGTTTTTCTATCTGAGTACTCTGCATAATATTGTGATAATTTTGCTTGGCGTTAGATTAAGATATACATATAACGCACTTTAAAGTCAGCAGATTATTTTTTTGCCAGTTGGGTAAAGTAAACAATGTTAATACATGCAGTCTTTTAGCAGTATACACGCAACTGTAGCATAATATTTCAATAATTTTGATATCACACACATATAACGCTCTTTGAAGTCAACATATAAAATTTTTGCCAATCATGTAAGGTAAACAATGTGTTTTTGACGGTCTTTTCACAGTATACATGCATTTTGAAGTTTTTTAGCACTAAGTAAATAATGCAGAAAAAACTAGTTTCGCAGTAGTGAGAGGACCCTGGACGGCACAGTTAAGGATAGGGTATCCTTAACTGTACAGTCCAGGGTGACCCCCATTACTACTGACTTGGCATTTTGAAACCTACTTATTCATCTTCTGTCTTAGCGAAATTGCAGTGCAACTGTTACCAATCGTAATTTTTCGTTCACGGTAAGTTCTGTAGACAAAAAATTTCATTAACAGTGAACTGATTTGAGTAACACATTACTGAAATTTTCAAGCTGATGGTAAAAATACCTCTGATCTGGATGATATCATCCGTACATTAAATGAATGAAAGAGTAGGGAAAAATTATTAAGCGGTTTATGACAAAAAATCCCGCTTGCACTAATAATCTGAAGATTCAGTTCACGCTGCGGTATGATTTTCGATTTCATCCAATGTTTTTGCTTTTTGATAATTGACTCGGCATTTCCTGCCACATCAAAAAAATGACACTTGATAAACTTGTTTGGAATTTTAATGAAAATGCAAGTTTTACTTATGACTGAAAAATGATTACTTTAAATAAAATTAGATTAAATTATTATGTTAAGATTAAATTACTATCATATTACTTGTGTTCGACTTCTTTACATTATAATGCGATATTTGTCTGATTTAGCATAGACAATGGGGCTGGACTTTGAAAGCCCTACAACATTCTACAATAGTCCATTTCAATCGATTTGTCGTGGTAATTCTGACCTATATCTGATTCGGGCATGTGAAATATGGTCGAAAAATCTATATTTCTTTCTTACTCATGTCAGCTTATTCTTGCAACATAGTGATAGAGACAAGCGCATTGCCGGCAATACTCTCAAGCGAAAGGTTTTGATCAGAACTGATGCTTCATAAAGGGCGAAGGACTCCAACGGTAATGCCCATGGATGCACAGCATGGCCGACCTGGGAGAGAGGGTCAGCGGATCTAGGGAAAAGGGGGTCGAAAATGGAACCTTTTGGCCAAAACGACCGTAATAACTGGTATAAATCCTGAACTTTTGATGAAAATTTTTTAATTTCATCCGTTTTTGGCCTTCATTTTGCCTTTCCCCAGAAAATTTTTCAATTTTATTTTCTGGGATTAGCATTAAAAACTACAATTTTACGCAGAGTTTGGGAATATTAGGCATTAATTGCATTAGCAAGAAGTTGACTTCAAAGGATTAAACAGCATGATAACAGTGATGTTTACATCCTTAATGGAAAATAAACAATTTTGCACAGCTGATTTTATTTTCCATAGATTAAAAATATTTTTCATCAACACACAATGAAATCGACCTGATCGGCGGAAAATCTAATCCGACAAGAACAACATTCAAAACGCTGTTTATTATTTACTTGCTGGTAAGCCATTGTTGACTGCAATGTCGCTTTTCGTATGTAAACTGTTCAACAAACCGCAAACAAATTTATTTCCCTTAGAAATGGGGAAACCAGCTAAGACCCTTCTTTCTTTAAACAAAATAAACAAATTGTTTTGATTGTATCAGCTGTTAAATACGTGAATCAATAGAAACAAATTCCTATAAATGTCTAACTTTGCAGAGGTGCATAGATTTACACTACAATGTATTTTAGCTGAGGAGGAGAGTTTAATGTTTATGTTTAAAACTTGGGTCTAGTGGATCTGGAAAACTGTAGATTAACATAGTCTTGACGCTATAAAATTATACTTTTACAGAATTCTTTACTCTTCAATAATGATCATACTTTCGATATCTAAATTTGATTTTTAATTCAAACCTTGGGTTATTTAACCTACAAAACTTCATGTGTTTGATGCCAAATTTTATCCTTATACGACTTTGATTTTTAACTGTAATTGGTGTCTATTTTTTAAGTAAAACAATAACAAAACTTCTTCAGTATGCCTGCCTGCGTACATATATAATTAGTGTACACTTCATTGAGTGAGTCGTACCCAGATATGGAAGTGAGGGGTTTGGGGTATATACTCTCAGAATAAAAAAATGGGAAATATTCAGAAAACTATGAAGCGAAATGAAGGCTAAAAGCGGACGAAAGAGGAAAATTTTTTTGAAAAATGTTCAAAATGGATCAGAAACTGTAGATTAACATAGTCTTGACGCTATTATAATTTATACAAGTTTTTAAATTATTTTGACTCACAGAAAGCCTAAATTTGACCACCCTACCCCGAACGGCCATGCTGTGATCTGTGGTCGGACTTAACTCATCCGTAATTTGCGAGTAAAACTTGCCTAAGGGAGGGCAATTATTGGGCGGACATGTCACATGTGTCCACGATTTCTAACTTTATTATTTTGTGTTTTTGAAATGCGGAAGGTATTCTTGTCTTGATGTAAATAGAAATAACATTGCACATTTAAACTCCAGTAAGTCACAAATTTTGTGTATTCTATAAAAAACTCAAAATACTCAAAATGTTATTTTGAGCCCTTTCATTTCATATTTTTTCAACTAATCGACGCCCGTCGAGACGTGACCACTTTTGTCCTTAAATGTGTATTACATCTAAGAAGAATTTTCGTTTCATTCAAATCTTACAGTTTTGATCTAGATCGTGCAATACAAATTTTTTACATTGTCCTTAAATTTACCTCTATCTTTTCTCTCCTTGAGGAAACAACTTATCGTTGAATTCAAAAGGAAATGTCACGCTCACATCTGATTTTCCATACAAGAGAGGACTAAAAACTGGGATCATCTGTAAATTATCACATTCACAGTGTAAGGCGGTTGAATTTTGAGTAAGTTATAGCTTCAACTCGTTCACTTTCTTTGTTCCTAAATTAAATGCGATTCAACAGAATCCCTTTTTTCTAAATAACCGACTGTTTGCCGAAAAATAAAATATGCTCGCCACACCCCGAAATGTGTTCTTGGAGGTTTTGGAGTTTGGATCATCTCAGAATGACACCTGAACCAAGCAAAATAGCTACGATCACACCTGAGCGTTGGGGGTTTTAGGGGTATGCACCCCTCCCCCCCCGAGAAACCAAAATATCCCCCCCCCAGAATTCAATTTTTGAAATTTTTTTCGTTTTTTCTCGCAATTTTTTGATGCCAATGGATAGTGCTCGATGAGAAACGTCGAAAAACGGTGTTTTTTCGCCATACCACCATTTTTGAGGCCATTTTTTCACCTTCAAAAAATCTTGCACCCCCCCAGAATTTTCTTGCTGCCCACGTATGGCTACGACCCCCAATAGTTCTTACAAAAAAATCGTAGAAAATGTGACTTGTTGAGCGTTTTTAGCTAAGTTTTGGCCCGAATGTGTCAAATTTTCGGTGCGTCGCGTCATATGCTCCTTTTTAAGAACATTTTGTTCAGTTTGCTCAATTTTTTCAATTTGTTAGGCAGTTTTTCGTGTTTTCATCCTCTAGAAAGAACGAACATTGTCTGAAACGTCAAAAAACATCATTTTTGACGTGTACTCATAGTTTTTAGCCCAGAACAGACACTTTTTAGAAATTTTTAGGGCTTACCTCTCAGAATTTCTTAGTACGCCTGTAACTATTAAAGGGCGAATCAAAATTAAACTAGTTTCCCTTCTAAATATCCCAGTTTGCTCAGCTGTATGTTTTGCCATTGCATAATTTTTGTTATTTTTTATGAAACTCGTACTTTCTGCTAGCGTAAATTATCTTATTGACTACTCAAACGCTAAAAATAAATCGGGAAAGTTGAAATATTATCTGTGGATTTTGCGTCTGAAGGGCTGTTTCTGGCATGCAGACATTAGAGCGCCGACGTTATAGCGTATATGCACTTGCGGATTTAAGGGGCCCTATTGAGACCAAAAATTTATTGAATCTTGATCGGAAAATATCGGATCCTTTTCTGAGGATGAGAAGTCATTTTTTGGTCAATAAATTTTTGGTCCGCCCGTGCTCACGTTTATACACAAGGTGTATGCAGAATATACTTAATTTTGTAAGAAATGCAACGTCAAGTGATTTTTTTCTTCACTGAGAATTGCATCACTGATTGTATATTTCCATCTAGCACATTTGAAAAAATTGCAAGACGTAAGATTTTTTCGGCACTGTACTGTTTTAATCAGCAGCTGAATTCTTTCTCAAAAAAGCTGCCTGACCATTTCACAGCTCTGCCAGAATTGTAAATTTATCTGCTACTACAAGTATGCGACGCTTTGGCATTTTAAGTGCAGATTAAAAGGAAAATTGCATTCTTGATAACTTCTGTGACAAACAAGTTATGTCAAAAACTTTTCAAAAAAATTTCACATCAAAATTCACTTAGGAGCAGCTAGAACAGTGCAGAAAAGCTTAAAAATTGCTTTACAAAACAAAAGAAACCGCATGCATTTATCACTACCTGATATCGATATATTCATGCGTTCCCATATTGCCGTATGGAGTGCTAGGCATACCTGGGCGTGGGGGAGGGTTTGGGGGGTATGCACCCCCCAGAAACCAAAATACCCACCCCAGAAATCAAAATACCCCTCCCCCAGAATTCAATGTTTTGAAAACTTTTTCTCTCGTATTTTTACACAATTTTTTGAAGCCAATGGATAGTGCTTGATGAGAAACGTCGAAAAATGGTGTTTTCATCGCCATACCACCATTTTTAAGGCCATTTTTTAACCTTCTAAAAATCTTGCACCCCCCAGAATTTTCTTGCTGCCCACGTATGGTGCTAGGGTTAACTTTGCCCCGTTATAATAGAAAGCGTATCCAATTCTGAATCGGAAAGTATATGAATCGTTGCAAATAGTCTCGAGTGTAAGATACAGTAGGACTTTTTTCAAAGGTAGTTCGTTTTGTCCGTGAAGCTTTAACTGGCGAATTCTTTCATATATCAGCATAAAAGTTTTGTTAAGTTACGTGAAAAACATCTATTATGGCTGCGCTTTAATGTCGCGCGCTCTAATGTCGCTGCGCAATAATGTCGGCGCTCTAATGTCGGCTCACCGCTGTTTCTGTCCTTCATTGTCTGGTATATTCTTATGTTCTATATCAATAATGCAAAATGAACAGGCAGATGATAATGTACATAGTTTAAATGTAAAATTAATAAAATTTACATCTCTTAATGAATTAAATGGATTTTCTGAGTAAGTTCTGGTTTTTACATAACTTTGCTTAACGCATAGAAGTTTTTAAAGAAAACGCTTTTCGCAGGCCTGAAAAATTAGCAACCTCGCTTTAAATGCAGTCCGCTTTCGTTTTCATCATAAGCGTAGCGCTTATAACGCTAATTCCATCGCATAATGGACTAGATTTGAACCTATTAAAAAATGGTGATACTAAAAGTTTATTACCAGCCGGAGTGGATTTAAGCATATTGGATAATAGTAAGCTTTACAAAAGTATCACGTTATATTTGGTTGTTTATACTTTCATAAAAACTTTTCCTCCGAAGGCTAATGATCTATTATCAAAACCAATGAAAAAAGTCTCAGGCATATATTTTAAATACGAACGCACACTGGTTTGGGGTAAACGAAATTTTTTCAAGACTGCTTTGCAGTCATTGGTTTGCATAACCACTGGACGAATTTTATGCTTTGTTTGCATCCCAAATGAATTCCTGTCCATAAGCAAATCCGGAAAAAATTTTCCGAGAGCCCAAATTTTAAAAATATTAGTTTGATTTTAAATGCATGTACCCGCACTTTTCATTACGTTGATTCGGGCAGTCGGGTACAGACATGCACGTGGTTGGGGGAAATGAGAAATTTTGTGGGGAAAACGAGCGAAATGAAGGCCAAATTGTATAAAAATTAAAAATTTTCTCCAAAAGTACTCGAAATTGACGATAAACGGTGGAATAACGTATATTAAGGTTGTGCACGAAGAAAATGTCATTCTTAACTGGAATGAAATAGGTGTAGTTTTGAACAAAAACGAACGGAACAAACAATCGCCAAATTGGTATAACTAAAATCGATTTTCACACTTTTATCATGAAGTTCAAGAAGCATTTAGGGTTTCATTCGACGGAAATAGTACATCAAATCACTAGGAATATTTCAGCTGATTCAAGCTTCTACTCAATATTGGATCGACTAAAGGAACAATGATTCGACGCGAAGCGCCAAAATTTTTTGACGTTCTTGCTTTTAATATTTCCATCACATTTGCGCAATAAAAATAAAAAAATACCTATTTTCGGACCTGTTTTGACGATCTGTTAAAAATCTGGGATTACAACACCCTCTTGCATGTCAATGATACTAACAATATTTAGCAAAATAGATAAGAATATGAGAATGCTTCACATCAGCACCTTTTTGTTAACATAACTGCTTACCTTCCCTTTTATAAAGTTATTTCAATCTATTCAAAATTCGAAAAAACGTAATTAACATTTATAAAACGGAATAAATTCAAATGTAATTGAGCGATTATAACTTATTTTATCTTGTGTCACTTCAATTTACTAGAATGCAATTGATAAATATTATTCCTGATACTGTTTGCTTATAATATACGAAAACTCAATCATATTGCAGAACTGGATGCTGTACATCCAGAAATGGAAAGTAAACAAGGAGAAAGAAAGAAAAGAAGCTCAGTCAAAGGATTCGTTGCAGTTAGAGGATAGAAATGTATTTTGCGTGTACGTTCATATTATATCGTATAGTATCCGATTTACAAGAATAAAAATATTCTATAATTAAAATTTAATAGCGGAAAAGCAAGCAGCTAAATCTATTTCAGTCTGATCCATTTCTTCTCCGTCTGTTATTTTACATTTAGTTCATTGAACCAGATTCTGATTTCACATTCAGGACAAATGTTTATTTTTTCTCCTACGCAGCGCGGTACTTCAGGCCAGATTTTTGATTTACAAAGAGTTACATTTTAGTGACACGGAAAAATGGCGACTGATTCATAACATTTAGAAAATGAACTTTTGAAGAGTAATGCAGCCTCTCGCTTTCAAATCATTCAACTTATTTCAGACAGGCATCCACTGATCACATCTCAGAATTTGGTACCTTATTTTCTAATAGTTCGGTCGGTTTGACAAAAATCTTTAATCCTGATGAACAGATTACCATCAATATAGGTATTTGATACTTGACAAGTAATTTATGATATATTGAAGGAATCAAACTTTTTGAAAATCTAAGTGGATGTCGAATCTGTAAAAACAACAGTAACAACCGAGGAGAAATAACGATGTAATAATTCAGTAATAATTAAATGTTATCAGTAGGTTAGTGGTCGGTGATTATAGTCTGTTTCAAAATTCTTGAGACTATTTTATTGTATGGGGGATTCGAAAGTATTACCGATTCAGCCAATCGACAAAGCACTTTCTTAGGATCGTGTCTCAACATTCCCACCGCGAGTCCCAAATTCTCACCGTCCCAACATTCCCCGTCCCAATATTCCCACCTTGGGTCCCATATTCCCATCGCGAATCCTAACATTTCCATCGTCCCAACATTCCCACCGTCTCAATTACAAATCCCATTAGTTTTTTCAAACCAAGCTTTAAGGCCTGGTGATTTTTTTTGGTATGCCACGAAAACAGCTTATTTTATTGTTAAAGAATTTTTATCTGCAAATGTGGTGTTAGTCCAGATTAACTAATAATGATTCATTTAATTTAACAGACAAATTAACAGAATGTGTTACATTTTTGTACGTCTTAAACTAACAATAACATCTCATTCTTCGAGCAAATAATAATTACCTCTATCTTCCTGTTGGTATTATTACTCAAAAATTCTGCTTGGCAGTTAAGTAAAAAAAATTATCGCGATAATTTTGGTTGGTGCTAAATAGAAAACCTACAGCAAGTGTCTAGAGAATCCTTCATTCATGAAATATTTCCATTTGAAAAAATTTCAACATTTTTTTTAAAGTATCCTCACGCTCTAAGCTCGTAGATCGGTTGTTTGCATAAGACTACGAAATGGTACAGCATTAATACTAAGGGATATAATAGATTTAGATCTTAGGTAGCGCGTTAGCGCGTACCTATAATATACTTGGGTACCCCTAACACCTGTGCACCCCCTACAGCTATAACGGGACACTTCTGGAAGGTGCGGTTTTTTAAAAAGAAAGATAATAAAAAAATTTGCTGCCCGTATTTTTTGTTTTTCTTGAAACTCAAAACTGACTGTGTAAAGAAGGTGTAAAGTTTTTGTGTAACGTTATAACATATGACAAATTTTGGGACCTTTTTGTCACGGCATGTGGACAACTGAGTATTGATGACTCGAACAATTAAACAGCAAAGGATTATAGAGGGATGAATTCTACAGAACAGCATTTTTTGGTTTTTGAAATTCGCATTAGTTCTCGAATGGCAGTGTAAAGAGTGCGAAAATCTGGGGGTGAAAAAGCACTTTTTGGTCGAGTTTTCAACCTGCTTATGTCTGATCGAACTTCGGTTATGAGTTTTTAAAAATGTTTTCTAACAGAAATGTAGAGCGGATCAAGGGCTACATTCTGCATATAAGCAAAGTCTTCTACGCTCTATGGTGAGTTAGATCCTGGGGTTTAAAGTTTACACTCTGGTGGATGGTGTAAAAAACGCATTTTAAGTAAGATTTCTCTGCCAAATTTTTCAGCTTATGAGTCAGTGTAAATTGAAGACAGCATTAATAAAGTGCCTGTCAGGGGCTACACATCGCAGCAAACCGCATTTAAAAAAACGCAATATTGAGTTATTTATGGGGGTGTAAAGTTCGAAATCAGAGGTAAAAAATGGGCGAAAAAACACGTTTTTTCCGAAGTTTGATTAATAAATCATACCAAATAATTTTTGCAACAGAATTTTGGCCTACAGGAATGTACTACGATTTAAAAGCTACAAATTGTACCAAACCGAATTTCTTTAAACTCAATGGGGAGTTCGGTACGGAATTTTAAAGTTTACAGTGTTCTAAATGGTGGAAAATACGTTTTTGTTGCGTTTTTTGTTCGCCACTTTCTCCGTCCAGAAGTCGGGATAAGTCCAATAGAATAAAAATAAAGTGCTTTATATCGGGTGCATGTCAAAGCAAATTGTCTATACATTAATATTTAGCGAGTGTAAAGTCAAAAATTTGGTGCTTAAAATGCGTTTCTGTCTTGTTTTTTCTGACTGCTTCTCCGTTTACGAGTCAGGGACACGTTCATCAAGTCTAGAAATGGACCAGGAACCAAATTTGATATGCCAGTCTGGCGCATATGTTTACACTCTACAGTGTTGTAAAATGGTTTACACCTATTGTTAAATTGCCCATAGAACATTATGGAGACTTAATTTGTTTCATAAATATTAATCGTAATATCGGAACAATATCAAAATTACGAATCTGACCAAAATCTTCTTTACACTAGGTGTTTACATGAAGTTTACACTACCTATGTATTTATCTTCGTTTTTGAGCATTCCAGAAACCTAATTCTTTCCTGGAGTCTAGAAATTTTCAAAGAATCAAATGTGAGACGTCACGTAGGAGCGTTTGTTTACATCCAACAATGATGTAAAGTAGTTTACACTCATTGTTTATTTGTCCTCAGACCATTGTAGACATGCAATTTTTTCATAAATGTTGGTAATAATATCCGAGTAATATCAGATTTACAAATCGAAATAAAATCCTCTTTACACTAGGCGGTTGTGTAAAGTTTACAATGCATGTTAGCCTTTGTTCTAGAGCATTGCAAAAACCGAAATTTTTTCCTGAGTTCTAAAAAATTTACAGGCAATGAAATGTAGGACGTCAGCTGGGCGCATTTGTTTACACTCAACAGTGATGTAAATTGGTTTACATCTGTGTCTATTTGTCCTTAAACCGTTATGGAGATGTAATTTTTTTCATGAATTTTGATCGTAATATCCGAGTAATATCGAATTTACAAATCCGACTAAAATCTTCTTTACACTCGTTGCTAGTTTAAAGTTTACACTATATAATAAGCTCCATTCTAGAGCCTCACGGTAACTTATTTTTCCCTAAAGTCGTAAAATATATATGGAAACAGATGTGATACGTCTGCTAGGGGCGCATGAAGAGTAGTGTAAATTGATTAACACCTAATGTTAATTTGTTCTTAGAACATTATAGAGGTTTGGTTTCTTAATAAATGCTGATCGTTATATCAGAGCAATACCGAAATTATTAATTCCAATAAAATTCTTTACACTCTTGTGTAAAGTTTAAAATGTAAATTAAGTTTAGCTCTAGGAAGTTTTGGAAGCATTTTTCTTTACAGGATGTTCTACGTAACATAAGAATTACTAATCAGAATGTTTGTTTCTTCTACAACTAGTAGTTTTGTAAAGTTTAAACCATTCAATTATTAGAAGAACCGCACAGTAAATGAAATCTAGTATTGTATTTCCAAATCTTGCTGATTAAAAGTAGGGTACTAGCAAAGAAAAATGCTCCGATGGAACAAAAAAGGGAATATACTTGGGATTGAGAATTATCGAGGATGTAAAAGGAGGGGACTAGGAAAAATCTCCCTATGTTATATGCCAAAAATCGCAAAATATGTTAAAAACCTGACTTTCTCTAAACAATGCAAAAAATCGAAGTATATTCTGCGGCCTCCCAATAGAAATAAACTATTTACTAAAAAATTGATTGAAAAAAGCAGCGAATTAGCAATGCAGTAGCTAAGCGAATTGAATGAAATAGTACATTTCGATGCATTCAAGACAATCGATGATATTGTTGGTTCACACGGAAGCTGACGTGCAACAGACCTTATGTAGATACTCTTTTACACATGTCTACAACAATTGTTTACTAAACTTTTACATTTTTCAAAGGCTGCATTGCATTGTTTAGACAAAGTCTGATTTTTTTACATATTTTGCGATTCTTGGCAAATAACATAGGAGATTTTTCCTAGTCCCCTCCTTTTACATCCTCGATAATTCTCAATCCCAAGTATATTCCCCTTTTTTGTTCCATCGGAGCATTTTTCTTTGCTAGTACCCTACTTTTAATCAGCAAGATTTGGAAATACAATACTAAATTTCATTTACTGTGCGTAGCGTTTAGAGTGCGCGCCTAAAGCTATTTAGACGATTTAAATAAAATAAAAATTTTGAACAATATTTGATGAAATATGCTTAGAAAGGCTTAAAATCCTGTGCCACTGCAACAATAAGTTCATAAGTTTAGAATCCTATTGCACTAAGGCGAAGTCAATTTTGTAGCATTTATAGTGTGTTTCACAAAACTTCGTGCATAAATTCTAAGAATTTTTATCGACAGTAAGCCGAAGGTACGATCAGCGTTGCCAACCTCGGGGTTTTTCCCTAAAAATCGGGTTTCTTAGCTCTGGAGTTTTTTGCTCCTATGCTTAAGTGTATTGGTGGGGTTTTTTGAAAAGCCTGTGGGGTTTTTCTGACGAGTCACCTATTCTTTGTACAGGGGTGAGGGGTTTTTTGTTAGGAATTTCGGGGATTTTTTAAATTTTGAGTTGGCAACACTGGTTACGATAACTAATCAGATCAATGCTAAGCTTATTGTCAGGGATAGTTTAAAAATTTATGACTGAAGTTGTTTGAAACAGACTATAGACTAAAGCCTGATTTATACTCCACGCGGCGAGCGAAGCGGCGAGAAATTGCCGCAACGACCGAAATTGCTCTTGCGAATGCTAATGAGGTTTCGAGCCGAGTGTCGACGTCGAATCATTTTGAATTTTAATGAGGTATCGATTTACGCAATATTCTGCGGCAGTTCGCAAGAAGTATAAACGCATTGCGCGAAGCGGCTGCGAAGCGGCGGTGAGGCGCCACCTTGTCGCTGGTTTTTTTGTCGATTGTGTCCCAACTTGTCCACCAGTCCCAACTTGTCCACCGTCCCAACATGTCCACCGTCCCAACATGTCCACCAAAATTCCCAACATGTCCACCGTCCCAACATGTCCACCAAAATTCCCAACATGTCCACCGTCCCAACATGTCCACCGACGCAACATGTCCACCGTAGCAACATGTCCACCGTCCCAACATGTCCACCGTCCCAACATGTCCACCAAGGCAGGTACCGTCAGCGCTACCGTTCCAACAGAGCTACTATCTAAACAAAGACACGGCAGATACACCACCCTCATTTTTTATGTACCTATTATACGTACGAGTCAAACACTAGTAGAGAAGTTAAAATGGCGCAAAAACTATGTTAATCGGTTTTGCTAAATTGGTGTACAAATTATATTAATATCTAGTCAACTTCAATCAGTTTTAGAGAAAAAATTTTGATTTCCGCTCATTTTTAGCCTTAATTTTGCCCGCTTTCTGAAAAATTTTCCTTTTTTACTGCGTCGGGCCCCGGGCCCCGGCCTGGGACAGCAAATTAGATAGGTGGTTTGTACCGCTATGCTGCTCTGCCTGAATACATGCGGCAAACAATGAAATCTGACATGTACTTCAATAACGTGCAAGAAGAAATGCAAAAACAATTTAAAAAGGCTCAAAATAATGAGACGTCTCAAACTAAAATCTGTTCTAAAACGGAACTATCCCAGCAGATGAATCATGTAATCCATGTATGCTCTAATTCTTTCGTGCAAATTCTGGCCGGCCAAACCCGCTATTGCATCCTGCAAAACCATTTTTGCTCTACGGATATTTTCGTCAACTTGAACGTAGCGTTGTTGTCTTTGACGCGGCGGCTCTTCATTCTGTAACTGTCTCAATCGGATCTATGAGCAGGAAGGACAATAGATTCACAGCATGACCGGGCTGAGTGAGTAACAGGTCAAGTGGGAGGGTCAAAATATGAGATCTTGGGGCATTATGATGTTATTCGCTTTTAGTCCTCATTTTGTCTCCTTTTCCCCATCACAGAAAATTCTTTATGTTTCCCTTCTGGAGTCAAACCCCTTACGTGCATGTCTGATAAGGTCTACACACGGCATCCGGAAGATTCGCCCCCAACATTCCGCCCCCAGCATTTTGCCCCCGGTATTTCACCCCCGACATTTCGCCCCCAGGTACGTTTCGCCCCCAGAACTTTCGCCCCCACACATTTCGCCCCCCGGATGTTTCGCTCCAAAACATTTCGCCCCTCGGTTGTTTCGCCCCCAGGAAGTTTTGTCTCACAGTGAATATGTATGTATCCGTGATTATCTAAATCAACCAAAAATCGTTAGAATGATTACCATGCATGCTTTGGATGTTAATAACATTTAGGTAGGTAGGTAAGAACCTACTGATTAAGCGTTTTATTTATTTTGCCACATCTATTGTGCTTGATTATGTTTCATAACACTCACTTGAAAACGGTTTGAGTGGTTATATTTTCATTTCACCCGACAAGTAGGTATCTACTTATTTCTTTCTGACAAATACGTATTCCTTATTTTTATTATTGTTTAAACGACCAACATATTCAAAATAGCCTATAAAATGTCTCTTTGTGGTAATTTAGCATTTTTAAAGCATTTTCAGTCCATTTCGACAGTATTTTATAACTTTTAACACTACTTGAAATGATTCATTTTTAGCGCTTTATGGGCAAAAAAGTGCATAAAAGTACCAATTCGGCGGAAAAATTGATTTTTTTGCTGCTTTTGGCGTCAAAAATGATGCAAAACACGTCTCGTCAGCTCGAAATTGTCGGACAGTACCTGTCTGGCTGACCCCGCAGTATAGGGTGATGCCCCCTCACTCCCTATGTGCATGTAGGCCCCTAACCCCACAACAGTTTGTTGAACCCAGTCTCCGAATTATGGGAGAAAGTCTATCTTCTTGCCATTTTAAGCTCTTTTTCTGACCTTTTTGGCCTAAAATTGAAGGTGAGCTACCCCCTCCGCCTTTCCTTAAAAATGGTCAAAGACCCCTAAATTTTAGAGCCGTCACATGTGTGGCTATAAGTACCTCCTGATAATTGATCAAGTTTAGTGCAAACTGGGGGCATAACATCCGAGGGGCGAAATGTACGGGGGCGAAAATCCCGGGGGCGAAACGTACCCGGGGGCGAAATGTTGGGTGCGAAATGTTGGGGGCAAAAAGTCGGGGGCGAATTGTTGGGGGCGAATCTTCCGTAAACCGTCTACACACATAGGTATAAGATGAGATCCCTCGGGTCCCTATCTAATTTGCTGTCCCGGGCCGGAACCCGGGGCCCGACGCAGTAAAAAAGGAAAATTTTTCAGAAAGCGGGCAAAATTGAGGCTAAAAATAAGCGGAAATCAAAATTTTTTCTCTAAAACTGATTGAAGTTGACTAGATATTAATATAATTTGTACACCAATTTAGCAAAACCGATTAACATAGTTTTTGCGCCATTTTAACTTCTCTACTAGTGTTTGACTCGTACGTATAATAGGTACATAAAAAATGAGGGTGGTGTATCTGCCGTGTCTTTGTTTAGATAGTAGCTCTGTTGGAACGGTAGCGCTGACGGTACCTGCCTTGGTGGACATGTTGGGACGGTGGACTTGTTGGGACGGTGGACATGTTGCTACGGTGGACATGTTGCGACGGTGGACATGTTGGGACGGTGGACATGTTGGGAATTTTGGTGGACATGTTGGGACGGTGGACATGTTGGGACGGTGGACAAGTTGGGACTGGTGGACATGTTGGGACGTTACCTTTTTGTCCACCCGGCGAGCTCGCCGCGTGAAGTATAAATGCACGACGCGGCGCGGCAAGCGGATTTTGCCGCAGAATATTCGCGCAGGGTCGACTAATTTTTGGGCATACTGTGGCCGCAAAACCCCTTTGCGGCGCGGTTCACGTGAAGTATAAATCAGGCTTAAGATCAGTAGCCAAATGAACAATTTCGATAAAATGCGGCGCGAAACGTCAAAAAGTTTTTGAAAATTTAAGCGGAAATATGCGTTAAAAATGCTCAGAATGTTATTGAACTGCCAATGCCTAATCAACGTGAAACACTGTTTTTCTTGCACGAGCCCCTTTGTACATGTACAAAGATCTCCGGAAGTCTTTGTATGTACATACGAGCGAAACATATTTTGTACCTATAATATATATTGATATACTAATGAATATACACATTTTTACTACTAGTCTGTTGTCGCGAACTGCACGCTTCACAAAAAGTGTTACTTCGTCCTTAATTCAGCTCGCCGACATTTTAATGAGTTTTGGCTGAATTTACACATAAAACTCGATTCAGAAAGTTAAAATAACTTGTGTTAAACAATCAGAAATAATACAGCCATTGCAATATGCTGACTGAATCTCTTCGCTCATGCGACACAAGGATAAAAAAAGGCAATTTTATCTTTAAACGGCAGAAAACAGTGCGAAATTGTCAAACGGTTCTTAATTTCTGCATCAAGTCTTTATAAAACAGTAGAGATTTAGATTTAAAAGATGTTCTTGTCAATTTAAAGATGCTTGAAATTACTCAAAAGATAAATGTTGGAGTGTTTAATGCCCGCGCTTGGAGCTAAATTGATTGAAATCACGATATTCGGCGCGAAGCGCCTGATTTTTTTTTAAATTTTACTGAAAAATACTCAAAAAAAATTGTTAAAATTACTATCGCTTTGTCTTTGTACACTGTACAAAGATGGCTCTGGCTCAGAAAATCTTTGTACGAACCTCAAACTTTTTGTCTCGTAGAAAAAAAACTGATCTGAAAGGCGAAAATTAGCCATAGTATGTTCTACAAAAATTTAGGGCCAAAATGTTGTCTACCGAGCTGATCGCTAAAATATGAAGGCATGTGACGTAACCAGCGCGTGATCTAAACATAAGCGCTGGTTACGGACACAATAAGCTTCAAGCATAACAAGTGTAACTTATAGGGCGGTTGTTACCTTGGAGTTGTCTTAGCGCGCGCAAGGAGCCTGCTGATTAAGTACTTGCAGTATGTACGGTTACCTAAACCGACAGCATGCCACCGGGGAAGATACCCAACACACAAACAACTACGAAAGCAACAACCCCCAATAAGTACCTTCGGGGCTTACCTAAGTACCTATGCTACAATTAGCGCTGGTCAGGAAGCAGCGGCAAACAACCTGCACTCTTCCAAATTACCCTGAATACTTACTACCTAAAATCTCCACGGACGTATCTGGTCCGGTACTTATGGAGATTTTGGGAAGGAGATTCCGACCGCAGATCCTAACGCAGGAGTAATTAGATAACCCCGGTATTCGCCCTAGGTCCTTGGACCTTTTTAGATCAAAAGAATAAATTTTCGCGAAAGGAATTGAAAAGGTTTTGCGCCAGATTACCTATGGCGAAACTACTTATAAATTTCGGTTCCAATAGCACTCTGAACAAAAATCACAACAACAAAGAGCTCTAGTCCGGGCTGTCATCATCTATAAAAATTATGTAATAATTTTTATAGTTTTTTTGGTTCGAAATAGGATTGATGAATTTTGCAAGAAATGATAACAAAAAGGTTTTACCCAAAGGAATCCGGCAAAAAGCAAAGTCGTGGCCGGCCAATTCCAAATCCCTAACTGCCTGCGATATAATGCACCTCTAGACAGTTAGTTTTCTTGCTTTTATCTAATCAAACCAATTTACAGACTTAGGCGCTGATATAGTCGAAGATGACACGCCGGGAATTAAAACGGCACTTCTGCCACACCAGCCGAACTAATACTAATTGGAGGGAGGCCTACAGTAATATGAAGAGAAAGGAAGAAGATTCTTTTTTATAAAGAAATGGGCGCTACTTGCGCATGGATTTTTCGGGTCTCTGCACAGGCTCAACGTGAATAGCGGTCATGTCGCCTATGTTTTAAATGTAAAGAAATGATAAGGGACTTATTGGGGTTCCACAGTAAAACCGCGTTTTCGTGTCCCTCGCAACACGTGGCGATGAGAAGTCCAACCAATTGGCACTGCGTGGCCGGGATGCCTCCGCATGTCCAAATGTCGACAACTATACGACTGTAAAGTAATCGGAACATATGGCTGGATCGCCGAAATGGAACACAAAGACCGGATGGTCATACTAAACGCACTAAGGTGCGATATAGTCGTTAGTGTAAACGACACGTGTAGATACACCATCTACACAAGGAAGTAAATACGACGCGGAGCGCCGGAAAATTTTGAAATTTAACCTTTCTATAACGCATTTTTGCAACATTGGTTTGGGTTTTAGGGGCTATAGCCCCTAGCTCCTCTGGGACCTGCCATGTAGTCGGTTAGTACTACACACGCGATACAGAGCGGAAGATCAGAGAAACCGGTGCGGGTAAAATTTTGCTCACACAACGGAGGGTTGAGGTGCCCCGTTACATCTTTTTGAGTCAAATTTCGTTCTTGACGCTGAGTTTCATGAGAAACTGCTTACAGCCTGTTTCATACAAGTTTGGGCATAAATTTTAAAAACTATGTCCGACAATAAGCGGACGGATTGCGATTATAGCATTGAATTGATATATAGTTATCGTAATCCGTCAGCTCCAAAAATTTAAGCTCAAGCTTATGTGAAACAGACTAAGTTGAGACATGCGTCAATATTTTTGAAAAACGAGTTCGCTAAGCGAGAGACCTCTCGCTTAGCAATCTCATTTTTCAAAACTATTTCATGGCGAATAGTCGTGAACACACCTGTGCGTGGGGGGTTTGGGGGGGGGTATGCACCCCCCCAGAAACCAAAATACCCCCCCCCCCTAGAAATCAAAATACTCCCCCAGAATTCAATTTTTGAAAATTTTTTCGTTTTTTTTCTCGCAATTTTTTGATGCCAATGGATAGTGCTTGATGAGAAACGTCGAAAAATGGTGTTTTTATCGCCATCCCACCATTTTTAAGGTCATTTTTCGACCTTCAAAAAATCTTGCACCACTCCCCCCCAGAATTTTCTTGCTGCCCACGTATGGTCGTGAATATAAGCGTGAATATACTATAAGCGTGAATATACTACCAGCACACCTTGCTCGACGGAGTAGGTGGCAATTTTTTATAGTCTGTTTCATTTAGCTTTGAGGTTTTCGCAAAAATTTAAAGTGACTACAAAAATGCTTTAAACTGACGCCGTAGTTGTGATATTCTACAGTATATGAGTTATGGGGGACGTTCGCCATTGCTAAGCCACATTACTGCATCAATATTTTGAATCACTTTTGTAGCCCGATTCATGCAGATTAAATTTGAGAGAAAACCGCGCACTACTAACCATCACAAATGAGCGTGGGGGTTGGAGGGTTTGCACCCCCAGAAGTTGAAATACCTCCACCCCAAGAAATCAAAATACCCCCCCCCCCACTAGAATTCAAATTTTGAAAATTTTTTTTGCTCTTTTAGCGATTTTTTGATGCCATTGGATAGTGCTCGATGAGAAACGTCGAAAAATGGTGTTTTTTGTCATTTCTTTTGCCACTTTTAAGACCATTTTTTGACCTTTGAAAATTTTTTAACCCCCCCTCCCCAGAATTTCGGTGCTGCCCACCTATGCTAATCATGGTACAAAGTACCCTGATCATGATTTTCATGTAATATTACGTAAAAGAGCATACAATGTTTTTACATCGAAACAGCAAAAAAATTGATATGGAGCCCAAAAATATGGAAATTTGACAAAAATATGCTATGTATGCTATATAAATG
Organism: Mermis nigrescens; assembly: GCA_036768485.1. Lineage (NCBI taxonomy): Eukaryota > Metazoa > Nematoda > Enoplea > Mermithida > Mermithidae > Mermis > Mermis nigrescens. Next base: position 6,237,166 of record JAVLUZ010000142.1, read on the forward strand.
GTTGGGGTAAATTTTACCCCCCCCTTACACAGAATGAATGAAAACCTATTTTATTTTGTTTGTTTCGTGTCTTGCAGCTGTTGGAAGTATTCGCAGCTACTGTATGTAGCTCTAGCTGTCATTTCCATAAAAAAACCCAAAAAAATCCAAATAACACAAAACCCGCAAAAAATCCGAAAACCCAACATTCAAATAATAAAATCTAGGCTTTTTCCATCCTTGACTACTACCAACATAAATCTGAGCCTAATCCTAGTAAAAATAAAGAAGTTTGACCAGGAAGGGTGACTTCCAGAAAAAACATCAGAAAAAAATAAATTTTTGAACTCCTGTGAGCGCACACGCGCGCGGGGGCGCGTCATCATATACCTATAGATAGTGTATCTACACGGGTCGTTTACACTAACGACTAAAACGCACCTTAGTGTGTTTAGTATGACCATCCGGTCTTTGAGATCCAGTTTGGCGATCCAGCCATGATGATCGACTACTTTACAGTCGGATAGTTTCCGACAGTAGGACGTGCGGAGGCGATCCAGTCACGCAGCGTCTTTTGGTTGGACCTACTTCGCTATGTGTTGCGAGGGACACACTAATGCGTTTAGTCTATGGAACCCAAATAAGTCCTCTATTATTTCTTTGCATTTAAAACATAGGCGATATGACCGCTATTCATGTTAAGCCTGTGCAGAGACCGGAAGAATCTATGCGCAAGTAGCGCCCATTTTTGTTATAAAAACATTTCCTTCTCTTTTCTTTTTCTCTACTACTGTACATCCCCTCTCAGCCATAATTGGTTCGGCTTGAGTAGTGCCAGTTACACCTGGGCGTGGGGGGTTTGGGGGGTATGCAACCCCCAGAAACCAAAATACCCCCCCCCAGAAATCAAAATACCCCCCAGAATTCAATTTTTTAAATTTTTTCGTTTTTTTTCGCAATTTTTTGATGCCAATGGATAGTGCTTGATGAGAAACGTCGAAAAATGGTGTTTTTATTGCCATACCACCATTTTTAAGGCCATTTTTTGACCTTCAAAAAAATCTTGCACCCCCCCCCAGAATTTTCTTGCTGCCCATGTATGGTGCCAGTGCGTTCTTTTTATTTCCTGGCGTGTCTTCTTCGACTTTGTGAGCGCCATAATCTAATTTATTTTGTTTGGTGTACATAAAAGCTAGAAAAGTACCTACCTAGAGTTGCATTATAGTAGTTATGCGTGGTACCCTGGATCTAGCGCTATAAGATAGGCAATGGTTAAGGAAAGACAATCCTTTAAAATAGCCCATGTTATAACATAGGCTAATGCTATAACATATACAATGGTTAAGGATAGGCGAGGGGGTGGAGCCTTGCTCCCTGGGATAAGGGTCAGGGAGCAATGGTTTAGGATAGACAATGGTTTAAGATAGGCAATGGTTAAGCATAGACTAATGCTATAACATATGAGGACATAGTTGAGGAGTGGAAGGGGTAAAATAGGATTAAACCTGAACTAAGTGTAAACTAATTGCGAGTGATATACAATGGTTAAGCATAGACTAACACACGAGGACATAGTTGAGGAGTGGAAGGGGTAAATTAAGCCTAAGCAAGCTAAGCTAAGCCTGTGGGTAAACCAGGACTGAGCTAAACGAAGTGTAAATTAATTGTGAGCGACCCTAAGTAAATTGTCTGACATACACACCCATACTAGCGCGCCTGTGCCCTGTTGGGAGGGGAGGGGGAGCCCCCCAATACGTCAAGCATATTCCCCCGTGTGTATCCACTGCCACTCAGTCTAAAAATTGCCTTAAATGTGCCAAAGTAAGACAAAACTAGGCCCAAGGACTGTGTAAACTAAGCTTAGGTAAGCATTATAGAAATTTATCAAGCAGTGTATGGCTTCCTGGCCCGTTATGTTCACCTGGCAAATTATGCAATTAAATATAAAATAAGTTTGTAAACTAAGCCTAGCTGAGCTAGGATTAAAGTGGGTCTAAGCACAAAAGGAGTGTGTATATATAGGTTTGACTTCCCGGTCCTTCGAATTCTCGGTCCTTCGTCACTTCCCGGTCCTTCGTCACTTCCCGGTCCTTCGAATTCCCGGTCCTTCGTCACTTCCCGGTCCTTCGAATTCCCGGTCCTTGCTTAAACGCGTTCTATTAGTGTTGTGTTATGCGTGTTGTGACACCGAAATTAGATGTGATGCAACAATGCATTCGAACATTTACACCCAGTTAGGTGTTTGGGTGATTAGGTCGTAGCGACCATTGGCTGCATACAGACTGACGACTTTCTGAGCAGCAGGCCCTTCATAGAACAACATTTTGCCCGAGTAAACCTTTATTTGGTAATTTGGCGTTAAGACATTTTGAATTTGTTCTACAGCGTTTAAGCCATAGCTCTTATTTGCCTCTACACTAAGATTTGCTCTGCTCATCAACTCTAATGCTAGCTGCTTTTGCAGAGTGTGGCGACGCTTATCGCCTTTCCGAATAGTTTCCCACTGTGGGGCCGAGTCTAGCCTTGCTATTCCTAATACAATAGCTCGGGGTAGTGATAAATTATCTCTAGATGCAGTTTTAATAAATTTTCCCTATTTTTTTGCAGAATTCCTGGATCTAGTATACAATTTACCCACCAACGTTTTTTAGCCGATCCATAATGTATTGTAATGTGCCATGTGTAATGTATAATGTGTAATATGAACACTTTACACATTACACATTACACACTAGACTATGACACATTACGCAATACACATTACACATAACACATTACATATTACACACTACACAAAAAACGTTGGTGGGTAAATTGTATACTAGATCCGAATTCCTTTACAGTCGTAAAATCAATAGAGGGGCCCATGCCCCATTGTGGTTTGTTGGTCCACAATAATGAGCTCAAAAGCCATATCCTCACTGAAGTTGAATTCCTTCTTTGATTGAGACACTTTCTCCATTATACTGAAAACTTAGTCGGAATTCACATTTTTACGTCTAGTGAATGGTACAATTACAGGCTCGAACAAGCTTGGATGTGTGATTTCGAAGCCAACCATGTTTTCAGGAGGACAGTCGAGTAACATTTTCTGAATAGCACTTTCAAAAATAGGTTCCAATTCTTTAAATAGGTTTTGGCATTCGTGTATGTTTGCAAATTTTAGTAAATATGCTTTCGCTGTTGTTCTGAATCTACGAAGAGGAACAGAAGCAAGTTCATCCACTGTGCAATATTGATTAAGAGCCATTGTGGTGCTTGTCTCCTTTGTTATTCAACTTCTTATTTATAGACAGTCATTTACTGGACTGTGTATACCCCAAACAACCCCCAAACACGTTTGGGCGTGCCCAAACACGTTTGGGCGTGTTTAAAGTTTATAAATATGAAAAAATTTCAAGGAAAAGAAAACACTAAAAATGGAAGAAGTTAAGGAAGTGAAACAGCGTCCTTTTATTGAGGAAGAGAAGAAACCGTACGGGAGGTCTATTAAACCACCCGTACAGTTGTGCGGTAGGAATCTGGAGCGGCCCATGTACGCGCTCATGGTTCAACTCTGTTATTTTTGTCAAAAAGCGTCGTCGGAACGCGATTTTTTCGAAACTAATGGGGGTAGGTGGTACATGAGCGTTCAAATGTGCCCCCGATGCTGCGAGTATAACCGCGCCACGCAAGAAGCTGGCAATCGAGTGATTGTGAGGTACATGGAGCAGGACGCAGAAGCCCACAAGCCTGCCTGAAAGTCTATAAATATGAATCTATAAGTATGGGTGGCGTATACGCTATTTTATAGCTTCCTGAAAATGTCTTCCCCCGGCGAACTAGCCTACCATCACTTTGTCGATAGACTCATCGAAAAAGCAACGCTCAGATTCATCAACATCCGTCATGTGGAACGAATTGGCAACTGTTTTTGGAGCCAGCTTAGCGATACGTTCAAGGAAGAACGAAAGAGCGAAGAGAAGAAAGCATTTTGGACTTTCGCCTTGTACTTGAAACAGTGTATACTTAATCGTGAAAATGACATTTTGTACGATTTGTGGCGTCATTTTGATACGAACGCCAAGAATATGTGGGAAAATTTGTACGAACATACTTTGTTGCATAAAGTTAATATGGTGTTGTAAATGAATAAATAAAGAAAATCCACGTTGAAACGACGTCTTTTTTAAAAAAATGAATAAAACATTGAATAAATTATACTATGATCCAAAAACGGGGTACTCGGGCGCCCACCATTTGCTCGCTAAAGCCCGCAAGCTTCATCCGCGCATTGAATTGTCACAGGTAAAATCATGGCTAGCTAAACAGCCCACCTACTCTTTGCATAAACCGGCTTTTAAAAAGTATAGCCGAAATAAAGTAATTGTGAGCGCGATTGACGAACAGTGGCAGGCCGATCTCGTAGACCTGCAATCTCTAGCCGAACATAACGATAATTTTAAGTACTTGCTCAACTGCATAGATTTGTTTTCAAAATACGCATGGGTGGTTCCCCTGAAAACCAAAAACGCAAAAGATGTTCGAGACGCATTTAGGCATATTTTGGGTATGGGCCGGAAACCATATAAACTGCAAACGGATGCGGGCAAGGAGTTTGTGAACAAAGAGTTTCAGTCGTTTCTAAAATCGGAAGATGTGCATTTTTTCACCACTAAAAGCGAAATGAAGGCTAGCGTGGTAGAGCGTTTCAATCGGACCCTCAAAGAAAAAATGTGGAGATACTTTACGCGTAACAACACCTATAGGTACATTGACGTTATTGGCAAGCTAACTGAAAATTATAATAATTCGGTGCATAGAAATATAGGCGTAGCGTAGCCCCCGTACATGTTAGCGAGAAAAATGAGCGAGAAATTTTGAATAGGGCGTTTAGGGTAGAACGGCGTGAGCCCTTAAAGTTTAAATTTAATGTAGGCGACAAAGTTCGTATAAGTAAAGTTAAGCGAGCGTTTGAAAAAGGAGTGTGGCCAAATTGGACCGAAGAGTATTTTATAGTTGGGGAAAGGTTCGCGCGCGCCCGCCTGTCTATTCGTTAAAAGACCAGAAGGACGAAAAACTGGAGGGTATTTTTAACGAACAAGAATTGCAAAAAATTGATGCTTCAGCAAAAGATTTGTTTATTGTAGAGAAAATTCTAAAAACTCGAAAACGTGCTGGAAAAACGGACTATTTAGTGCGGTGGCGTGGTTACCCACCAAAATTCGATTCATGGGTCACTAGCACACCTGGGTGTGGGGGGGGGTTTGGGGGGTATGCACCCCCCAGAAACCAAAATACCCCCCCAGAAATCAAAATACCCCCAGAATTCAATTTTTGAAAATTTTTTTCGTCTTTTTCGCAATTTTTTGATGCCAATGGATAGTGCTTGATGATAAACGTCGAAAAATGGTGTTTTTATCGCCATACCACCATTTTTAAGGCCATTTTTCGACCTTCAAAAAAATCTTGCACCCCCCCTGAATTTTCTTGCTGCCCACGTATGGTCACTAGCCTAGTGAAGTTATAAATAATAATTCTAGTCCTACTTTGATATGAAAAATGGAGACTGGTCAGTGTTTTTTCAAACATATTCTACATCGTTTATCACAATATACCTATTTGTCTAATGATGCAATTGAGGGGTATCTTTGGCCAAAAATGAGCAATCATTATAGGCAAGCATTGCTCGAACTTGATGCGAATGCTGCTTCAGGCTTCTCAAAGTACATCAGAAAACGCCTAAAAAGAGGAGATCTATGTGTGTTATTCAAATTATGGGAATTTTTAAGTCCAGAAGCTAGGTTTTACTTTGCAAATGTTTTCCCAAAAAATATCATGAGCACATCACCTCGTCTATGTCAACCATTTTGATCTAAAGAGCGTGCAGAGTTTCGGAAAAGTGTGCAGAGTTTCGGAAAAAGTGTGCAGTTTCGGAAAAAGTGTGCAGAGTTTCGGAAAAAGTGTGCAGAGTTTCGAAAAAAGTGTGCAGAGTTTGGAACATTTTTTACACGTTATAACATAGAAAGTGTGCAGAGTTTCGGAAAAAGTGTGCAGAGTTTCGAAAAAAGTGTGCAGTTTGGAAAAAAGTGTGCAGAGTTTGGAAAAAAAGTGTGCAGAGTTTCGGAAAAAGTGTGCAGTTTCGGAAAAAGTGTGCAGAGTTTCGAAAAAAGTGTGCAGAGTTTGGAAAAAAGTGTGCAGAGTTTCAAAAGTTTATAAATACTGATGCTGAAATTGTGTTGAAAACCATTCTAGAAATGGAGCAACCCTTTACATGCACTGTTTCTGGTCCAACAAAATCAGGAAACACAACTTTTGTTAAGCAACTTATTGAAAATAGAGAAAGAATAATTAATACAAAAATTGATAAAATCTATTGGTTTTATAGTGAAGAACAGCCTCTATACTATAAGATGAAAAATGTAATTTTTAATAAAGGCTTGCCAGATTTTAGCATTCTCAAAGAAAAAGGTCATGTAGCCCAGTTGATAGTTCTTGATGATCTAATGCATGAAAGTAGAGGAAATCATGAAATTATTCAATTATTCACTCGTGGTTGTCATCATTGGAACATAAGTGTTATACAAATTGTGCAAAATCTATTTTATGATGGCCTTCGTACCTCGCGCATCAATTCTGATTATATTGTTTTATTCAAAAACCCAGCAGATCAGCTGCAATCGCATATTTTATCACGGCATTTATACCCTAGTAATACAAAATATTTTCTTGAAGCTTATGTTGATGCCACCTCCAGGCCACACGGGTACTTGTTCATTGATCTGACACAAAATGCAGATGATTTACACAGGTTGAAAACGAGTGTTCTGAGCAAACACCCTATTGTGTATGTGCCAAAAACTATAAATATGCATAATGATCTATTTGAAAATTACAAAAATGGCTCCTCAAAGACTAAAACGAAACATTAGTTGTTTACATTTGTTAAGTATTGCAAGAAAACCCCAATGCGATGCGGTTATAAATAATGCTAGTAAAGACCAAATCCTATGTATTTGCGATTGCGCAAACAATTTTCTAAACGGCAACATTCCTTTTACTGATAAAGATATTCACAGACTGAAGCGATATAAATCATATATAAGGTATTTGGCAAAGAATAAGAGTGCAAGTACTAAACTCAAAAAAGATTTAATTATTCAGAACGGTGGTTTTTTACCTCTTTTATTGACACCTATTCTATCAGTTGTAGGTAGTTTACTAGCAGAAGCGATTATAGGCAAGAAATGAAGCACACAGAAAAACTAGTTCTAGTGCCAGCAGATATTGCTGAACAAAGTAAACCACTAGATCAGGTATTAAACGCCCTGGATCGGGAGATGTACAGGATTTTAAGCGACAAGCATTCATCCTCAGGCTTGAAAATGATAAAGTATAACCAAATTTTGAGCAAGTTTGGCCGATTGCAGGAACAGCGTAAGAAACCGTATGAGCTAACTATTCTAGGTCCACACAAATCATTTGGAAGCAAAGAAATTATAGCTGGTATTCCAAAAACCTTACAGTCAAATGCAAAACTGCTATTACAGCATATTAATGACGCTCCTAGTATAGACGCTGAACCAACGGATGAGGTTGTGATTGATGGTCAGAAAATATATGGATCAAATATTGTTGATTTGGTTCACAACTTCACGCGTGATCGTAAAACCGTACCCACTGCAATTGGTGCAAAAGAGTTGGCTAGGGCCCTTCAACGTTCAAACGCCCCACTTGAGAGTATAGCTAATAAGAAACGGAGGAGCGCAGTGGCATCTGAAGGCGACTTTTCCTGGGATGAAGAAAATCTATAAATAGTAGAAATGTTTAAGCAAAAAATAATACAATCAAAAACATGCATATACAATTCAATCCTGAAAACAGTGGCCTTTGGCTACAATATTACGCAGAACAAGCCTCACAAACAGGGTATGGCCTAGAAGGCTATAGAGGCGTACCATACCAACGAGGTGGCGGATTAGGGAGTTTCTTCAAATCACTATTTAGAATGGCTGTGCCTGTATTGAGATCTATTGGCAAAAGCGCAGGGAAACACGCATTAGTGGCTGGTGCTAATATTGCATCAGATGTGGCGCAGGGAAGACCCTTATTTCAGTCTGCCAAAGAACATTCCAAGCATGAGGCGGCGCAATTCTTAGATGAGGCATCAAAGACTATGTCTGGTGAGGGGCTAGGCGTGCGCCAAAAGTCTATAAATATGAATAATGATGACGCATTTACAAAACTAATTCGAAAAAATGGCTCTAATAGACGTAAAATCCATTCCAAGTACGAAATCTGAACTCGATCTTTTCACTGTCCCTCCTACCCAAGTTTCTGTTAAAAGAGGATTTTGGGATGAAGTGCAGCCTATGCACCCAATAACAAATGAAGGCCCCTACGAATTCAGAATCCCACCCGATCCACACTATTTGCAAATGAGCAGAAGTTATATATACATGGCGCTAAAAATTAAAAAACCAACACCTGCAGCAGGCGTAGCATTACCCAATTATGCGCCAATCAACCTTATAGGCAAAACATTTTTCAAGCAAGTCAAGTGTTTTCTAGGCGGCCGATTAGTGTTTGACAGCTCCGATTTATACGCATATAGGGCATATTTTGAAACTGAATTAAATTATGGTTTTGATGCAAAATTGTCTCATCTTCAGTCTGCGCTGTATTTTCACGAAGGTGGGGCTAATGTGAATGTTGACGATAATAAAGGGTTCAAAGAACGAGCGGCGCTCTTTAAAGACTCGAGTGTTGTAGAAGTATCTGCGCCTTTACACATTGACTTGTTCTCTCAAGACAGGTATTTGCTGAATTTCACAGATTTTCGCCTAGAATTACACAGAAACAGTAATAATTTTGTCATACAGTGTTTTGAAGATATTCCACTAGAACTCAATGTTTTAGTAATGAAATTGTTTGTTCGCAAAGTAGAGGTGTTAGAGAGTGTGAGTTTAGCGCTTGAGCAAACAATGATGGCATATACTGCCAAATACCCTATAAGAAGAGTTGCCATGACAAATATGCACATTTCAAATCCGTCCAGGGAAACGCCCAATTTCGCATTGTTTACAGGCCAGCTGCCGAGACGTTTAGTATTTGTTTGTGTTGAGGGAAAAGCATTTCGAGGCACTTTGTCAAAATCGCCATTTAATTTTAACCCATTTAGCATTTACGATGTGAAAGTAACGTGTGGAGGGCAAACTCATTCACTAAATGTGTCATTCAAGCAAAATAAGTTTATACAGGCATTTAATCAGATGTACGACGCGCTTGATATTGGGCATGATAATAAAGGTAATTTTATCAGCAGAGACGAATTTAAAACGAGTCATTGTTTCTTTGTGTTCGACCTGACGCCTGATGCGGATGATAGTGGGCATTGGGATCTAGTGCGCGAAGGAACAACAAGTATAAATGTCAAGTTTGCAGACGCTTTGCCCGATTCTGGAGTAGAAATTATTATATACGCCGAATTTGATAATTTAATAATGATTGATAAAAACCGCAACACTTTTCACGATTTTAATGCTTAGCAATGAACACACTTGAAGTACTACACATTTTAGAAGCAGATCCTGCTGTGAACAAAATTTTGCTGGGCGTCTTCCCTATTGATCGCCTTCCGCCTATACCCCGCTACCCCGCTGCGGTAATAGCCAATTTGGATTTCAGCAATGAACCAGGGTCACACTGGGTGGCCATGTACTTCAATCGTAGATCGCATTGTGATTTTTTTGACAGTTATGGTCAAAAACCCCTTGTTGAGCTCAAAGAATATATTGAGAAAAATGCAACATCCTACACGTACAATAATATGAGGGTTCAGGGTCTTTTCTCTACATCATGCGGCCATATGTGCATCTATTTTCTGCATTTTCGAGCAAAAGGGGTTTCGTTCAAAAGAGTCGTTAAGTCTATGCACACGCCCAAAATCTATAAATACTTGGAGAAAATGTGAAAAAAACAACAAACATGGATCCTAAACAGTTTTACATGACGCTTCCGAGCGATTCTCAAGAATCAAATACCGCCTCTACCTTCATTACAAAGCTGCCTAGACACATAATGCTCAATGGTGATTGGGAAGTAGTGTTGTAAAAGATATCTTTATCTTTATCTTTTTAGCAAGATAAAGATAAAGATAAAGATATCTTTATCTTTATCTTGACAATTTCTTTATTTTATCTTTATCTTTATCTTTATCTTTTGGAAAAATCACAGGCCATCTTTATCTTTATCTTTATCTTTTTGATAGGAATTTATCTTGCTAAAAAAGATAAAGCATGTACATAAGTTAGCATGTAATCCAAAATGCAGGTTTGACTTAAAATACATTTAGACGCATTCAAGTTTTAGTAATACAAGAAAAGAAAAGAAAACGATTGTTTAAACCCTATGGTGTGCAGCCCAAACTAATGCCTGTATATTAACCTAAAGTTAGTGGGAGTGATACCGATCTAAGCGAGAGCTTTTTTCAGTAAATGTTTTTGGAGGCTACAGTAATCCCTTCTTTCTTATGTACTGTAGGTCGCTAGATCTCACTGTAGCTACGAAGCAAGGGAGGGTTTTTCAATAGCATTCTTGCGGCATAATTCAAAGCGAGGGTGAAACCCGGCAAACGGAAATGTTGGGCGAAATCCGGAAGCGGAAACTGAAACAGTGGGCAAAAGCTGGAAACGGAAACGATGGGTAGACGCCGGAAACAGAAACGATCCAAAGCGCCGGAACCGGGGTTCCCAAGTAGGGCATATCAGGGTCAACACTCAACACCCCTCAACCTCGTTTCTGGCAAAATTTTACACATGGAAGGAAGGTTTAGAGGCTCGGAAATGGGGTACTCGATCTATATATATATATTTGTGAAAGTTTGTTTGTATGTTTGTATGTTTGTCCGGGGTTGGCTCCAGCCCCATAGCAGATGGGGGGTTGAAATTTTGGCCCGAGGTCGGCCTACCTATGAAGGGTGTAGTAGCGATTTTGAAATTTTGACAAACGCACCCATTGGCCCTGGGCAGGGAAGGAGCGGGGTTTGGCCCCTGTGCTATAAGCCTCCACGATTTCGGGAGATGGCCGTTTTTTCGGGATTTTTTTTAAAATGGGCCCTATCTTTGTTACACCGTCTCCTATTTTATAGCACACGTATATGTTATAAATAGCTGTAATCCTTTGCTAGAATGAACTAAAAATTTTTAAAACATCAAAAATATGGTTTGACCAAAAAAATTTTCCAAAACATCCTAAAACATCAAAAATATGGGTTTGACCAAAAAAATTTCCAGAACATCCTGAAACATCAAAAATATGATTTTGGCTAAAGAATTTTAAAAACCATTCTGTAACGTCAAAAATATGGATTTGATCAAAAAAATGTACCGGGGTGAAGCGGGAGACGTCCCTATGCTTAAGCATGGCCGATTTCGGGACATAGCCGATTTTTTGCCAAATTTCGAAAATCGGAATAAATTCAGTTTACACTATTTTCGGATTACGGTACTTTTGCCGCTGCGTGCATTATAACATAGGATGGACGTAATATAGCCTACATACTGCTACAAGCTGGGCAATGCTATAAGGTACAATGATGTGATATAAGATACCCTGCCAGTGCCATAACATGCAGTGATATCAGATAGGAGATACCCTCTGCTATAACATATGAGTGATATAAGATTTCACGTGATATATGACACCCTTTGCTACAACAAACAAAAAATTTTTAAAACATCAAAAATATAGGTTTGATCAAAAAAATTTCCAGAGCATCCCAAAACATCAAAAATATGATTTTAGCTGAAGAATTTTAAAAACCATTCTGTAACGTCAAAAATATGGATTTGATCCAAAAAAATGGTTGACAAAAAAACATTTTAAAAAAATCCAAAAAATCAAATATTGTTTTTACCAACAATTTTTTTAGAAATATCCCGAAAACATCAGAAGTCCCGAAAATTAAAAAATACAAGAGACATCTCAATTCCAAATAACTATCAGGCCTAAGTTCAGCCCGGGCAACGCCGGGCAGCTCAACTAGTTATTCATAAATGTAGCTGACCCCGGTTCCGTCGGAGGTTTCTACGCCCTGGTTGCACTCCAAAGTGCCAGAACCGGGGTTTAGCAAGTGGGACACATCAGGGTCAACACCCCGACTCTGTTTCCGGCAAAATTTCTCTCACTGAAGGGGGGTTCAGGGGCTCGGAAACGGGGTACCCCATGATACATATATGTTGCTGACCCCAGTTGCGTTGGGGGTTTCTCCGCCCTGGGGGTGATCTAAAATACCGGAAACGGGGTTCCCCAAGTAGGGCGCACCAGGGTCAACACACCCAACCCCGTTTTCGCAAAATTACTCTCACTGAAGGGGTTTAGGGGCTCAGAAAGGGGTACTTCATTATTCACATGAGAAGCTGACCCCGCTTCCCTTGGGGGTTTCTCCGCCCTGGGGGCAGTCCAAAGTGCCGGAACCGGGGTTCCCCAAGTAGGGCCTATCCGGGTCAACACCCCAACCCCATGTCCGGCAAAATTTTGCTGACTGAAGGGGGTTTAGGGGCCTGGAAACGGGGTACCCCATCATTCATATATGTAGCTAAAACCGGTTTCATCGGGGGTTCTCCACCCTGGGGGCAGTCCAAAGTGCCGGAACCGGAGTTCCGCAAGTAGGGCCCATCAGGGTCAACACCCCCAACTCTGTAAACCCCCCACCCGGTTCCCGACAAAATTTCACTCACTGAAGGGGGTTTGGGGGCTCAGAAACAGAGTACCCCATTATTCATATATGTAGCTGACCCTGGTTGTGTTAGGGTTTCTCCGCCTTTGGGGCAGTCCAAAGTGCTGGAACCGGGGTTTCGCAAGTAGGACCTATAAGGGTGAACACCCCCAACTAGGTTTCCGGCAAAATTTCACTCAATGAAGGGTGTTTATGGGCTCAGAAACGGGGTACCCAATTATTCATATATGTAGCTGACCCCGGTTCCGTCGGGGGTTTCTCCGCCCTAAAGGTAGTCCAAAGTGCCGGGAACAGAGTTGGGGGTGTTGTCCCTGATGCGCCCTACTTGGGGAACCCCGGTTCCGGCACTTTGGAGTGCCCCAGGGTGGAGAAACCCACAATTGAGCCGGGGTCAGCTATAAATATGAATAATGGTGTACCCCGTTTCCGAGCTCCTAAACCCCCAACCATGGGTAAGATTTTGCCGGAAACGGGTAGGTGGGCAGCACCGAAATTCTGAGTGTGGGGGGGTCCAAAAATTTTTAAAGGTAAAAAAATGGTCTTGAAAGTGGTCGTATGGCAAAAAGAACACCATTTTTCGACGTTTCTCACCGAGCACTATTCAATGGCATCAAAAAATCGCTAAAAAAGCAAAAAAAATTTCAAAAAATGAATTCTGGGGAAGGTATTTTGATTTCTGGGAGGGGTATTTCAACTTCTGGGGTATGCATACCCCCCTCCCAAACCCCCACGCCCATGTGTGATATGGAGATGTTGACCATGATTTGCCCTACTTGAAGAACCCCGGTTCCGGCACTTAAGAGTGCCCCCAGGGCAAAGAAACCCCCGACGGAACTGGGGTCAGCATCTCATATGAATAATGGGTACCCCGTTTCTGAGCCTCTAAACCCCCTCCAGTGAGTGAAATTTTGCCGGAAACCGGGTTGGGGATAGTGACTCCGATGGGCCCTATTTACTGAACCCCGGTTCCGGCAAATTGGACTGCCCCCAGGGCGGAGAAACCCCCGACGGAACTGGGGTTAGGTACATATATGAATAATGGTGTACCCCGTTTCCGAGCCCCTGAACCCCCTTCAGTGAGAAAAATTTAGCCGGAAACGGGGTGTGGGTGTTGACCTTGATGTGCCCTAATTGGGGATCCCAGGTTCCGGCACTTTGGAGCGCCCCCAAGGCGAAGAAACCCCCGACGGATCTGGTGTCAGCTACACATGGGTAAAATTTTGCTGGAAACGTGGTTGGGGCCGGGGGTGTTGGCCCTAATGTGGCCTACACATTTAGGGCACCCCGGTTCCGACGCTTTGGTCGTTTCCGTTCTTGCTTCCGGCTTTTACCCATCGTTTCCATTTCCATTTCCATTTCCGTTTCCGAATTTTTCCACCATAATTTATTCTTGTCTTTCAACAGATCAATCAACTTACAGATAAAAATCGCCAATTCAGCTTATCCTTAGTTGACATGTAGCTCAGTGGTAAAATGTCTGCTTGTCGTCGAAGCAACCCAGGTTCGATCCCAGCCGATAACTTTTTACTTAGCGCACTTACTACAGTATATCTCAGCACTGATTAAATACTTAAATTCAATTTATATTGGCGGATTAGTGCATTAAACAACCTCTCGCCCTCACTTATCTGCTCCGCCGAATTACAGTAACTTGTCTTGTTTCGCTTAATGTAGCCCTTAAAAAATTTACTAAAAGCTCTCGAATAAATGAAGCAGACTATAAGTCTAAGCCTAGGAAAAATAGAGAAGTTTGGAAAAATCAATAACTGTTGCGACTATACTTTGTATACAGGCGCTCAGAGCAGGGTTTTCATGCTTCTGAAAAGAAGTGACTTGTTGTCAGTAGTACGTGTATAAATCAGATACCGCGGGTAACCCCCAAACCTACATTTATGTGTGCTTAATGCCTTTGGCTGCTTTGCATCACCCACTTTCGTTTATTGCACTTCACATACATCATTCTCCTAGGTCCAGGCAAGCCATATTTACACTTTCTTTATCTTTATCTTTATCTTTATCTTTTTGGTACCTTTATCTTGCAAATTATCTTAATCTTTATCTTTCTAAATTTTTTATCTTTATCTTTATCTTTATCTTCTAGATTTTAAAATTTCAACTTTATCTTTATCTTTTATCTTGCGAAAAATCCTTATCTTTTACAACACTATTGGGAAGTAGGGCTAGCCGAAATAATCTATGCAAACACTTGGAATAATATATCCGAAGATCAGAACATGATTCAATATTATGATTTTAAAAATAATGTCCGAATAAAAATGCTTATTCCTCGCGCCAGATACTTGAATATACACGATCTTGTGAAAACAATTACTGAGGGAATAAAAATGGTCAGCACGAATGAAAAATTTGACTATACTCAACATATAAGCTTACAATATGATGATAGTAAAAAATGCTGTCATCTAAAACTCAACACTGAACGTATTCAGAGCCTAAAATTAACCAAACATTTAATGTACATGCTGGGATTTCTAGAAGACCAAGTCTCTAGCATAAATTATAAGGTAGCGCAAGAATTGACAATAGCTGCCCACCATTCTCCCGATATGCTAGGCGGAATGCACAATTTTTATGTATATTGTGATATAGTCGAACCTCAAATCGTTGGTAATGTTTTTGCCCCGCTTCTGCAGGTGATAAATATCGAAGGAACCTATATGGATATAATAAACCACGCCTATATTAGTCCACACTATATACCCGTGCTCAAAAAATCATTTAATACTATTGAAATTAACGTTAAAACCGACCAAGATATGCCAGTCCCCTTCGAGTTTGGAAAAACTATCATTAAATTGCATTTCAAGCGTACAAATTTGACCTGAAGCTACATATGAATTTTTATCAAGCACCCCCAAAAATGGAGTTGAGTCAGCCAAATTATTACCACATATTAGTGCATTTGCATCTCCAGAGCAGTGTAACAAGATCTGCATGCTTTATATCATCTGTCTCACCATTCTAACAATTAGGCGAGAAATTACTATAAGTATTTTATGGAAAGAGCCATTGACAGACATATACCTACTTGTCCATATAATGCATAAAAAAACGCCAAATTACCAAATAAAGGTTTACTCGGGCAAAATGTTGTTCTATGAAGGGCCTGCTGCTCAGAAAGTCGTCAGTCTGTATGCAGCCAATGGTCGCTACGACCTAATCACCCAAACGCCTAACTGGGTGTAAATGTTCGAATGCATTGTTGCATCACATCTAATTTCGGTGTCACAACACGCATAACACATCACTAATAGAACGCGTTTAAGCAAGGACCGGGAATTCGAAGGACCGGGAAGTGACGAAGGACCGGGAAGTGACGAAGGACCGAGAATTCGAAGGACCGGGAAGTCAAACCTATATATACACACTCCTTTTGTGCTTAGACCCACTTTAATCCCTAGCTCAGCTAGGCTTAGTTTACAAACTTATTTTATATTTAATTGCATAATTTGCCAGGTGAACATAACGGGCCAGGAAGCCATACACTGCTTGATAAATTTCTATAATGCTTACCTAAGCTTAGTTTACACAGTCCTTGGGCCTAGTTTTGTCTTACTTTGGCACATTTAAGGCAATTTTAGACTGAGTGGCAGTGGATACACACGGGGGAATATGCTTGACGTATTGGGGGGCTCCCCCTCCTCTCCCAACAGGGCACAGGCGCGCTAGTATGGGTGTGTATGTCAGACAATTTACTTAGGGTCGCTCACAATTAATTTACACTTCGTTTAGCTCAGTCTTGGTTTACCCACAGGCTTAGCTTAGCTTGCTTAGGCTTAATTTACCCTTCCACTCCTCAACTATGTCCTCATGTGTTAGTCTATGCTTAACCATTGTATATCACTCGCAATTAGTTTACACTTAGTTCAGGTTTAATCCTATTTTACCCCTTCCACTCCTCAACTATGTCCTCATATGTTATAGCATTAGTCTATGCTTAACCATTGCCTATCTTAAACCATTGTCTATCCTTAACCATTGCTCCCTGACCCTTATCCCAGGGAGCAAGGCTCCACCCCTCGCCTATCCTTAACCATTGTATATGTTATAGCATTAGCCTATGTTATAACATGGGCTATTTTAAAGAATTGCCTATCCTTAACCATTGCCTATCTTATAGCGTTAGATCCAGGGAACCACGCATAACTACTCATTATAACGCAGGTAGTTTTGGGAATTGAATTGGCCGGCCTCGACATTATGTAGTTATCGTCGGAATTAGATAGGGTAAAACCTTTTTCGTTATATATTTTCATCAAAATTCTACAATCCTTTTCGAACCCTGAAACTATAAAAATTATTACATAATTTTTATAGAAGATGACAGCCCGGAATAGAGCTCTTTGTTGTTGTATTTATCGTTCAGAGTGCTAGTAACATCGAAATTAATAATTCGTTTCGCTTTAAGTATTCTCAAGCGAAACTTCTTGGTTATTATCGCGAAAATTATTCTTTTGGTCCAAAATAGGTCTACGAGGACCTCGGGTAAATACCAGGGCTATCTAATCACTCCTGTGTAGCTGTGTAGGGTTCTGCGGTCGGATTCCCCTCCCGTAGTCTCCATAGGTACCGGAGCTGCTACATCCGTGGAGACTTTAGGTATTAGGTATTGAGGGTCAAGAGCACACATGGGCGTGGGGGGTAGTTTGGGGGGGGCTATGCAACCCCCTCAGAAGTTGAAATACCCCCCCCCCAGAAATCAAAATAACCCCCCCCCAGAAATTTTTTTTGCTTTTTCAGCAATTTTTTGATGCCATTGGATAGTGCTCGATGAGAAACGTCGAAAAATGGTGTTTTTTTCGCCTATACAACCACTTTTAAGACCATGTTTTGACCTTTGAAAATTTTTTCACCCCCCCAGAATTTCGGTGCTGCTCAACTATGGTCAAGGAGGTAGAATAAAGGCATACCGCCGTAGCACCTGACCAGCGCTAGGTATAGCAAGGTACTTAGGTAAGCCCTGAAGGTACACTCTTAAAAAAAATCAGTGAAGTAACGCGAAAGTTTAGTATTATGTTCAGTAATCCGCAGAACTAAAACTAAATTTTAGTGTAAATATATCGAAATTAAATTTCATTTTGGAACCTAGCGAAAAGTTAGTGTTATTAAGCGCGCGAAAACAGCTTGAATTAAAACGCGCTTGAACAGTCTGAGTCAAGTGTGCAATAGCAATACTTAAACTTCCTCTCTCTCTCTCTCTCTTACTGTAGAGGTGTACAGCGAACGTCGCGTATGCGCTGGTCTCGCTCAGCCAGTGGGGGGGGGGAAGGGGGGACCCTCTTGGGGAAAATTTTTACATTTTCAAAAAGTGAGCAATATGGTTGCGTGATGCTCTTTTGCGATGAAAAAATCGAAAAATTCGGTGCTTCGCCCGGTTTATTCTATCATTTGACAGTTTCTACCGTTTTATTGGAGGAAAATCAAAAAATTAGCGCTTCGCGCGCATAAGAAGCATTTTTTCGTCAAAAACATGAAAAATTTATTTAATTTTTTGATGGCTTTAATCGTGCAGGATGATGTGAAAAGCCCAAAAAACACGTTATTTAACGGCCCCGCGCGTTTTTACGCGTTTTTTTAGACAAAGAATTTTTTTGGAATCCCCCCCCTGGCGAAAATCCTGGCTACGCCTATGCAAGCGAAGGAGCGGACCCATATCCAGGATTTTGTTTTTTTTGGTATGAGGGAACAAATAAACTTTTTCTAAAATAAGGGGGGACTAAAGGATAAATTAAAAAAGTCATTTTGTGATTACTGAGGTTGTGCAGTTTGTGAATTTTTCTACACAATAACCCTAAATATTGTGAGAAAAAAGATTTTAACGTTAGGACGCAAAAATTGGAATGTGTACGTCAGTGAAAGATGTAGATCAAACGATTCCTAAGTAGTTTCGTTTGAAACTTGCTTCGTTTTAGAAGATAAGACTTGACCGATCTTATTGAATAGACTAAACATTTGGATCCTATGATGGTAAATATATTAAATATTCTCCGTACTCTCCTGCTTTCATGCACTCGCTTTTATAAAAATTCCTCGACTTCTAGAGGGAAGCTGCCCCCTACACCTTCCCTCTTATGTGTATCGTTGTTCCATGGACCTGACCAGAATGGGCGTAAAAGCAAAAGAATATTATAATGTATCCTTATGTTTTAATTTTTTTTAAATACACTGTTTTCTTTCAGCGATTTACTTCACGCTGTATTGGAATAAAAATTTTATGGGCAAGTTGTGCGATGTTGCAACAATTCTCGCAGCCACATCCAGTCGCGTTATCACATTGCCGTCTATGCCCCTCTTGAAGCTGAAGTGAGTGTTACGCATGCTTGCAACTTCCGTGTGCAGCTTGTTCTTTATAGGGCTATTCATTTTGGTTTCAAAAGGTAAATCGTCAGAATACAATGTTAGGAAGTCAGTTCTATCCTCTTTCCAAGCTAAGTGAAAGAGGCTTAATTAATAATTTTCAACTATGGACTAAGTTCAGACCGTGTCCAGGAGGATAAATGGGCACGTGCCACCCTCCGAAAGAAATCTGAGAACGGCTTTTTCCTTTATTCCACCTTCGCTTTTTAGTCGGAAATCGCGAAAAAATTTTGGCGTCTCGCGCCAAATTTCAAAATTATAATTAGAATCCAGATAGTCCCAAGCACGCGGTTTAAACACTCCATTTTAGTCTATACAACCTAGAGCGTACTTTGCATCTAAGCCTTCTGTACTTCACAGGTTTTATGCAGAAAATGAGATTTGTTAAAGAAGCAAGAATGACAGTAATTTTTCGGCGTTGATTATGATTTTGCTGATGAACTTTGATCATTCTTAGGGTGAATTCAGAACTGTGATTTGACTGATTTTGTAAAAATTTTAACGTTAAGATTCAAAAGTGTATTGCTCTTTTTATAAAATATTTCCGGACCCTGCTGGGGAGACGTTTGAGCACGTCACCACAGCAGAAAGCCCCACCCCTAAAGGAGATAGTTTTCATCCTCAATGTATTCAAGGTATCCGAGTAGCCAAATTTGCTAACCAAAATTCATCTTTAAAAAATCTTTGGTGTGCCTCTCCAAATAAAATCCTGGAAATGGGCCTGATTGTTATTATTATTATTATTATTATTATTGTTGTTGTTGTTTTCTTAATATTATTGTTAAACTATTAAATTAATCAAGTCATTTTGAATGGTGGTAGACATGCACAGCATGGGAATTTTTTTTGGGGAGGGGGATTTTAAGTGCGTTTTTTTAGATTAGAACTGGTGGATCCTCGTCGAAAACATCGTTTTTTGGCGTGCCGGACTATGTTTTATCTTTATTGAGCATAAATAAGACTGAAAAATTTCGAAAAAATAAAAAAGCTTAGGCAAATCGAACAATTTACATTTAGGTCACAACATATTGACACTTTTGAGCAAATAGATAGCTAAAAATGCTTTGCTTTTTCTACGAATTTTTATGACAATTTTCGAAACTTAAAAAATCACTAATTCTCGGGGAGTGAAAAAATTTTTCTGAGGAGGGGGGTTTCGAGGCACACATGGACGTGATATGAGTGACAGAGGGTACTACCATATGTGATGTTGAAAGGTTTCCGCCCACCCTCTTAGAAAAATTTTAACCTCTCCCCCGCAAAATTTTTTTTACCTCTCCCCCAGAATTGGCGATTTTTTCTAAAGTTCCCAATTTTCATTTTAGCTATCTACTTGCTCAGAAGTGCCAAATTTTCGGCGCGTCGCGCCATTATTCATGTTTTGATTATATTTTGTTCAATTTGTATCGACTTTTTGAAAATTTTTTCCGAAACTTTCTGTTTTTATGCTCTATAAAGAGAGAGCATCGTCAGAAACGCTGAAAAACGATGTTTTTGATGCGTACCTACCATGTTTGAACCAAAAAATGCACTTTAGAGTTTCATCTCTCACAATTTCCGTGCTTACTCCTTCTACTCCTTCTAGGCTTAGCTATACAGTCACTTTGACTGAAAATACATCGCTATATAGTTTTTCTTAGGCTCATAAAATTAGCTATGTAAAGCCTTTTTGGACTCAGTCACACACCGTGCGAGTTCAGAAATTCTATTTGCTTGTTTTTCTTTGAGTTTCAGAAGGATTTGTAGCTACTCTCCCTTCTCCAAAAGGGCTAAATAACTATTTTTAGTTCAGGATGCTTAAATAACTGTTCGTGAGCTCGAAAGTAGGTCTATATACGTATTTGCCACAAATGCTCGAAATACCTTTTTTTCAGTAGAATCTTTTTTTTATCAAGCAATTACTCTTAGTTTCTCCAAGTTTTTGATTTTCACCTCTCCCTGAAAGTTTTAATTTGTTCACGAATATTCTGTGGTGTAAACCATACATGATCTTGGGGTGGAGTTTCCAGCTCCCAAAAAATTTTAAACCCTTCAGAAATTTTTTTACCCCCCCCAGAATTCGCGATTTTTAGAAAGTTCTCAGAAATTTTCAGAAAATTAGTAGAAAAGGTGCTTTTTTAAGTGTTTTTAGCTATCTGTTTGCTCAAAAGTGCTAAATTTTTGGAGCTTCGCGCCATTATACACATGTTTTTACCATATTTTATCCAATTTGTTCGACTTCTCGATTTTTTTTGTTTTTATGCCCTAGAAAGGTAAAGTATCGTCCAAAACGCTAAAAATTGACGCGTATTTACAATTCTTGGGCCCAAAAAAGGCATTTTATAATTTCGCCCTCGCCTCAGATCCCCATGCCGTGCATGTCTGGTGTGAACCCTTAGCTCCTCACGTCCATCTGTGACACCCATGCAAAGCAAGTTGTTCCCCATCCCCCAACGTCAGAATTTTTTGTCCCCTCCTTTTTGGCGAATACTTGCGTTTTTGACCATTTTTGAGTGTTTTTGGCCACAAATTAGATCAGTAACCCCGCGCCGTATAAATGGTGAGGGACTTGCTCTCAGAATTTCCAACCGCTACCTGTATGATCCTCACTTGTCCACAAACTATGTTAATAAAAACCCGTTTGATGGAAGAGGACAAGTAATAAATAACTGGGTATATTTATGATAAATAAACTTGTAGGAATTAAAATGTGAAATGCTTAACGATAAGTAGTCTGTTGTGCTGAGTATTGTGTGAAGATACAATTCATATTTTAGTAATATTGACATTTTTTAGTTGTTTTTGGACGAATTTTGCCACTTGACGAGTATTGGCTTGGCATTATATTCGACATGAGATAATTCGCGGAAGCAGTTATCCTTAGAATATTTGCTGCTTAGCGACGCACAATGGCAGAGCATCTATTACTAGATTCTAAAGTATGATTGATTTCTTTGTACCATGCATACACAACATGGGAATTCTTGTGGGTGGGGACTAAAAGAGTTTTCTAAAGTGCCTCTTTGGCCGTAAAACATTGGTTTTTCGTAAACTTCTAACGATGCTGTTTCTTTCTAGTGATAAATACAAGAAAATGTGGTCCAAAATGATTGTTTGGCAAAAGGCAATGGAGCCAATTTACCCCCTACTTTTTTGCTTCTTGTATGCTTAAATCAACTATTGTTGATTTTTTAAATTTTTTATATCAACTTAGGTCAGCAAGAATATGTTATACTAGCAGAAATAACGAAAAGCTTTTCAAAAATGGATTCAAATGTTTTTATAAGGAATGGTACATATACATAAACTTAGCACTCTGAAATTCAAATCTCTACAGTCACTATGTGCTTGTGAGTTGAATCTTATTTCTATGTACACTTTCAACTACAAAGGAGTTGTTTTTTATTTAATATATTTTATGCGTTCAGAAGCAATTTTAAATATTAAAACAAATTTTTTGGCGTGTTTTGCGTTTTTCGATCACATATATATGTAGGCAGGCCCGTATCCAGGGGGGCCTGCTTCCCCGAAATGGAAGAAATTTTTGTTTCTCCCAAGGGTCCCCCAGAGGAAAAAATGAAAAATTGGCGAAGTGCGTCTGAAACGCCGCCAAAACAGGTTTTTAGCGTACTTTTGAGCTAGTAAACTCAAAATTTTCCGGCGCTTCGCGCCGGATTGATTGTTTATGTATAGTTTTGTCTTCTAAACCGCTAGAAATCGCTCAAATTTGAGTTAGACATAGAGAGCATGTCAATTTTTTTCTAGCGCTCTGCGCCGGATTCATTGTTTAGCTATAGTTTTTGCCTTCTAGCCCACTCATAACAGCTCAAATTTGAGTTATGACATCGAAAACATGAAATTTTTCCGGCGCTTCGCGCCGCAATTATTGTTCATATATGTTTTTGTCTCCTAGTCCGCTCAAAATTGAACTTGGCATGCAGGATATGTCATTTTTTCGGCGCTAGGCGCCGAATTATTCATAATCCGTATTTTTTTCCTTTGTAAAGCACAATTATTAAGTAGAAAGGCAAGAGATAAGAAATAATTCGTCGATTAAGTGATGAAAAATCAGCTTAAACGATAAATTTGCTGTATATCAATATGGAATGGAGTGAAAATTTTTTAATTTTTTTGTTGAAATTTTTCTTCACTATCGTTTAGAACTCGCCGAGATACGCTCAAAACTGCCTTTATTTTCGCCCATCTCCTAATGGTTCTCCAGATATCTGGCCTCAAAAATTTTCGCCCCCCCACCCGAAATAAAATCCTGGATACGGGCCTGTATGTAGGTATTGTGGTTAAAAATAAAAAAATTAGTGATTCCGCAAAATATTTTAGCAATTTATTTTAACAATAAAATATTTTTTCATACTCCATGCGTCATATTCAGAAAAGTTTAGGTCATACAAAAATATTTAAAACTGCTGCATATATCTTACACAGTAGAATTTGTATTTCACTTTTTCTTCTTTTATGATCTTTTTATCAGTAAGTAGAGCCTGTTGTTAAACTTTAAAAACGCTTTTAATGCCTGTTTCAGCAATTCTTAATTTTTTGTATCCTATACAGACCCCAAAATTGTGCAATTCCAGGATCTAATTTTTGAAATTTTTTCGGTTTTTTGTGATTTCCTGATGTCAAGTTAAATATTTTTATAAAAGACGTTGATTCTTTGCGTGACAAGAAATCGTTTATGGATACGATTTCTATAATTAGCAGTACTATCAAGTTTTATCAAGTTATTTCCTTCCATTTGAAATAATCTATTCATTGCTGCAACAAAAATAAAATATTTTTTCATGCTCCATGTGTCATATTCAAAAAAGTTTAGGTCATACAAAAATATTTAAGGCTGCTGCATATAGTATTAACCCTAAATCATGAGGATAAATGAACATCAATAAAATCAATGTTATATAATTTTATAGAGAGAGATCCACGATATGCGGCGACCTAACAAGGCTGAGGTGCATAGGGGTGAGATAATAGTATCCTTTGATCAGTTTTGAGAACCAAACGACGAATTGGTTCAAGAACTATGCTTTTGCTCATCAGTGCTTGATTTCTACAACGCGCTGTCTCAGTGATAAAAACCATGCATTAAACTGCAAACTTATTGTGCCTTGTATGCGTGTAATATAGGTGCACAAAGTCAGGGGCGAGGGTTAAACCCCCGGAATCCAGATTAGTAAAATTATTGTTCACGCTCTTTCTGTAGTCAAATAATGAAGATGATCAAAATAGCCTGCATAAAATGTTTTTTGGTTATACCGCATTTTTCAGCATGTTTGCTTCGTTCTGACTGCTTTGTATCGCTTTTAAAGTTGAAAGATGTAGAAATTGATCAATTGGGCTAGATATTTCGAGTTTTTCAATCATTCATACACATTTTATTTTGCTTTTTTCGAATAAATAGTACACAAAATTTTTGATCCGGTGCTAGGAACAATTTTGCGATTTTCACTTCGTTTGTCTTCAAAAATGATGGGAAAATCTTATATCCGCTAAATATGACCGGCTAGTACACTACATACCATAGGTGAGCAGCACTAAAATTCCGCAAGGGGACGCAAGATTTTTCAAAGGTCAAAATTGGTCTTTAAAATGGTGGTGGTAATGGCGGATAAACAAAATTTCTAAATGTTTCTCATTGAGCACTATCCATTAGCATCAAAAAATTGCGAAAAAATTCTGGGGGTCTGGTTGAGTGAAATCGCAAAAAATGTTACTGAATATAAAATGGGGTCTACATTAAGCTACACGGGGTGTGAAACCCCCAGATCCCACGCCTATTTTTTTCCTTGCGTCTAAGTGCATGTTTGACGCTTGTGTCATTTAGTCGTTTTGCTTGGTGAATTTAATGTAGGAAGATGAAGTATTCGCGATCTCTTTTTATGTTTCTCATTCTTGTCCTTTTTTATACGCGGGCAGGACAAATTAAGGAATTTGGTTTCCATTATTTTTGAAAAGGACTTGTGTTGTGTGCATTGTAGACTCAAAGATTTGCTGAAAAAGCAGTGACAATTTTCGACAACGCAATATTGTCGTTCTGCATTATTTTATGTGCGTTAACAGTGACCGATCCTGTATTTTCTGATGAGGGGGTGGCGGAATCCCAAGTTTTCTAAATAGTGTCCAAAATTGTTCGAAAAATCCGACCATTTCGCTTATAGTATCGATTTTTCGTCATCTCTTGATAGACTGAATCTTTGTGATCAGTTCGAAAAAGTTAAAAATTTTCCAAATTTTTTGCAAAAAATGCGCATTGTTAATTTTGAAATCGGCGTAAAGCACCAAAAAATGCTCGAGAGATCATTAAAATAAGTAAAAAAAGTCCTTGTTTTGTAAAAATCAGTAAATGTCGTTTATGAGTACTACCTGGTGCGAAGAGCCGAAATGTGAAAAATTGTGATAAAAAATTGCTAAAATCATAAAAAAACACATTTCTTTTTATTGAGCCCAACTGTGTTTTGACAAAAGGTTGCCCTACGCCCCTCTTACTCCGTACCATACGTGGGCAGCAAGAAAATTCTGGGGGGGGGTGCAAGATTTTTTTTAAGGTCGAAAAATGGCCTTAAAAATGGTGGTATGGCGATAAAAACACCATTTTTCGACGTTTCTCATCAAGCACTATCCATTGGCATCAAAAAATTGCGAAAAAAACGAAAAAATTTTCAAAAATTGAATTCTGGGGGTATTTTGATTTCTGGGGGGTATTTTGGTTTCTGGGGGTGCATACCCCCCGAACCCCCCACGCCCAGGTGTGCTCCGTACCCGTGCTTTAATAGGTTATATACATACAAATTGTTGTGCCTATCTTCGTGCCTATTGTTAAAAACTTTTTCTTTCCAGTCAGCTGTTTTGTAACTCGTTTTTATCCGCTTACTTTTCTTCCTTAGTAAGCGTTGCAGTCTGCGTCCCATTATGTTTTCAACATTTTACGCGTATTATTGTCCTTTTGAAATCAATAAATGTATCTCGCCTTCATTATACTCGTATGTGCATGTGTATCGATCAAACCTATTTTTTAGCGTACAATGGAAAAATTTTCATGAAAATATTCTAGAAGCGACTGACAGCACAAAAATTTTCATGTTGAATCAAAACTAAATTTTAGTGTGGTGTGACATTAATTTTCATATTGGATCAAAGCGAAATTTTCGTGCCATCATAATGCTAACTTTTAGTGGCAGCCAGTTACACGCTAATTGTTCGCTTAGATACAACAGATTATTTTTAACAGTGTACTAAGAGTGGGTTGTTGCTTTCGTAGTTGTTGTGTGTTGGGTATCTTCCCTGGCGGCGTGCTGCCGGTTGAGGTATCCGTACATACTGCAAATCAGCAAGTCCCTAGCGGCGCAGCTTGGGTTATTGAGTTAACTCCAAAGCGCGACAACCGCTCTAAGTTACATACCTGTCGTGAAAAATGTCTACCAGTTTAAATTTCAGGTATAATAACTCATTTTATAGATAAATGGACCGCAAATCTCATTAAATAAAGCATGCGTAAGTCGTATATGTATGAATTTCCATCAAAAGATGAAAAAACAAAAAAATTTTCAAAATTCGGCATCGGACTTCAAAGTGGTTTTTTCCCGCTACAGTAAGCCGTGGTAGCTTGAAATGCTTATATTCACAGCAGTATCACCTTGTGCATCTAACAAGATATTATTCAATGATTTCTAACCAATAGAAAGGAAAATATATCGATTTCTTTAAACCATACTTTCTCCCGTATTTACGGCAGACTATAGATGGCGGGTAGGGAATGAAGAAATCGAATAAAAGGAAAATAATTTGGGAAAACATCGTTATGTTTGAATCTGGGAAGCTTTTTGATTTTTATGTTAGACTTTTCTTATTTCAAGTATGTACAATCTGATGCGCAAACCACTGTGGAAAGAGGTTTTTATGTTTACACTTTGTATTCTGATTTCTTTACGTCAATTATACAGTCGTATTAACAAAAGTTTCTTGAAAAAACGAACACTCAGTGCTCATTCTCATGATAATGACATTTTTTTGTCTCACTGATGACAGTATTTCTTGAGTTTCCAGGGCAAATATTGGAAACTTTTTAGCGAGATTTGTATGTTATGTTGTTCTACGCAATATTACAGTAGTTGCTGATTTGACTTCAATTACTGTAGGATATTTTAGTTTGTAGACATTGCTGCGCTGTGCGTTTTTCGTTGCTCCTGCAGCTGTTTAACCTCTTGATACCGTGTTTTAATATCTTTAAACCCTTTTTCGGGCAATCCTTGATTCACGCAAGATGGTCAGGGAAGATCGAACAGCTTGGAAAGGAAATTACTTCCTGAAACTCTTGGTAAACTTGAAAAACAGTTATTTTTGAATCTGATTCTGAAGATTTTTTATTCGTTATGCCGTACTCTTCTCATGTTAACTATACAATGATGCGCAAACCAATGCGCAATAAGATTTTTATGTTTACACTGTTTAGGTATGTACACTTACTTAATGTGTCTGTGGGGAAAATTTTTGACATGTTCAAGAACTGAGCAATATGGGGCAGTAATTAGGTATATGCAGTTAACTGCAGGTAATATGGCACACAATGTAAAATTATATGCAGTCAAAAACCAGCGGCCTAGACTGCAGGTAACATAGCACACAACATAAAATTATATGCAGTCAAAAACCAGCGGCCTAGACTGCAGGTAATATAGCTCTCAATGTGATATTAAATGCAGTCAAGTTCAATGTTTATTGATATGGGAAGTAGTGATCGACCGGGGCGATTTTTTTGGCCGGGCCGGGGCTGAAGAAAAAATCGGGCGGAGTAGAGAATACTGGAAAGTCTCAGATTTTCAAAAAAGCATGTTTTTATGCCTTTTCAAGCAATAATCCTTAACATAGAAGTCGAAAACATTAGCGGAAAATTATGTAAGTGAAAAAAATCTTCGAAAAATTTTTTTCACATCTCATTTTACCGCTGTTTTCGACTTCCACATTACCGGTTACTGCTCGAATCAGCTATCGAATTTTTTCCATCTTTTTTAACATTAGGGTATATACAGGGTGAATTTTTTCCATCCTTTTTAACACCAGGGTTCTCACGAGTTTTCCCGAGACATAAAATAACTTTCAGGTGACAGGTTTTGACCCTCGGACCTATCGCTCTACAGCGCAACACGTTACAAATCGGCTAAGCCACCTCGTAAGAAAGGCACTGATTATTGGCCAATGTTGGCCCCGAATTTTTTGTTAAAGGCCAATATTGGCCAATAACGCGTGCATTAGGGGCCAATATTTGCAAGATTTAAAATTTTTAAAAAGCTTCACATCCGTGCGTTTCGAACCCCGTACTTTCGCGTTGGTGAACTCACGCGCGCACACTGCGCCATAGCGAAATTTGGATCAAGATTTTGAAGAATGATACTAATGCTATCTGTTATATACAGTATACGCAGTTGCTATTTTTTGTTTGAAAGAGATTGCTTATCCTATCTTTCTTGGATTGGAATGGAAGACTAGAGGAGAGAAGAGAGAAGCAAGTGAAGAACACACATTATGTAATAAAAATACAGTAAATAATGATAGACATAATATGTAGAAATATTAGAACCTGCTGGAAAAATACTATTTACATTCAAGTAAATGTTCAAGAGAATTTCAACCTAACGTAAAGCGTAAGATATTACACGCCTAATCTGTATGACCAGAATTAAGTATAGTCTGTTTCGTTTATTGAAATGCTTTTCCGCTGTATTCAGCCCACATAAACCAGGCTACAAAAGTGACCTATAAGTACATACCTATATGATGCAGTCTTGCCTTCTTAGCAGTATCAAAGATCATAATGCAACTCGATATTCTGTAGAATATACCTATTTGCTGCCGCATTAGTATAAAACACTTTTGTAGCCACTTTAAACTTTTCGAAAAACCCTCGATCAAATGAAACACTATAGTTGCGTAGGTACCTTTATACGTTGTCCTGCTACATAGGTGGGTAACATCTACCTAGCTATTTGAAATCGCATACTGCCATGGCATAAGAATATTTAAGCACACATGTACGTTCGTACATATGTATTTATGTAGGTACATATGTAGGATTTTGCAAAACGTAAGGCAAACCAACGACAATTAGAAATACCTACCATACAATTCAAACTACATAGGCATAAAAAATAGGATAAGCAATCTCTTTCAAACAAAAAATAGCAACTGCGTATACTGTATATAACAGATAGCATTAGTATCATTCTTCTAAATCTTGATCACAATTTTGCTATGGCGCAGTGTGCGCGCGTGAGTTTACCAACACGAAAGTACGGGGTTCGGAACCCACGGCTGTGAAGCCTTTTAAGAATTTTAAATATTGCAAATATTGGCCCCTAATGCGTGCATTATTGGCCAATATTGGCCTTTTAAGAAAAAAATCAGGGGCCAACATTGGCCAATAATCAGTGCCCGTAAGAAATAAAAAGGAAGTAATGAGGGAATGGTACTTAGCATCTATACATCGACCTAAGCATCTATACATCGACCTAAGCATCTATACAACAACAACAACAACAACAAAGATTTATTGCAAAACGTACAAGACATGGTAAAAATAAAGACACAGCGTACGATACAAAGATATGATAAAACGACATATGACTAAAACGTCAGCAACGGGACACGCAGTCACGAAAGTGAAAACTTACGCGTGCCCCTTCAGATGAACAGAAAAATCAAAAGCATTGAGTTTGCGTTTAAAAATTTCTAAGCTAGGTGAATTTACAACATCAGCTGGAAGTGAATTCCACAGATTCACATATCTATGACTGAAATCATACTTGAGAATATCTGAACGAGCTACTGGAACAGTCAGTTTAAGGTTATTGACAGAGCGAGTATAGTTGCGATTAAAAGCGAAAAACTCGTCACAGAGAATGTGTGATTTTCCATTAATAATCTGATAATAAAAGGATAAAGCAAAACGAATACGGCGTATTTCGAGACGTTCTAACGACAGACTTTTTAAACGATCATTATATGACAAACCACTGTTAAAACCAAAAATACAACGGGTAAACTTGCGCTGAACTCGCTCGATACGATCAATATCTCGAATACGATAAGGACTCCAAACGGTACAGCAGTACTCTAAAAGCGGACGAACATATACAACAAAAGCACGAGACAAAATTTTATGATCACGAGAGAAGAATAACTTCAGTATCAGACTGGATCGCTGAGAAGCTTTTTAATCACTTCATGATAGTGCTGCTGAAATTTCAAATTTTGAGACATTAGAACACCTAAATCACGGACACAGTCAGAATCAGAAGGTAAAAGTTGATTTCCAATAAAATATTGATGTTTAGGATTTTTATAACCCATGTACAAAACTGAGCATTTATCAATAGATATCTGAAGCTGCCATTCACGCGACCATGTATAAAGCTTATTAAGGTCGTTTTGAAGTATAGTTTTAGAAGAGGACAAATTATACATTTTAACATCGTCAGCAAATAACCGAATACGACTACTCATATTATCACATAAATCATTTATGTAAATCAGAAAAAGGGTTGGCCCTATCACGCTCCCTTGCGGGACGCCGCTAGTTACATTAAAGCTATCTGAAAAAGAACTATTAACAACAACGCACTGAGATCGAGAGGATAAAAAAGATTTAAGCCAGTTGAAAAGAAAACCATTTAGACCATATGCAGAAAGTTTATGAAGTAATTTTGTGTGCGATAAAGAATCGAAAGCTTTTTTAAAGTCGATAAAAATTACATCTACAGTAGATTTTCTATCAATAAATTTTGCCCATTCGTTTTTACACTTTAGCAATTGCATTTCACATGATCGACCTTTTAAAAATCCAAATTGGAGAGGAGAAAGTAAATTATTTATATTTAAGTAATCCAGAATCTTTTTATTAACAATTTTTTCCATAATTTTACAAGGAGAGCAACACAACAAAATCGGACGATAATTTTCTACACAAGCAGAATCACCTTTATTTTTGAAAACTGGAATTACGTTTGCTTGATACCACAATTTTGGAATTGAACCTGATCGAAAAGAAGTTTCAAAGATAGAAGCAAGAGGAGAAGAAAGCAAATAACCTAGTTTTTTAATAAAAAATGAGCATAGGCCATCAGGGCCACATGCAGTACTTGGTTTAGATTCGCGAATAGCTCTGTAAACGGTGTCTACATCGAAATTGATTTCTGCTAACGAAGAAAAAGTACGAGCCTGAAAAACAGGAAGATTTTGATCATCAACAGTGAAAACAGAGGCAAAATATGAGTTAAAATGATTAGCTTTTACATGATCGTCATCTAATTCAATACCATTAGATAAAGTCAGGGGAAATGAACTTTTCCTGATTTTTAAACGAGAATTAACAAAATTGTAAAAGTTACGGATATCGCCTGATTTTAAAACTTCTAGTTCTTCTTTAGCGTAAAAATTTTGGTTTCTCTTTTTATAGATTTGCAGAAACTAGAATAGATAGTTCGATTTGTTCGAGTTTTGAACTTTTTGTAATTTTTCCATAATTTAAGTTTTTTTAAATATAACTTACGGATGTGTTTAGGAAGATACTTTCTTAAAATTTCTATGTGCTTTTTTAGGTATTAGATCAGAACTAATAGTTTGAAGAACTGAAACAAAAACATTATACATATCATCTGCCGAAGTACACTGATTAAATAAATCGGGCCAAGAAACAGTGGCTAATCGCATAGAAATTAACTCGTAATTGGCTTTTCGAAAATTTAAACAAGAGGGCATGTGATTTGTCTCTTCGTACCCTTGAATTTCGAAAGCAATAGAATTATGATCACTAACAGAAAAAGGAGGTGAAATCTTCACGTTAATGGCTTGATTAAGTGAAAAAAGCAAATCTAATATATTATTATCGTGAGTTGGACTACGGATTAGTTGCTCCAAACCAGTTGTACAGAAGGTATCATAAAATAAAGTATTGATGGGATCAGAAGGAAAGGTGTTGGAGACCCAATTAATTTTAGGAAGATTAAAATCACCAACAATTAATAAAGGATAAGGTACATTAGAAGCCCATTCAATAGAATTACAAAGACTTTCAGCATACATAATATCATAAGTAGGAGGACGATAAGCTAGAATAAATCTAGTTTTGAAATCAGTATTGCATAAATCAAAAATTAAAATTTCACAGGCAGGAAAATTGATAGGAATTTTGATGTGTTTAATATGTAGATTATTATTAGCAAAAACTATAAGTCCACCCCCACGTTTATTTAACCGATCACATCGAATAATTTGGTAATTATTTGAACTGCAAAGTAGACTATCTGGAATTTCAGGATAAAGCCAAGATTCACAACAAAGTATTATTTCAAACTGTTTGCTATTTAGTAACAGTTTTAAATCACCTAGCTTATTTAACAAACTTCTTGAATTGAAATACAGAACTTTTAAACGCAAAGTACGAGAAAGGGGCGCGACTACCTAGGTGAAGAGTTGGTTATTAATATTACGGTTCGGTTTGCATTTAACACAATCGGCGCGAAAA
>JAVLUZ010000142.1:6269850-6479983 GCA_036768485.1 Mermis nigrescens
TTGCAAAAATTTTTTTATGAAAGTGAAGAATAAAAAACTGAAGAAAATCAAGGATTATATCATATGATAGATATATCATAATGCTGTATATACCCTAATGCTAAAAAAGAGAAAAAATTCGATAGGGTTAAAGTGAATAAGTGCCCTTTTTCGCCTATCCTTAAACACATGAATTTCAAGAGCCTGTAACTCAGTCAATAATGCTGACCGTCACATAATTCTTTAAAATATGAACGCCAGCTAACTAGTCCGACCCTACAAATCTAATAAATTGTCCTGATCTTTTCATTGTCCTGATTGATTGTCCGGATTTTACCCAATTTGTCTGGTCCTGGCCAGTCCGACCCTACATATCTAATACATTGTCCTAATCTTTTCATTGTCCTGATTGTTTGTCCAGATTTTACCCATTTGTCCTGAGTCCGGTCCTGGTCCTGGTCCTGATTCATTGTCCGGATTTTACCCATTTGTCCTGGTCCTGGTTCCGGATTTTACCTATACCCGGCTGGCCGGGGTCAGACAAGGAAAATATTATTGCATGACACATACTTGGGGTGGGCATAGGGAAAGAAATGATGAGCGACTGCTCCATTCAGTAGTAAATGGCCAGCGCAAGGTTAGGTGCGCCTTTTCATATCAAGTTTTATTACTATTTATGTCACAAGAAACAAATTTAGTCCAGTGTTTCAATTGTCTGAATCATCAATAAAGTCTATGTCGCTGCTATTAGCACACTATATCATTTGAATCTTCGCTACTGCTACTGCTGCTGTAGCAATTGGATGCAATATGTATTGGATGTAATAAATGAGACATCACACATTCCCATAAGGGAGGCGTATTACTGCCCTCAGGGTTTAAGACACGAATCACTGTCAAACAATTTTTGGTGAAAACCTTTTTAATTTTTTGAACTCAATTTTTAGTATGGCAAAAGTGTACGTAACTATTAGAATTTCACGAAGTGATATATTATTTTAGAATGTAAGCCAGAGCAAATTAATAAACTATCTTTATAAAACATGCATGTAATCGCTTAAAATTTTATGGAAATCTAGAAAATCTAGGGTAGGGGTCCTCGCCATTTTTAGAAGGAGGGGGTTAGCAACTAGATCAAAAATGGTAAAATACATAAAAATAGCCAAAAAAGCGCAGGTTTTTGCCAAAAAAAAAATGGTGGAGGGTGGTCAACTATTTTCTGACTTTCAAGGAAGTTCGGGGCTTCAAATCGTGGATGGGGGACGGCCCAAACCCCTGTCACATGTATATACCTCGGCCATTTTCAGGGGAAGGGGGGTAAGCGGCTTCTTTACAGTTTTGTTCTTCAAAAATCTTTGTACATGTATATACAAAGACAGTCCTGAAACGTCTTTGTACATCAGCAAAAATGCAGGACCAGAGCTTATGCTGGCCCATCAAGATGCGCTGATGGGTGACTGGGTAGCTATTGAAGCTGCTACCCATGCAGCACAAAAAACTTTCCGTATTGAGGAAGCAAATCTGCCAGACCATGTCAAATAAAAGTGCCCTCTAAAACCATCTACAGGTTAAAGGGCGAGCGAAGCACCAGCTTCCCATATCAATAAGCATTCAACTTGACTGCATATAATATCAAATTGTGTGCTATATTACCTGCAGTTAGGCCACTGGTTTTGACTGCATATAATTTTACATTGTGTGCCATATTGCCTGCAGTCTAGGCCACTGGTTTTTGACTGCATATAATTTTATGTTGTGTGCTATATGACCTGCAGTCTAGGCCGCTGGTTTTTGACTGCATATAGTTTTACATTGTGTGCCATATTATCTGTAGTTGACTGCAAATAATTACTACTAGAGCGGCATAACCAGGACTTTGTTTCAGAAGCGTGAGGGGGCCGAAATTTTTGGAGTTTTATATCTCGAGAACCATTAGGAGATATGCGAAAATAATGATATTTTGAGCGTTTCTCGACTACCATAGTGAAAAAAATCGACATTTTTTCACATGATTTCAAAGGGAAAAGGTTAAATCCAGAACCGGGACCAGAACCTTTAATCAGACCCAGGATAAATGGGTAAAGTCGGGGACCAGAACCGGACTCAGGACAAATGGGTAAAATCAGGACAATCAATCATGACAATGACAAAATCAGGACAATGTATTAGATATTAGGGATGTCTGGTTCCAGGTTTTTCAAAAAAAATCGCTTCCGGTTCCGGTTCTTGGAAAACAAGAATTTTGGTTCCGGTTCCGGTTCTTGCTTAAGTTGGATTTGTCGGTTCCGGTTCCGGCTCTTTAACTAGAGAACCGTCGGTTTTGGTTCCGGTTCTCGGTTCCTGTGTTAAAGTATGTACGCTCTTGATAGCTTGACTTCACCAGAACATGTGAAGATATAATCGAAAGATAAATTATTCAGGAAGTGGTTTCTATCTGGCAACTGCACGTTCAAATAAGTTTTACGTCTAGTTGACAATTTACTTATAAATTACTGAATATTATCAATGTGTTTCTTAATTGGAGACTTATACAAAATCGAAATTCTTAATTCATGATGAAGATCTGCTGCAATGGTGGAAAGAAGTCGAAGAATTTGCCGATTCTCACGTTTATAGCTAAGCAGTATCTTGCAGCCAGTGGCGGATCTAGGATTTTCCTAAGGGGGCAGTATCCCAACTTTCCAGAAACAGCTGAAAATAGGTCCAAAAATTTGCACTTAACGCGCGAAGCAGCGTTTTTTTCGGCGTTTTACAATGTATACTTTTACATTAAATCACTTTTGACGCAATAGTTTTTCTTAAAATTTTAAAATTTTTGACAATTTTGTGCTAAAGATCACTAAAATTCTTTGACTTTATCAGAATTCTGGCGCGAAGCATTTTTACTTGTACAAGGTCCGTTTGACATGTACTAAGATGATCCCCAAAAGTCTTTGCACATTGTGTACACACAAATTTTTGGGTACTACAATATGATGCAGTAGCGATTTTAGTGTGGTAAAAACAGAGTTGTTCGACTTTTGGTAGTGTATTTCAGCTAATTTATGGGTCTCTAAGGGCAAAAATCACTAAGAATCGTCTTAAAACGGCACAAAGCGCCTATAAATTAGACATTTTTCCTTTCGAAATGCAGTTTCCGCTAATATAAAGATAAATAGAGCACACAATCAATCATTTCGACGCGAAGCGCCGTTAGTTTCTGCGAATTTTAGACCTTTTTAGTAATTTTTGTCTCCAAAGTCTTCGTACATGTACAAAGACGGTCCCGAAAAGTCTTTGCACATCGGGAAAAATCTGCTGAAGACAAAAAACCGTGGTGCGAAGCGCCGGAAATTTTGTGGGGTATAGTTTAAAAATTGAAAATTTTAAAAATTTTGGACAGACGTCAAGAAGTATGATTTACAGTTTGATTTACTTTATTTATTACATTTGATGCGAAACATCGAAATTTTTAATTGAAAATAGAAGAAAACTATGCAAAAATAGCTGTTTCTGCTGATAAAATTGTTTTGAAACCTACATGAACAGAAAATGGCTTCCAGTTGGCCAAGAAAGTAAATAAATGTCATTAATAGGTATATCATCCGGCGCGTAGCGCCGAAAAATTTGAGAAATTGAGGGCCAAAAAATAATTGCATATTGTATATCCATTCTTTATCTCGCCAAGTATTATTGGCAAATGGGGGGCGGCCCGCCCCTTAGATTCGCCCCTGCTTGCAGCGCCAGCTTCAAGTGTCCCATCGGAACAGCTGTTCATTTGCACTGGAATCACTCTCAGAAACAGGCTACTTGGCGGAAAAGTAGTACGACTGTTATTTTTAAAATATAATTTACCCAGAACAATACTTAGTTTTAGTCTGTAAACTTTTGGGTAATAAGAGGTTGAATTGCTGCTTCATGTCTTCACTAAATTTTATGAAGTTCGATTTTTAAGTCTAATTTTAAAAAACCAATAACCGACTCCAAAAAAGATCGGTTCCGGTTCGGTTCTTAGAAAACCAAAAAATCGGTTCCGGTTCCGGTTCTTAAAATATCCAAAAATCGGTTCTTGGTTCCGGTTCCGGTTCCAAAAAATGGTCGGTTCCAGCCGGTTCCGGTTCCAGTTTACCGGCACATCCCTATTAGATATGTAGGGTCAGACTGGCCAGGACGGGACAAATTGGGTAAAATCTGGACAATCAATCAAGACAATGATGAAATCAGTACAATGGGAGTGGGGTAGTTTCGGAACTAGGCAAGGGTGCCCAAAGGGGGACCTGATTGGGGTTCACAACCGAAACTACCCCACTCCCATTGTACTGATTTTGTCATTGTCCTGATTGATTGTTCGGATTTTACCCATGTCCCATCCCGGCCAGTCCGACCCTACATATCTAATCCATTGTCCTGATCGATTGTCCGGATATCATCCATTTTGTCCCGTGTTGGCCTGTTCGATCATACATATCTGATACATTGTTCTGATCTTTTCATTGTCCTGATTTATTGTCCGGATTTCACCCATTTGTCCTGAGTCCGGTTCCGGTCCCGGATTTTACCCACACCCGATTTCAGACATGTACATATAATAAAAAAGCGGTCCTTAAACGTATCTGCATGACTAATTTCTCAATAGGTATCATCAGTTCAGGCTTGACTTCAAAACATTACGATATTCTCGTCTTTGCATTCAATTTTGCATTTTTCATAAGAAAATAAATGCAGAAAAATGATAAATCGGCGCGAAGGGCGAAAAATTATTTAGACATATTTGCTATATATTTAAGTCGTCTGGGCTTTTGAGGATAAAATATAATAGACAATAAAGAAATCCGACGCGAAGCATTGGAAGATTTTGGGCTTAGTAGCTCAAAATTGCGCTAAAAACTTATTTTGTCTGTCCTTTTAGTAGACTTCGAGAATTCTTAATTTTTTTAAGGATCATTGTGAAAAATTGGAATATTTTTTCGTTTCGAGAGGGGCGGGCCCCTCGCCCCTTGGCTGCTTACGCCTCTTAGTAGCTAAAATTAAACAAAATATAGTCAAAAAATAATCAGGCACGCACGCGCTAAACAATTTCACGCTTTGAATCAAAAGTTAGCTAAAAATGCACAAGAAACAGGTACTTTCTATGATTTTTTCGTAAAATCGAAAATTCAAGGGGGAGGTCTCAGCCACTTTGTGGCAAGTCAGTAGCCATTCTGAGGGTCCAAAAATCCCCACTATGTAATTACCACTCACACCATGTCATCATCAATTACGAAATTCGACACGCTGAAGTGCTGCAAATTCAATCGTTTTTTGCTAAAAAACCAAAGGGGAGTGCTTTCAGATTACATTTTGTAGGATCGGGTACATGATGATACTCACTATTTCTCCTGGATACGGGCTTGACTGGATTGCCTAAACGGTTTTATAAACTTCAGAGATTCTTGGAAGAGTACCCAAAGTGCTTCATTGTCGGTGTGGACAATGTGGGTTCGAAACAAATGCAGGAGATACGAATATCCTTGCGTGGTAAGGCCGAGCTGCTCATGGGAAAGAATACAATGATTCGCAAGGCCATTCGCGGACACTTACAAAAGAACCCCGCATTGGAGAAGTAAGACTAGAAATTTCCAGCATGAAATAGATAAAGGTATCTCTTTCGTAGAATTGCAAAGAAATGAAACTTATCTCATCCTAAACATCATACAAGAGCTTGGGCTGAGTGTGATATTCTTTCCCCCTGAGCCTATTAAAAACTGATAGCTATAGAGCTATTTTGGCTGAAAAAACATTGCTATATGGCCTTTTTTGGGCTCAGCTCAGAAATCAGCTATGTAGCCTCTTGGGCTTAGAAAACTAGCTGTATAGCCTTTTTTCTGGACTCAGAAACATACCTGTGAGCTCAAAACGCTATATAGTTGCCTTTTCTGAATTTCAAAGTGATATATATGTAGCTATTTTCTTGGCTCTAAAAGGGCTTAATAGCTATTTTGAGTCAAAGAAGGCTTGGTTGTCTATTTTTGGAGTCCAAAAAACTACATTTGCTTGCGAGTTCAAAAAGGCTATTTATTCGCCGGAAATACCAAAAAAACAATTGTTTTAAAGCGATAACATATTTTCGCTATTGAACCGTTTTTACGAAACACTTATGTAGCTAGCTATCTTGGTTTTCACCCCCCCCTAAAATTTTGACCTTGCGCACCTATGCTAAACATATTTAAAATTTATGTTTAAAGCTTCTCATTGATATTTGAAATCGATGTTTGTTTAGACATGCTTTAGCCCTAACAATATACTTGTTTTTCGCTTTTAGAAATGATTTATATACATACCTGTTTGATTTTCCGGCAACCTCATCTTGTTTTTTTAATAGATGTGTTCTTATCAGATTGATATGCATTGCATGACTCGCTTTTTTCACAGGATGCTTCCACATGTAGTTGGAAACGTGGGCTTTGTATTTACAAAAGACGATTTGAGCGATGTTAGGTCGATGATTCAACTGAAAAAGGTGTACTTGAATTTTTTTTACTTCAGACTTGTTGCTGAACATTGCTCGTCTAATTTTGCATTAAATATTGCCTCGTTTGTGTTTAAAAATGAGTCTAAAATAACGCGATTTGAAGAATATTTATTATTGGATACGTACGTGAATGTCTTGTGCTTGCTCCTAAAAAACCCAGTAGATTTTGTGAATCGAAAAAACCGGCCCATTCTATCAGTAAGTAAGAAGAAATGACTAATGATATGCTGACTAAATGCCATATATGTAGATCACAGTTGAGATCTGGTCTGTTTTCAGATCATTCAGAAACTTAGGTATGAATTTAAAAAAGTAAAAACATTACTTTTTTGCTGTTTTTTATTGATTATTGAACAAAACATATTTGTGTAAATCTAAAATAATGCCCGCTGCAAACTGTGCACACAGCATAAATTTTTTGCACCTTGGTTTTCGGTTTGGGTTCTTTGCTGGTTTTTATCTCAGTTGGGTTCTTTGCTTGTTCTTTAGTTATACTTTGCTCAATTTATTCTCTAAGACTTAATGGATGTATGAAATCAATTAGGTGGCGAAATATGGGGTTACAGATAGGAAATTGACAAGCTTATAGATCGGGTGGTTGGTTGTACAGCGTTTACATGCAAGCACGAAAGTAATTTTTAGAGGCCATGACTATCTGCTTGACGTAAGAAGACTGATTTTAATTTAGTTATTATTTAATTTTTAATTTAATTTAATTTTAATTTTATTGTAATTTATTTCTAATTTTAATTTACTGATTTTAGCTTGCCTTCAAAAGAAGCATTTACTGCATTGTCTTTTTAGTTATGTAGTGCAAATTATAAATTAGGTCGCTGCTCCAGCCAAGGCTGGTTCAATGGCGCCATGCGACGTTATGTTGCCTGCCCAAAACACCGGCCTAGGTCCCGAAAAGACGTCGTTCTTCCAAGCACTCAGCATACCGACGAAAATTTCAAAAGGAACCATTGAAATTCTGGTAATTTCCATGAGTAATCGTTAATGTACATTATGCGCTTATTTAAATGTGGATGATTTTTCATTTTTAATAGCTTATTTTTCGCTATTATCTTCTGTTTGATTTGATAGTCTTTTTAACTTCTAAACTTTAATTCACAAGGTTCATAGTTGAGGGGTAAAATACCGAAATTCGAGACCAGATGGGTTAGGGCTTCTTTTTGCAAGTCAAATGCGAAAATGATGAAAATATCTGATTGGAAGTGCTTAAATGAGGTAAAGATATCATTTTAAAGTACTTTTTAGTCTATTTTGGCTCATTTCGTCATCTTTTGCGTACAAAATTAATTCATCGAAAATAATGAGTTTTTAATTTTTTTGTGCATCTTTACTATTTCGTCAGCAGAAATCATGCAGAAATTGAAAAATAGCTCAAAATTGCCTCATATTGACTTGGAACTCAGACCCTGAAGGGTGTAGTATTCCCTTTCGTGCACATAGCGTGTAGGGGTGTGGGGAGTATTACCCTCGCTGAAGGGTCAAAAATACAGACACTGTCAGGTAAAGGTGACTTTGAGCTGGCGGAACATTTTCGGCATTTTTTTGTGGGCAAAAGCAGAAATTTTCGGATTAATAAATTTATGCGTTATTTACTGAAAAAGTGCCGAAATGTTTTTCAAATTGGTTTTAAAAAATTTAAATTCTTCACCAAATTGGTCAATCTTTGTATTTTTCTATTAAAAAGACATATGTATAAAAGAGTCACAATGATTAAAATCGCTTACAAAATTCGGTATGTCGTTGCAAAAACACGATGAAATTTTTCGGTTTTTTCAATCTGACAAGACAAGACAAGAAAATATTTATTGTCCAGAAAAATGCATGAAATTTGGTAAAACACGAATACATCATGAAAAAGCGATTGAATTAAAGGACATACAGATCACGAGTGTGATACAACTAGGTATGCCCCGACAATAAAACTGTAAAATCAATGTTTAGGAGCTCTTTTTTGAACAAACAAAGGTTGGGAGAAGCGACTATTTGATCAGATAGGAGTTCCAAATTTTCAAATAGCGCTGGGAAAATTCATTTAGATGAGCATTTGAACGGACAACTGGTAACTTAAGTTTACGGCAGTTTGTTGCTCGAGTTTTGCTGGAACTAAAAATAAAAAATTCATCAGCATCAATACAAGATAAACCGTTAATAATTTGATACATTAGACATGGACATATGTGAAGACGACGAAGTTCTAAAAGAAAGTAGGTTAAGAAGCTTCAGGCGTTCAGGATAGGATAAATTACTATGAAAACCAAAAAGACGTTTAGTACATTTACGCTGAACATTTTCAAGACGATTTATATCATTTGCATAATATGGATTCCATACAGAAACAGAAAACTTAAGCATGGGTCTTACACACGTAGTATAGGCCTTAACTAGAATATCTTTATCACGAGAAAGAAAAGCTTTGTGTATTAGGAAGCAACAAGAAACAGCTTTTGTAATTATGTGATTTAAATGTTCCTTACAATTAAGATTATGAGAAATATAAACACCCAGATCACGAACGAAACTAATGTCAATTGGAATAGTTATATTATCGAGAGAATAAAGCTTTTTTGGATTATTTTTACCGAGATGAACGACCAATTGGTTTGGGCTGTATTTTAAAGGCTCATTTGCTCGTTTTTTGGGAATAACCGTGGAACTTTAAAGCTTAGTTGAGCAATGCTATTTAACCGGTATTTACATATAATTTTTTCTGTTGACCTATCTATTTTTTATGTCTAAATTTGGAATTCTGAACGACGTTCATTTGATAAAAAAGGATGACAAAGTCGGTGCCAGCGAAGCTGCTTTGCTGAACATGTTGCAAATCTTTCCGTTTACATACGGACTTTTGATTTTGCAGGGTGAGTGTGCTAATGTATTCGTGCAAAGTTTCTTTGATATGTAAAATTTCAGTTTGTTATTTGGAATATCAAAATTTTTCAAATTTTAGCAGTCAATTAGGACTGAACATATAATATGCCCTGCTTGTGGAAGCAATGATTTTTTTGTGTTCACATTACTTATCATATAATTCATGTGAATTTCGATGCATTCATCCGATTTATTATTTTGTTAATGCATTAATAATTACCGAATTCATTTTTGACAGGTACAAGAAACAAAATGAATTATTTAAATGCGAAGCTAGCTTGAATAGTATTAATTAAAGTGGATTGTTTATTTTTTGTAAGGTATTTTTTCCATTTTATATAGGCGCACAAGGTCAGGGTCGATAGGGGGAGGTGTAAATCTTAGGAATCCAAAACAGTAAATTTAACGTTTACGAATTTGTTTGTTGCTTAAACGACCGAAATGATCAATATAGCGTATACAACGTCTTTGTGCTAATTTCGCATTTTCAAAGCATTTTTAGTCCATTTTGACTGCATTATATCAGTTTTGACACTTAAAAGTACAGAAATTGATCAATTTTTTGCGCTTTTCGGTAAAAGAAGTACATCAAAGTACTAATCCGGTGTGAACCGCCCTAAAGTTTTTGACATTTTTTTACTGCTTTTGACCTCAAAAATGATGCAAAAAAGGTTCCGTCAGCCTGAAATCGCCGGGAGGTACCTGTCTGGCTGACTCTTAGCAGGGGTTATACCCACACATGAGCGTGGGGGGTTCGGGGGGGGTATGCACCCCCCAGAAGTTGAAATACCCCTTCCCCCAGAAATCAAAATACCCCCCCCAGAAAATTTTTTTTTGCTTTTTTAGCAATTTTTTGATGCCATTGGATAGAGCTTGATGAACGTCGAAAAATGGTGTTTTTTTCGCCATACCACCATTTTTAAGGCCATTTTTGACCTTTAAAAATTTTTTCACCCCCCTCCAGAAATTTTTTCACCCCCCAGAATTTTGGTGCTGCCCACCTATGGTTATACCCCCTCACCTCGTATGTGCTTGTATGATTTTACTTTGGTGATTTTCCAGATGCTTTTTAGTTTTTATTGTACATTATTACTGTTCAGAGTCGATTACGCATCTAGATTAACGATTATTTTCAGCTTTTACATCTTTTTCCTCGCGCTTGATAATTTGTTGGAAAAAATTAATTTTAAGAAGTCGGTTATTTCTTTATCGCTTTTTATGGATTAAGAAAAGCATTGCATGCATGCCTGTAGTAGGGGATCCCTCATACGAAGTTGTTTTCGCTCAAGGCCAGCAAGTTTTTGACCCTCACCTCCACCAGTGATCGGACCGAGGGTACTTGTTGGACCCTCGGCCTCGGCCGAGGCGACTTAAAATCCTTGCCTCGGCCGAGGCCGAGGCCGAGGGTAATGCCGAGGGTCAAGCTTATATACAGTGATGGCCATGAAAGATGACGCGCCATCACCCTCAGAATTATAATGGATGGTGCGTCGCGAGCGCCGCGTTTACGTCCATCATGCGCCATCATCTATTTTTTCTATTGAGCGCCATTAACCTCCATCATCCTGTTAATCTGGCGATGCGGACGGCGCAATTTAGCTATTAATAACGCCAACAATGAAGCGTGCACGTGAATGCTGGCGCGCTTCCTTCAGTCGGCGCTATTAATAGCTAAATTGCGCCGTCCGCATCGCCAGATTAACGGGATGATGGAGCTTAATGGCGCTTAATAGAACAAAAGAGATGATGGCGCATGATGGACGTAACGCGGCGCTCGCGACGCACCATCCATT
Source organism: Mermis nigrescens (assembly GCA_036768485.1). Classification (NCBI taxonomy): domain Eukaryota; kingdom Metazoa; phylum Nematoda; class Enoplea; order Mermithida; family Mermithidae; genus Mermis; species Mermis nigrescens. The sequence goes on from JAVLUZ010000142.1 coordinate 6,280,996, forward strand.
ATAATTCTGAGGGTGATGGCGCGTCATCTTTCATGGCGACTCACTGTACCTATACCCATAAATAGTACTCTTAGAATATTTTGTATGTACATGAGCTAGAGAATAATCGTAATATTTAACACTTTATCGAACTAAAACAAATGTCTATTGGTGTTGGCCAGAATTTTTATTTCAATCTGATGAAGCAGATAATTCATCATTGAAATCTAGATCAATTGAATCAAAGTTAGCCTCATCTATTTCGCCTTGTTGTGCTATCGCGTTATCGTCGTCGTCAGCCTTTATCAGATTCTTTAAAGTCACACTATTATTACCAACTGCTTTGAGATTGTGCTTTACAAAAAGAGTTTTTGAACGTTTTATGGTAGCAGACGAATGCGAGAATTACTGTAATTTCTGATCCTTCCAGTAGCGGGAGGGGGCGGTATACAAACTTTTTCCAAAAAAGTCGAAAACAGGTCCAAAAGTTTGCCCTCAACGCGCGAAATAGCATTTTTCGGTGTTTTAGATTGCATACTTTTACAAAAATCACTTTTGAAGTCATATTTTTCTTAAAATTTTAGAATTTTCGACAATTTTGTGCAAAAAAATCATTAAATTTCTAAGACTTTAACAAAAATCTGGCGCGAAGCGCCGAGAAATTTGCAAAATTAAGGCGAATAGACGTCTAGAAGCATGATTTACTGCTTGATTTCCTGTATTTATAGCATTTGATGCAAAACATTGAAATTTTTTTATTGAAAATAGAAGAAAACTATGCAAAAATAGCTGTTTCTGCTGTTAAAATTGTTTTGAAACCTACATGAACAGAAAAGGGCTTCTAGGGCCCGGTTTCACCACAAAGCTACGAGCTAGGAGTTACGGGTGACGGTTTCATGAGTACGGGCTACGAGTGCTACAAATTTCCGTTTCACCAAAAACTGAGATTTACGAGCCACGGGCTGCGAGTTACGAGTTCTACGAGTACTTTTTACGAGTGTTTTTTCACGAATAACAGCTGGGCGGCTTCACCAGAAATTACGATCGAATGTTACGAGTGAACAGATTCGTAAATTTTGTAATATTATCACGGATCAAAAAGAGATCCGTAGGACTCGTAAAGAAGTGGCAGACCTGTGCGTTTAATAGTTTTCTGGTTTGTTTTTTCTCAATTTGTTTCACTTTCGTGCACACACCTAAATAATACATATACTGGCAGCACATGTAAAGGGTAAGAAGATTAGCATTAAAAAAATAATATATTTTTCAAAAAATGTTTTAGAGAAATCCCATAAAATTCGATTCTTAAGCTGCATTCTTGACTAGTACCTAATTCGAAATTTAATTTCTTTGGCCCTTGTTAGTAATGTTCGCAGTTTTTTTATGAAAAATATTACAATCACTTAGACATTTCGCATGAATTGCGTAAATCAGACATTTTTGATTAGATTCTGAAAATTAAAATTTCATCGCACTTCCTTCGGAAAAGAGCCGACTGCATATTTTATGTACGTATTAATGACAACTAAGAATGATTTGTTAAATTTGAAAATCGAAATAATACGCTGTGATATACTTTTAGCTTCGTAACGTCTCTGAATCTGATTTAATTGATTTCGTTTATAAATTATAATAATAATAATAATGAATTATTATTATTAGTATGTAATATTCTTATTATTAGTATTATTATTATTATGATTATTATTATTATTATTATTGTTATTATCGTCATTATTATTATTGCTAATATTATTATTTTCGTTTTTATTTAAAGTTATAAAGTTTCTGAGAAGCTTATTAATTCTTGTTGACTAAATCCCAAACATTTCTTAACACTTTCTATGTTTTTCTATCGAGCGGCATAAAACCTGCAATTAATTACATAATTATGCTGTTTAAAACAGAGATAATGACTAACAAAGAATGTCATACGCAACAGAAAAGATATACATTTTATTACGAGTACTCGTAAGAAGGTCCAGAAAGTACTCGTAAAAATGAGTTTTTATGAGTCCTACGGAAATCCTGGTGAAACCCTCGTAATACGAACTCTTAACCCCTTGCTCTTTACTCATAACCACACATGGGCGTGGGGGGGTTTGGGGGGTATGCACCCCCCAGAAGTTGAAATACCCCCCAGAAAATTTTTTTTGCTTTTTTAGCAATTTTTTGATGCCATTGGATAGAGCTTGATGAGAAACGTCGAAAAATGTGTTTTTTGCCATACGACCACTTTTTAGACCATTTTTTGACCTTTAAAAATTTTTTCACCCCCAGAATTTCGGTGCTGCCCATCTATGCTCATAACTCGTAGTCGTAATTCATAACTCATAAAAAGATGGTGAAACCCGATATTCCCGTAAAACGGAAGTCGTATGACTCTTAGAGTCGTAAACTTATGGTGAAAACCGGGCCCAGGTCGCCAAGAAAGTAAATAAATGTCATCAATAGGTATCATCCGGCGCGCAGCGCCGGAAAAATTTGAGAAATTATGGTCACTGACGACCAAAAATCATTGCAAATTGCATATCCATTCTTTATCTCGCCAAACATTTGGCCAATGGGGAGCGGCCGCCCCCTTAAATCCGCCTCTGCATGTAGCGACTGTACTTTCCGATCCATGTAGCAAAAAGACGCTTTTGGTTGTACAGATTATCATTGTGAAATTCAACGCCAAGCGCGAAAAGTCTTTCGCGATTATTCTCACATTTTATTTCGAAAGGGGCACTTTTCCCCAATCCCTCTGTATACGAGCCTGAGCTCTACGTTAGGGTTAAAATAGGAACTATATGCTATGCAGGAAGGTCGGTAGGATACTTAATCAGTGATACTGATACACAAAACCTCTAAAATAAAAAATAATTCGTGACAATGCGGTGGAAGAATAGAAAAGCTGTGGTGAATGAATGGCAGACAAATGTTCAAAAACTCCTTTTTGTTAAGCATAATCTCAAAGCAGTTGGTTATAATAGTGTGACTTTAAAGAATCTGATAAACGATGACGACGACGATGATGCGATAGCACAACAAGGCGAAATAGATGAGGCTAACTCTGATTCAGATGATCTGGATCTTGATGATGAATTATCTGCTTCATCAGATTAAAATCAGAATTCTGGCTAACAACAATAAACATAAGCATTTATTTTAGTTAGATAAAGTGTTTAATATTACGATTATTTTCTCTGCACTGTACTTTCCGACCCATGTAGCGAGCATGAGAAATAAAAGTTAGCCATTAATGAATATCAATTGGCACTTTGCTGTATGTAATTTGGTGTAACTGGGTACGCGCCTAAAACCATAAGAAAAGACAATAGGTAAGAAACAGCCTGTGTACTGCAGATGCATTCTAAATAGTTAATATTTAACGGATATATTAAACTTATTCAAATTTGATTTTAACCCTGGGCGCCTCGGCACTTTTCAGCTTCGCCCTCGGCGCCGAGGCCGAGGCTCCAAAAAACGCCGAGGCTTGCCGAGGCCGAGGCCGAGGCCTCGGTCCGATCACTGACCTCCACACATGGGGTGGAGAGTTTGTACCCTCAGAAGTTGAACCCCCTCCCACCTCCAGAATTCTATTTACAGTAACATTTTTTTGTCGATTTTACCCATCCTGATCTCCCAGAATTTTCTTGCTACCCACGTATGTTCCCCTCCCCCAGTTTTAACAAACCTTGAGTTTTTTGCCATTTTTAGGTGTCTTCTACCATTTTGACTAGTGATGTCCTAGGCATCGGCACCGGCACCGGGCCGGTGCTAGGCTGGTACCGGCGCCGGTGCCGGTGCTAGATAAAAGAGAAAAATTAGTGTAAAAAGAATAATTGAAGCTCATTTATCACCAATTTAATGAATAAAGGCGCAAAAAGGTAGCATTTTGTTAATAAAATCTTCTGATTAGCATAGTGAAGCATTTTGACTGAACTTCAGAACAAGTCTTCGAGCTTTAAAATTGAATTATTCATTTAACGAAACACATCTTATTGAAAACATCAATTAACAGCAAGAAGCGTGGACACTAATAAATAAAGTAAATTAAAATTAAAAACATCGACATATAGAGTGGAAAGTTCTTCTAATTCTACCATCTGTAGGCAAGAAGGATGAGTACTACAGAGTAGTTTTCAACTTAATTTCATCAAATCCATTTTTATTTTTCCATTTCGTGAGCAGAAGACCGTAAAACGCTGCTAGTTTTTATGCAAAACTTTTTCCTGCAAATTATTCAAAAAAAGCTTGTTAAAACTTTGTAAATGAACTTCTATGTAAGTCTTTTGCATTACTAATACGTATATCCCATGTTTATTTTCAGAGGCTTTTGAAAATGTGAAATGATAAACTCAAATAATTTAACCTCAAAAAGTTTTTGTGGCTATTTTCATGTTTGTTTCTTACTCGTTGAATATTTAACTAATGCACTAAAACCAAATTTCGATTTGACTAAAGAATCAACTACTGCACAAGCCAATCTTGATTGCGCTACACTTAAACTTATAATACACTAACTCTTATTTTTCTTCGAATTTCAATTTTATTACAATTTTTTATTTGTTTAATGCTTAAGTGAGGAAATTAATATGTATTCATAAATTAAAAATAATGAAGTCGTTACTAGCCAAATGAAATTTTGCCCTTAATATGTATATCCAGTGAAAAACAGGTACAAATTTAACCCTTTTTGAGGAAGCATCGTACACTATATAACATGCTAATGTAGCATCGGCACCGGCACCGGCGCCGGTACAGGGGGTACCGGCACCGGCACCGGTAAAAAAAGCGGCACCGGGACATCACTAATTTTGACCAAAAATGGTGTCATTTACCCGCCCCTCATTAGAAATGGTCAAGGACCCCCTACCGCAAATTTCGAGTCAGTACAATTGAACGCAACTATTGTATAATTCAAGAGTAGGACTTATGTACTCTCTTTCTAAAAATGCTGACAACCTAAATAGGTTTTGAATAAAAAGGAGTACGAATATTTTTAATTAATCAATTTAATAACATTCAAATAGTTTCTTTACACTGTCACGAAGCATGCCATCATAACAATGCTTTTACCGATTTTCATTTTTTCCGACAATTTGTGATATTATACGCTTATTATTTAGTCTATGATTCGGGCACAATTTTCGATCCGGCCGTCTTAGACATTACTACAGAAGACCTGAAGAGGAAATTCTTAGAGGTGATATATGCACATTAAAACAGCGCAAAGAAAGTTTTATCTCAGGTAGACATGCTTTGGTATGATTGGTCTGGGGAGGGGGTGAAAATCGAGATATGTGTCAAAATTATGAAAAGTATGTAGAACCTTCAGTGAATTTTTCAAATTTGAACGATCCATGGAATTAATGACACTAAGTGCTTTTCGGTACGCGATGTTTTGATTATACACATACCTAAGCTATTCATAGCTGAAAACTCTTTGTTACGTTGTCATTCATTTTTATGTTTTTATAATTTCACTATTCTGCCTCTTTCGACTGTTTTATATAAATTGTACATACATATCTAAGATGTGAGTTGACGTGCGTGGGGTCGATCTGGCAAAATTACTAAAAATAGTTACGAAAATTCACTACTGGAATACAGACATTGCGTGGGATTTCTGGGAATGGTGGATACTCGTCAAAACATGATTTTTCGGCAATTCTGACGATGCTCTATCGTTCTGCGGCATAAAAAACAAAAAATAAAAAAATGGAAAAATTCTGATAAATTGAGCAAAACTATACTCAAGGAATGATTGTATGGCTGGAAATCCGACTCTTTTGAGCAAATGGCTAAAAACGCTTAAAGCAGCTTGTTTCTACGAATTTTTCTGGAAACTTTTGGAAAATAGCAAATTCTAAGGTATGATGAAAAAATTTCTGGGATGAGGGTGGAGGTAACCCTCTACCTAAACTACAAACCAAGATCATGTGCGCTGGAATATCGATTTCGGGGGTATTTCAGATTCCCATTTGTGGTGTCTACTGCTTGCTTATATGTATTAATTTATACATTGTTCAATTTAGGGCGTACGCAATATCGCCGCTTTAAGTATGGCCATCAACTATCCAACGATGGCCAGCGTACCGCATATGATGGTCAACGGTTTGAAAAATCTTTTATCATTGGCCGCTTCGTCCGACGTTGAATTCAAGGAGGCGCAAAAAGTATGTTTTGTTTAACATTTCGTGTATTTAATTTACTTTTTATTGCAATATTTCACAATCATTTATTCTTAATGTCTCGTATTCTATAGTCATATGTTCATATTTGCATCTCATGTAGTCATTTGACCTGCTAAATCCAATCTGATTCACCTCGGAATATTTGCGGTAGCATTGACTGTGCATGAGTAGGCTGCAGTAAATGACGATTTTCTGGGGGGGGTAAAATAATTAATTTTTACGGCTAATTATGGCGCTGAAATGATGAGTTTACGTTGATTTTTTTAGATATTTTTGTCGTTCCTTACCCCGCCCCCTCCGTCACAACCCGTAAAAATGCTTTATTTCGCTGCATTTTACTCTTCTTGAATATTTTTGATTGAGTTTGCATGAAAACAAATGATAATAAGAATGATGGAATGAATGACTTTGACTATCAAATTTGCACAAAATAATGGACAAAAAGGTCTGAATGAATGAGTGGACAGAGCACTACTCGAAAAATACTTCAGATTATACTGTTGGAGCATCGTTTGGCGCTCATTCATAATTCCAACAATAGTTTTTGGTCCACAAATGGCCTGAGGGGGTATGCCTTTCAAAAGTTGTGGCAGCGGAGATACCCCCATACCTCCATACCCCTAGTGTGAATGTGTGGTTCATTGGTATGCATTATTTTATGTTATTCACTTCCATTTCTTGTGCTTCAATATATTTTGATTCTATTTTCCATTGTCTGACTTTTTTTAATTAAAATTCTTCTTAACAGCAGCCTTAACCGTTGATACCGAACGGCCTATCGTTGATACCGGGTAACCGGGTTGAACCCATTGCCAGGTGTAGTACAGGGTCGTCCATGATTTTTTTTGGGGGTTCAAAAATATTGAGGTCAATAGTCTCGAGAACTGTCAGGGAACTAGACAAAAATTTAAGCTGAAAACCTACAAGAATTAGATAAAAATTCCAAGAAAAATCACATATGTACATACCTACCTATGTATAGTTGCGTTTTCATACGCGAATGCAAAATCTATTTGACTTTTCAGCATCCGATGCAAAATTTTGGGAAATCTTGAAATTCTTACTCTTTGTACACAGTTTTAGGTCTTTGTAAAGAATTGCAATCATACGTGGGCAGTAAGAAAATTCTGGGAGTCCAAGATTTTTTGAAGGTCAAAAAATGGCCTTAAAAATGGTGATATGGCGATAAAAACACCATTTTTCGACGTTTCTCATCAAGCACTATCCATTGGCATCAAAAAGTTGCGAAAAAACGGAAAAAAATTTCAAAAATTGATTTCTGGGGAGGTCTTTTGATTTCAGGGGGGTCTTTTTGGTTTCTGGGGGGGGGTCCAGACCAATACGGAAACTGCATAATCTTTTTAATTGAATTAAAATATAAATTTTTGTATCTTAATTTTAGCTTACTTGGGGTGTTGGTTATTTAAAATCTTTACCATGGATTTTTAGCTTCTCTTCACTGATAATTTGGGGGTATAGCTAGACTATAGAAACCCCCAAGGCCAAATGACACTGCAAAAGTGCTTGGAGATGATCAGAAATTTTTGTTTAATGTACTTTTTATGCTATTTTAAAATGTATACCAGTTGACTCAAAAAGCTCTGGCTCATCTCCCAGGCTGTAATATATTTTTATGTATAATATGTTTAATACATATTTTTTAATCTCCCAATATTCAGGTTGTTCAACGAATCATTTTTGTGAAAAACCTCTCGTTTAAAAAAACAATAAATATTTTCGACATATGAGTGGAGCTTGTTTCGAATCTTATGATAGGTACGTTCTTACCTTGCTCACATAGGCATAGGAGGGTGGGAGGCATACAAGAGCATAGGGGTTGAGAGGGGGTATTACCCTCCCTGAGCTCTGAAAAACTAATAGCTATACAACCATTTTGGCCGAAAAAGCATTGCTTTATATGCTTTTTTAGGTTCAAAAAATTAGCTATTTAGCCTTTTGGGCTCAGAAAACTAGCTATGCGTGTAGCGTGTTTGGACTCAGAAACTTACCATATGAGCTATTTTTAATTCAAAAAGGTAATATAGCTACGTATCTGAGTCCTAAAATGCTGTATAGCTAGTTTTCTGAGTCCAAAAGCTATTTAAGCGTTTCTATGAAGCACTTAGCTATGTATCTACCAATTTTTGGTTTTCACCCCCATCTGAAAGTTTGACCTTGCGCACCTATGGTGGGAGGGGTTATCTTCTTCTACCTAAGGTTTTGGAAATCAGGTACTGTCAGACGGTTTTGAGAAAACGGAAAGTGCTGCAAGACAATTTTTTAGTTTACTGCGGAAAGTAGGCCGGAAATTCAACCTGAAAATGGATATTGAAATAAATCAATGAATCCAGTATCATACATAGCGTGCTACTGTACCAGAATATAAACTTAATTTTGGGGATCATCTCTCTATATATATATATGTACAAAGAGACCTAGTACAAAAAACCATCACTACAATTTAATATATGTATGGATTTCAAAAGGTATCTTGGATTTCAACCCTTCCCCCACTCTGGCCACCACTACCTGGCCCATGTATAAACCTTGAAACATATGCATAGTCACCAATTTTGTAACTTCATAATTTCAATAAATTTCGGCTCTTTCCGCTTGCAAAATATTTTAAAATTTTTAAAAAAATCAAAAAAATAGCGCCATCTCTTCTCATTCTCTTTTTTAACTATGAAAAACGGTGCTTTTCATGAAGCATATGATGGCTGAATGTTGCTCTTTTGGATCTTGTAATTTCAATTTCAGCTCAAGGAATACCTGGCAGATCCATCAAAATTCGCCGCCGCTGTCTCAGCCGCTGCTCCAGCTGCGGCTGCGCCAGTTGCTGAAGTTACGAAGAAAGAAGAGCCGAAGGAAGAGGAGGAGGAAGATGACTTTTTGGGCGGCTTGTTTTAAGACGCTTTTAAACGTCGACTTAGTGTTGATTTATTATTGATAATAAAGTTTACATTGTGCTCTGCTCTGTAGCTCAGAATATTTATGTACCTACCTACACATATCCTTCATGATCTGCATTAAATCAACAACGAAATTGTTCAGAAGCAATTCTGAACTAGTAATTCCGAACGGCCCATTTTTGCTAAAGTCTTATTCCTCTATTAGTTTTTCAGCGCCCAAATGACTTCCAATTACGCTATTGTAGCAGCTGTTTGCTTTAAACTTATTAATGTACTTTGCTCGTTATATAGTGCATCTAACGAAGTACCGCAGCTACCTGAATCGTAAAATATTCTGGTGAAGTAAGAAGCAGACATAGACGTTGGGGGTTTGGAGGTATGCAATGCACCCTTCTCAGAAGGCCGAATACCTCCAGAATTCCATTTTTGATTTTTTTCTTTTTTCGCAATTTTTTGATGCTAATGGATAGTTCTGGATGAGAAATGTTTAAAAACGTGTTTTTTCGCCATACCCCATTTATAAGACCAAGACCGTTTTTTGACCTTTGAAAAATGCACTCGGAAATTTGGTGTTGCCCACGGATGGTAATAAGCCGTAAAGCGGAAATGGGTCGTTTGGAATGGAACAGACTATAGTGATACTTTTGTGACGGTTAGATTCACGCGTGGGAGGGTATGCACCTCCCAGAAATCAATATACCACCTAGAATTCAATTTTTTGAAATTTTTTATCCGTTTTTTTCGCTATTTTCTGATGCCAATGGATAGTGCTCGATGAGAAACGTCGAAAAATGGTGTTTTTTAGCCATACCACCATTTTTAAGGCCATTTTTTGACCTTCAAAAAATCTTGCACCCGCCAGAATTTCCTTGCTGCCCACGTATGGTTAGATTGATTTTGCGCTTAACATTGACTATCTCAATGACCAAATTTTCCACCTACATACTGCTAAAAGGTAGCAAATACGAGCACACTCGTCCTTGGCTTACTTTATGTGTATGTGCGTTCGTATGTATATTTTGAATAAAAGCAGCTAATTACCTTCTTAAGAATGGTTAAATAGGTACGTACAACCTACCTACTCTTACTTTGTGGTGTTTAACTAGTCGAGAATTCGAGATACCTTATGACTTGAAGATTTCCCAAAACAAATTAGAAAAAAAAGTTTTTTTCGGTGTGATTCCGATTGAGCCCTATATGTTCGAATGTCCTATCTGATCGAATGTCGCACCTCTTCGAACGTCCTACCTCTTTGAATGTCCAGTCTCGTATGTTTCATCTGATCGAATGTCCCATTTCTTCGAAAATCCTAATTCATCGCATAGCGATTTTCTGCTACCTCTTTTTCGTGTTCCGCTTTTTTGCTTCATTTTTCAGTATAATTATTGAATATGTTTTTGAGATATGAAGTTCTATGGTGACTAACTAGCAGACCAATTTTTTATTTTTTCGTTAATTTTCTGCTGAGAAATTGGTAATGTTTCTGAAGACCATGGTTGCCTTTTCAAAGATATACAAATGTATGTCATGAAGATATGTTTCAATTGCATTTATGGTTTTTCTCGCATTACGTTTAGGTTTGAAGAAAATTAAAGAAGTTATAATGCCGCTCAATTCAAGAAAGGTGTATGTTTTACTAAAATGAAATGAGTTGTTGGGCTGTGCGTGATGCGGCTCCTGAATTGTATATTATTTGGAATTCGAAATAATCAAAACTAAGGCTTGATGTATAAACCAACAAACCAAAATTTAATCATGAATAGCAAGATATTTCTGACGGCAAATGCATATTTATCTAATCAGATGCACAACACATTGCAGATATCTCTGAATTTTAATCACAGAATATCGAAAACGTTCGCAGAGTTTGTTCATTCGAAGAGGTAGGTCATTGGAAGAAATGAGACATTCAAAGAGCTTGGACGTTTGAAGAGATGGGACATTCGAAGAGATGGGACACGCGATGAGGTGTGGGTTTTTTGAGACAATTATTTCCATTTTGTGTCATTATTCGAAGAACTGGGACGTTTGAAGAGGTGGCATATTTTAAGAGGTGGACATTCGAATAGATTGGACAATCGAAGAGGTGGGATTTTCCGCCTTACCTAATTTCATAGTACATCGCTTTGCGAACACCTCGGACGTTCGGAGAGATGGGACGTCCGAAGAAGTGGGATGTTCGAAGAGATAGACATTCGAGGAAGTGGGACAATGCCGTTATTTTGGCTATGAAGAGTATTCCTAGAGAGAATGCATCGTCTCGTCGGATTTGTCGAAGATGTTATTGAAATATGTTCTTAAGCTGAAAAGTGCTTTATCACAAATTTTCCAATATATGACTTGATCTTCTTTTCCACGCTGTACCTGTCTATCGAGCTTATTGGAGAGCAACCAAATTATGGGTGGTCTGATGGGGCAAATAATCCAAAAATGCTAAAAATTCAATTCCGGGTAAACGAATTCTCGAGGGAGGGGTTCGGATCCTATGGTTCTACTCTACATGAACTAACGACCCCTCGCTCATGAGCTCATTAGCTTTCAAGATTGTTAGCCGATGTGCGTATGCGATTCAGAGATGCTTACATGTAGTACACTTTCGTTTTTATACGATTGGACCCTTTCGCAGATTTACCTAATAGACGTACATGAATCGCGTTTTTTCCTTTATCGACATGATTCGTTTTGCGATATATTAGTGTCTTCGAATGCCAAAGAAGTTATGCCACGTGGTTGATGCTAATTGTAAGGCACAAACGTCGCTTTTAAACTTTTTCGAACGAACTGTCGTGAAAAAGCGGGATATTACTGAAGTTGAACGGACTGACGTAGCTGAAATTTCATCGAATTCAAATTCATCGCAGACAGTCAATACAAATCGAATTGAAACGCGAAACGCCGACTGCCCTTGGTATAAGAAAATCGAAGGTAAAATATGTAGGTAATACCGATTCATAATTTCTGATTCTGATTGCTGAAAAAGCTAGATTTCCTTGAAAGTTTCATGATTTAAGCTTATCTTTTTTCCAGGAAGCATACTAGCTGCAGATGTCCAATCGTCTATTCTACATTTTTTCTGATATTTTTCTTCTTGTATTCAATGTCTCCCTCAATTTTTCTCTAAGATGATTTGTATTAATTTTTTCTTCATAAGTGTTATCTTGCATTGCATTTATACCTATCGCTTTATATTGGAAATTATGTCTTTCAGGTGCTCCATATGCAGTTGACGCCTTTCGCTACGGCTACATAAAAGGCGTGCAGTTCTACTTTTTGTCCCATTATCACTACGACCACTATCAAGGTCTTAGCAAGAAATTTAAGCGACAAGTGTACTGCGGAGAAGTAAGCAAACGTTTCGGATTATTCCGTCAAATTGAAGCTTCGCTTGCTGAAACGTTACTAACTTAGCAATACACTAGTGGTTCGTTGTACTCATAGGGAGCAAGAGAATGTGGGAAAGCTTTCATATTGATATTCTTGGTCAGGAATCAAATTCTCTACGATTGATTTTTCCTCAATTTTCATTGGGTTATACAATTTTTATATATTTACTGTTACGCCGAACTGAATTTTTCTAATTTATTATGCTTTTATTTCAAAATTTTGATGATTTGGGGTGTAGCGTGTGCACAAAACTTTTCCAGCTAATTTTTCAAAATTTCGTCAGTAGACTTTCTCGTATTGGAATGCGCTTCGAAAAATGATAAATTTCATAAATCATAGTGGAACGTTTGATTTTCGATTTAAAATTAAAGAATGCACGTACCTGTTCACTTAAAATTAAAAAAATCTGAAAAGGCGCAAGGATTATTTATTTGCATATTAAAATAATATAGTTTATGAGTTCCTTTCGTTGGTTCCATCACTTTTCGGTCAGTCGCCTGGTGATTTCCGTATGTGGTCAGTCGGTGTCAACTTCGAAAACAAGCATTGATTTGAGCCTGAATTCATAATTATTGCATCAATTTCAGAAACTTTTTTTTAAATTTTTTTATTTTTATGAAATTCTGAAATGTCTAGTCTTCCCCCGATGTATTATTCACAGAAAACCTCTAACCTTCTGAAGCATTGCCTGAAAATCCAACCGAATCTCATTGTGCCTCTACCGTTGAATGATCGGTGGCCTCTATCCGATGGTGCTTTTGTGACGCTGCTTGACGCTTATCAGTAAGATATTTCAATTTTATTAAAAAGTTAAGTAATTTGAGATGCGAAGTTATGGAGGGCTGACACAAAGTGAAACAGTGGGCTAAAAGGATCAAATCTCCCAGCAATATCGACACGACCCATTAAAAATGCAGAAGTCAACTATCTTCGAAATTATTATACCTAATGCAGTAGTTTTTACTTCGCGATTTTGTCAAAAAGTAAGCATTTATAAACTAATCACTAATTAGTAAGTCCTGCCTTTTAAAATTGGTCAACGATTTCGAAAATCCAGCGATTTTTTATGAATGATAAGCTTAGCTGGGCAATCCCCAAACCTTCAGTCTTTCCGCTGACAAATTTTTAAATTGTTTGACATGTTTCCCAGAAAACGTTGTCCCTTAAATGATAAAAATGCGTAGATTGCCTGGTTTCGAAACGATTTTTAAGTTCCTCTTTGATAAAATAGGCAGCTGCAATCCTACATGTCACGGCTTGAAATTTTTTTGCGCAGAGAGATAGACGGCGATTTCTCGATAAGTGAATAATCTATGGCCAAAAATAACAAAAACGCTTATAAGCGTTTTTGTTAATGAATAAAAAAGGAAGGTTTGGCCTAAAAGTTTGGTGTTGTGTAAAATCACAAGCATGTGTACATGTAACGGCTTGAAATTCTGGAAGGGGTCCACTCCACGGCTATTTTGTTTTGGGAGGGGGTATTCGACCAAGGCAAGAAAGCATCTAAAAATGACTAAAAACGCAAGTTTTCACCAAAAAAGGGCGGGTTGAAATTTTCTGACTCAGTTGATGGGAAACGACTAACTTTGGGTGAGGAATCCCCCATTCCGCGTCACATATCTGATCACAAGGTCTCGGTGGCATGGGGACCGCTGACTTTTAGTAGATTTATATATGCATAACCTATCCTCCCTCATTCATGTTTATGTTTGAGACTGTAAGCACTCTTTCACGCAGAGACGCAAATTCACGTACCTTTGTAGATTAGATCAGATTAGAGATTAGATTAGAGATCAGATTATTATTATCATTAGATTATTATTATTATTATTATTATTATTATTATTATTATTATTATTATTATTATTATTATTGTTATTATTATTATTATTATTGTTATTCCCTGAATATGGCCCTGACTACAGATAAGTTTACTATGTTAGGAAAATTTTCCCTTGGCAAATTTAAAATTTAATTTGATAATTTTGAATGACGCGCATTTTGATAAATGAACAGAATCTTAAATATTTTTCATCAATACCTACAGTCTATTTCACGAAACCTTGCGCATGGAAGTCAATTTTCAGCGCACGGAATGGGATGTTTTGGCGCCGCCGTTTTGGCGCCACACTCCTTGTAATATTATTAATTATGTACATTTCATTTATGATTAATAATACAGATTCTGAAAGCCCATTCAATTCTGTACGTGATGATATAAATTACTTTTAGAATATCTCTGAATTTAGTGAGATAATTAAACGCATCTAAAAACACACTGGATTTTCTACAGTGTTTAAGTCATACACAAAGGAATACTCATCAAATGGAAAATAACAATATGCTATTCTGTAGCTCGTAGAACCTGTTTTCTGAATATATAATTTATTTCTAAATTGCTTCAAAATTGATTCAATTAGAATAATTTATTAGTTTACTCTCGCTTAACAAGCTCATTTTTCAAAATTTATAAGTTGCTGGCGCCAAAACGGCGGCGCGAATTTTTTGAAAAATTTTAAAATTTTTTAACTTTATTTGATAATCATGCACGAAATCTATCGTTCAAATTGTCTGCATAACTGATTTCTTATCATTTAAGTTATTAAAAACTTTTCAACTTTTGTATTTATACTCATCTTTATATTTCAAAACAAAACAACAGAAAATAAATACTCTGGCGCGAAGCGCCGGATAAATTTGACATGTTCTTCACGTCTAACTTAACTTTGAGCAGTTTCAAGCAATTTAGAAGGCAATAAGTGCACATAAACAGTAAATCCGGCGCAAAGCGTCAGGAAACGTTCACGTTTTTATGCTGCTATGCTCAATTTCTCATTTTTTGAAGAGAAGAAACGTAATTAATTTGATTTCACGGATAATTTTATATCGGAAAAAATGTAAATACATTATAAATAGTCATTTTGACCAAATTAATGGCGCAAAGCGCGGAAAATTTATGCATTTTCACGCTGGGAAATGCCAAAAACCTATATAGTATCTGAAAATTCTGAAAAAAATTTCAAGAGGGAATTCACCCCTCTTTTACCCCCCATCCGCTGGATACGGGCCTGCATGTACATATACAAAAGTATCCAAAAATCGATTGACAGTAGCCGATTTCTCATGCCTATGTGTATTTGAGGATGCCTCTAAAAACACTTGTCTACAAAGCGTTGTATTGTTTTTGTTTTCGTTAGTTTTTGTTGTTTTTCCGTTTTAGCTGTCCGGGCGCCGTTATGTTTCTATTCGAACTGAATGACAATCGGCGCGTTTTACACACTGGCGACTTGAGAGCCGATATATCTGCTACTTGGTGGCATAAAATAGTCGATATCGATATACTGTATTTGGACACTACTTACTGTAATCCAAATTATGTTTTTCCGCGTCAGAGCGAAATCGTCGAAGAAACGACTCGATTCGTCGTTGATTTTTTACAAGAACACGATAGAACACTCGTTTGCGTAGGCAGTTACACGATAGGGAAGGAAAAGATTTTCGAAGGTGAACTTAGCTGTTTTAAATACATAAATAATGCACATTGCCATTTATTAACGTGCATTGGGCCGCCGTTTAAAAAGTTACATTAAATTCATTCCTTGTTTACACCGAAAATTTAGATCAGTTTATAGTCTTTTTGAGCGCGTTTTAAAAGTCAAATTTACTTTATTCCTAATATGTCTTAATGCAAAGACTTGTATAAGTTTAAGAATTTTCGGAGACCGTAGTCTGCCATTTTTAGGTGGAATAAATGACTTCAATTTTTGGCTAAAAATAGCAAAAAAAAAAGCATCGGAGAATGGTCTAAAACGCAAATTCTTTCAAAAATAGGGAGGTATCTATGGGGGATGGGGGCGGGGGACGACCGACCTTGGGTGAGGGTACCCCATCTCCATGTTAGGTACATGTACATTAAAAACATATTTCTGACAAACGCATATAAAGGTACATCGAGTCATCAATTTGAAATTTTTTTTGGGATAGTTTTGTTGTAAAGCTTTGAATTAACTGATTCGATAGATTCAAGGAAAGTTTGAACCAAACAAGCATATGTGTACTTGGAACAAAGAATTAGTAATACATTTTCGATATGTATCTTATAAATTAATTCTTCTTCATGATACTTCTGAAAAAAAGAAATTTTTAACTTTAAATATGGCAAAATTAGGAACGGCGAGTTAAGCATTGTAATTTTTTGCGAAATTAACTTTATCAAGCTAAAAAGTAAATTCTGGTACTTGTTTATGCTAATTTCGTCGATTAAACTGTTTCTAGATTACTGCAAATAGCTCGAAATAAAAAAGGATTTCTTCGAGGACTGCCCTGCCATGCTCTGTACGTTTCATCTGTATTTCTAGAAGGAGGGATTGAAAAATTACGAGACAAAATTTATGGCCGAAAACGAATTTTCAAAATAATTGTAATAAACTTAATTTCTTTAAAAAATTAATTTATTTATTCTAACATAATCAACGGCCTCCTCGCATTCAGTGAAAAATTGAATACCTCCTCCATTTTTTCTATTCCATGAACAGGCTTTTTTTAGCGTCACCCCCATTTGCGCAGCCGCTAATGGAAAGCGTCGGACGTTTGCGCAGAGAAGCTCATATTTGCGCAATAAAATATTTTATGCTTAGAAACTAAAATGCAATATCAATACACTAAGCGTAAGATTATAAGTATTTATCTGCTCATTTTTGTCAGATGCTGTAGCGTTCACTATACAGGCGACGCACAACTGACTACTACGCGTATTTTTTATGCGCCTACATGATCCGCCTTCTGCATTCTATTTCCGGAATGAATATTCGATGAGCTTCATTTCGTACAGCTTTCAAGCACGAGTGAATGAGGTTTAACATTGTACATTGTTGAGTGAAACAACGATCCTTGAATCTGAATCCGACTTGATGTTTCATGCTACGAGCATAGTATAGTTTTACTGTCCATGCAGCTATATATATATTGCGAATTTGTTAAATAGCGATGTCATTTGCGATGTTTTAATAAAGAATGCATCAGTGCTTTGCTGTGATGATAGTAATAAAATGTTAAATGACTATGGAACAACACTTATTTGTTCGAAAAAGAAAGTTTCAAACTCCTTCAATCATTTTTTCATTCATTTCTCTTCATTTTTCGTATTTTCGATGGTCAGAATTTCTCCTTTGCGCACTGCGCAAATGTCCGGAAATTCTCATTTGCGCGCAGCCACTTTTGTTTGCGCTGCGCTAAAAAAAACAGGCGTCGTTCTTTTCGTAGAAATCCATAACTGAATATTCGGACTATTGAAACTAATAATTAATACGTATAAATTATCGTTCATAATTGATAATAATTAGTTATTGTTATAAGTAAATAATTAATCGTATTAAATAATTAATTAATTACAATTTAATTAACGATTTCCGTATTTTAGCTTTTCCTATTTTGTTTTTCCATCACTTCGACGATAGCTTTCGTAATTTTTTCCTTTCTGTTCGTTTAGCGATAGCCGAGTCGCTTGATTGTAAAATTTACACGTCTTTCAACAAGCGACAAATTCTGTTGTGTCTTCGAAACAGCGATCTAAACCGTCGTTTAACGACAAATCCTGGTGAAACGAACCTGCACGTGATTTCTATGAATCAGCTAGAATTCGGTGTAAGGTTATTTCCTTGTGTAATGTTTAAAGTTCACTGAAGATTCTTTCATTTTACGCCACCAACCATACATAATCTTGGAGGTTTTCATCCCTCAAAAAGCTTTTTCGCGCCGCAATTTTTTCGCCCCCCCCCGAAAAATTTTTTTTCACCCACCCCTACAAAATTTTTTAGCCCCCCAGAAAGTTTTTCTCCTCGAAATTCGCTATTTTACATAGGTGTCTGCTTATTGAAAAATAACAAATTTTCGACATCTCGCGCTCTTGCTCATTTTTTGACTATGTATATTTTCTTCATCTTATTCAAATTTTTCGAGTTTTTTGAAATTTTGATGACTGCTTACGTTCTAGAGAGATAGATTATCATCAAAAACGCAAAAATGATATTTTGACTCTTATCCACCATTTATTGAGCCCAAAAAGGCACTTTAGAAAAATGCTCTGGTTTCAACCCCTCAGAATTTTCATGCTACGCATGTCTGGCACTAGCCTTTCTCATTACTGTAATTGGCGGGTAGGAGCTTGCATCCATATGCGATTCGGAAGTTTCAGAAACAAAAGCAGTAAATACATGTGTAAGTCTTACTTTATGTTTAATCATTCAGAGTGACTTCTGTTTTTTATCGCTTATGCTCTGTTATAGTTGTTTGTTATACATATTGTATACATTAATCTTTCATGATCGTTGATTGCGGCACATTCAAGTACATAATAGAAAGCTCTAGGCTTTGGGTAAACGGTAATTTGTTTAGCGAGAGAAGAGAATCTTTCCATTTTTGTCCCAATTTTTTCCAATGAAATGTCAATCAAGGGCATCATTGTCTCTTTTGCAACACGTCCATTTTCAAATCAAAAGCGTCGAAATCGCCTGAACGGCTCGAAATTCCGGATGGGATCCCCGGCCATTTTTAGGGGGGGAAGGCCGGGCGGGGTGAATGACCACCAATTTTTGAACAAAAAAGGCCAAAGAAACAGTTTAAAATGGCAAAAAAACTTCAATTTCTACCAAAACTGAGGGGGTCAAAAAGTTCCTGGCTCTGACAACCAATTTTGGGTGGGGGACGGGGATCACCTCTATCCCCCTGTTACATGTAGGTATAGGGCTCGTAGATCCACAAGGTCAGGGTCGACAGGGGGAATCCAAACCTGTAAATTTAGTGTTCACGGGTTTTTTGCTATTTAAATAGCGAAAATGGTCAAAATAGCGTATAAATAGCTTTTTCGTGGTAACACCGTATTTCAAAGGCTACATTATATCGCTTTTAACATTGAAAATATGGAAAATCAATTTAGCGGGAAATTTTGATGTTTTAGACAATTTTGACACAATTTTGGGCGCTTTTTGAGTAAATAGTATGTACATGAAATTATGAATCGGGCGCAAAGCGTCGGAAAAATTTTGACATCACTGTTAGAAGATTCTAAGGCCCCAAATCTAACTCTGATCTTAGCATTTTTGTATCGTTGTATTATATAATTCTAATCAGCTTTGATACAGTTTTTTTATAATTTAGAGCCTGGAAAATTATTTGTTAAAATACAATAGACAGTATAAACAAATTTTGGCTATTAAGCCGACCGGTTGGACGTTCAGACGGCGTAGTGCGCACAAAAGTTTATTTGCTGTGTCAAAGAGTGGTCACGTTACTCTAGTCGGTGAGGCCATTATTTGCTGGATGCGATTTATCATTACGCGTATTATTTTCATTAGGTATTATTGATTGTCTCGGGTAACTCAAATAACGATTTAATTTTTTAAAAATTACAACACCTAAAACAATCACGCTTAAAATGGACTCACGGACTCGATTTTTTCGGAAAGAGGGAGCGAGAGCAAAATTTTTCCGAGGACAATAGGGCGGAATTATGGTCAGAAATACATAGATAAAAAATGTATATTTTTGTAAAAGTGCTTGAAATCGATCAGTAACTATCAGTGTACCTACATGATATAGCTTTTATCACGACTACCTTAAAGTTTATACGAATTTTTACAGTCTGTTTAGCTGAAAAACGCTATTCATCAACCCATCAAACCAGTCATACCATGCCTCTATCGTTGGTTATGCATGTTTAGTGTAAGGTCACAGACATGCATACATAAGTGTACATACATTCACAGACATGCATACATGGGGGTGAAACCAGAAATTTGTTCTCAAGTGCCGTTTTCGGGCTTGAAAACGATGGATATGCCGCAAAAGGACATTTTTAGGCGCTTCTGACGATGCTCTTTCTTTCCGCAAAATAAAAATGTCAAATAATTTTGTAAAAATACAAATAATAGAATAAATTGAATAAAAACGTAAGAGGAAGTAATACATCTTGGGATACGATAATCAAGTGGGTGGAAATTTTTCTGGCGCGGCACAAGATCATGTATGCCCCCTCCCTGCCAAAGCCCCAAGATCATTTATGCTGAAGAGCCTTTCTTACAAGGAAGACGAATTATGTACCCAACTTCGGTTATTTCTGTTCCGCAGAATTAAATATTGTTCATCCTTCCCGAAATTTGCGCGGAAAAATACTTTTTCTGAATTTTTTGTTCGACCTAATGATAAACGTAAGAAACTTAGCTGTCAAACGTTGTGGAAATGTCCAAATTCGAATATCAAACACGACACCTATCAAAAAATATAATTAATCGATGATTGTCCGCCTCAAGTTCGCTGTTTTTTCATAACTTCAATGCAAGAAAATTTAAATTTCCATGTAAGAACCTTTTAATGCTGTTAGGGAAGTCTGCCTAAAATTTGATTGCATTGGACTGATTTTGTATTTGTGTATATTGTGTACTTTGATGATCAGAATGTCAGCGATCAAAACGATAATTTGTGAATTCATTTTGAGATTGCTTTTGTCTGCCGTGGAGGATCAGTTTTTTTGTACAAGGTTCCTTTGTATATGTACAAAGATGGTCCTTCAAAAGTCAGTGTGCATTTTTTACTTGCAATTTTTGGGTACTATAATAAGGTACAGTAGCGAGTTTAGTGTAGTAAAACGGTGTTTTTCGACCTTTTCTAGTGTATTTTAGCTAATTCCTGGGTTTCTGACGCCAAAAATTGCCAAAAATTTGACATTTTTCAGATTTAAATGCAAATTCTGCAATTATGAAGATATATCGGACGGACAATTACTCATTCCGACGCGAAAGACCTTTTTTACACTTTAATCTTCCCAAAAATCTTTGTACATGTACAAAGATGGTCCCAAAAAGTCTTTGTACATCGGGAAAAATCTTTGCTTGATAGAAAACAATTACATGGAGGATATGAGGAAATTTTCTCGTATTAAATGAAGCCCCTTCGTATTTATCGACCTGTCATACATTGTTTAGTGCTCGCAAAATCAAATTAGCTTTTGCCTTCCGTTTTCATGCTTTGTTTTATCGAATTATGCAAGATTGTAAAGCGAGCGTTTCGTTTTGTCTAGGCCTGAAGATGAACGTCAATTGCTTATATTTAAAGATCCCTGCCTACATGTGAAGGCGCTTAAAAATCTTTATTCAGTTTATACACAATGAATTTTTATTCATTAGTAAATTTCATTGAAGAAATAAATTTTTACAATATAAAGCTGCATAGTGTTTTTGGACCCTTTTTGTTCTGAAATTAAAATGTAACAAAAAACAATCAACTCGGTGTGAAAATATTAGTGTTTTTAGCTTTTTGAACTCAGTTCCGCAGTTTTTCAAGGGCAAACGATGCTTTGAAGGCCTCAAGTCATCACATTTAGACAAAGACAATCCCATAAGAAATGCTTACCGACTTAAAAATTTTTTGCAGAATACCAAAGAATATTAATTAAATAGATATAAATATTAGTATAAATATAAAAACTTTTTTTGTCTATTCGTTATTTTAGTGACACATCCATACACGGGCAGCAACCGAATTCTGGAGGGATTGGGTGGGTTAAACTGGCAAAAATCACAAAAAATATGCCGAAAATTTAATTCTGGGATGGGGGTCTATCGATTTTCGGTGGTCTACCAGATTCTCGGTGGTCTACCAGATTCTCGGGGAGGGGGAGTCTAAATTATATATGTCACAAGGTAATGGAGGGATCCCCTATATATGTATGCAACAGGGAGGATAATGGGGATCCTCCACCCAGAGTTGGACGTCCATTCCCCCCAAAGCCAGAAAATCCCCCCCAATCAATTAAAAAAAATCGAATTTTTCGGCCGTTTTTGGCCAAAAATTGGAGGTCATTTACCTCCCCTAAAAATGGCCGCCCCCTAATTTGGAGCGGTTAAATGTATGGGATCCCCAACCTTAAGTTGGTCGCCCCCTATCCCCCAAAGCCAGAAAGTTTTTGATCCGTTCGAGTTATAGAAAAAATTTAATTTTTTTTGGCAGTTTATAGTTTTTTGACGTTTTTAGTTTTTTTGGGTTTTTTAGCCAAAAATTGGAGGTTATTAACCACCTTCCTTCTAAAAATGGACGGGGACCCCAACTAAAATTTCGAGCTCTTACATGCATGATCTAACCCCCCTCCGCCGCGTTGAACCCCACACACAAGTGTGATCTTATATTTGCTTGCAGGTGTGCCTTACAGCGAACATTCCAGTTACGACGAATTGAAAAATTTTGTGCAAATTGTGCAGCCCAAGCGAGTCATTCCTACTGTATTCAACAATTCTAGTGACGTGAAACGAATAAACGGTGAAATAAGATCTTGGCTTGGAAATAAGTCAAATAGCAACAGCTTGCACCAGTGGCTAAATAACAGATGATCTTGCAAGGCATTTTTTCATTCGCGCATGTAGTGTTATGTTCATAGTCAGTGGTCTTTTTATATAGCTGAATCATAGGTGCGCAAGGTCAGGGTGGCAGGCGAAGGCTGAAATCCCAAAAACCAAAAAGAGTTAATTCAACGTTCACAATTTTTTTGCTGTTTTAAAGATTAAAATGGTCAAAATAGCCTGTAAAACGTTTTTTCGTGATAATATCGCATTTTACAAGCATTTTTAGTCCATTTTGACAACATAATATCATTTTTAACATTAAAGAATACACAAATTAAACATTTGGGCGCTTTTTGAGTAAAAATTTTGACGTTGTTACTGCTTTTGACTTCAAAAATGATGCAAAAAACGTTCAATCAGCTTAAAATCGCCGGACAGTACCTCTCCGGCTGACCCTCCAGGGAGTGGGATAATACCTTCCTCACCCCTATGTGCATGTATGAATTGAATACCTCGTTATTCCGTTGTTGTATTTTTACTATGTCTAGCACAGAAGCACGTTATACATAATAAAACTTGCATTTTAATTAATTGTGATGTGTGAATTTGTTTTGCCATAAGCAAATTTAGATAGTCTTTAGAGCACTTTTAGCCCTCTGGGAGCTACAAGCAATAAAGGGTCTGGAATGGACGAAAATAAAATTTTCTGAAACTGAGGTTGAGAAATTAAAATCGAGAAACTGGATTTAGATGATTATTTTTTACGCTATTTTAGTGCATTTATACCAGTTTTTAGGTAATTTTGGCTCATAAAATTCTGGCTGATTTATAGTTTTAAGCCGATCGTTCTGAAGGTCCGACAAAGAACATTGTTCCGCTAATCCGGTCTATAAATATTGCTAAATAGCGTTAAAACTCGATCCGCAGTTTTTGATCGATTTCAGCTATAGCTTCGCGAAAATTTCCGTTTTCGTTCATTCTGTCGTACAATTTTGCCTTATTTTCTCAAGAGCTTTCCTGTTTGCTCAGAAGTTTATAATCTGCATTGCCATACATGTAACGGCTCCAAATTGGGGGGGGGGGTGAATGACCTCAAATTTTTGGCAAAAAACGGCCAAAAAATTCGATTTTTTTCAAAAATCGGGGAGAGGTTCAAAAATTTTCTGGCTTTGGGGGACGTCTGACGTTAAGTTGGGTTTTTCCCAATCCCCTGTTACATGTATGTGCATTGCGTTCCTAACGTGCACAAACCGTCCTAACTGAAAGTTTGAAGGCAAGAAATGGAGTTGTATGTTTCAACTAAGTTTTCTTGAATTTTCGCTAAGCTTCAAATTCGCTATTCAGCCGTCAATTTTTTAAATTGATATATGAAGTTAAAAAAAACTTAATTCTTTCATCGATTTTTATAGACTTGTGCGCTAATTTTAAGCTTTAATCAAAGTCTTTAAAATCAGGCGTAAAAGGATTGCTCATTGGAAAATTTTTAAATTTTGAGAACTGCATGATAGGTGCGCTATGACAATTTCAAGTATTGTAACGGGGGCGCCGCCTCCACCGTTACCTGAACAAAATTTTACCCGCACCGGTTTCCCGGATCTTACGCTCTGATTCGCGTGTGTAGTACTAATCGACTACTCGGGCTCTTGCTCACACTGCGCAAAGTATTGAATAATATTGAGAAACAATGAAACATCAACGTCACGGGTTAAACTTCAAATTAGGCATTTCTAGCCGTGTGGTAGCACTCCTGCTACAGTATTATCTCTTGCTAACACGTGAAATCATGATGTTTTGGCTGCCAACACTGAATTATGTTTCTTTTCTTCATGTGTTTTCAGAAATCTTCAATTTAGACTAATTTTTTTGTGCGTGCGGTTTTAGAAATTTGATGATTAGAATAACTTGAAAGAACAAGAGAAAATCAGGGTTCTATTCCTACTTTAAAAAGCACATGTTTTGAGAAAATGATGGAAAATTAAATTGAAGGGACAAGTAAGAAAAAAATTGAAATTAGTTCTTTTAAACGAGAAGGGAAATATAAAAACGTTGATTTTACGCTAGTTTATACGTCTCCTTCATTTGGAAGCTTTTGATAATCGGTTTTATAAAGGACTATGGACTAGTCACGTCCACACATGGGTTGTGGTGGGGGGGGGGTCGGGGTATGCACCCCCAGAAGGCCGAATACCCCTCCTTAGAATTCAATTTTTGAATATTTTTTTTCAAAAATTGATGAAAAACGTTGAAAAATTGTGTTTTTTTGCCATACCACCATTTTAAGACCATTTTTTGACCTTCGAATAATCTTGCAACCCCCAGAATTTTTGCGCTGCCCACCTACGGTCACGTCTCATTGACATGTTCTCAATTAACTATTTAGTTTCGAATTAAAATCTTGACAACAGGGACCATATGTTTGAATGAAATGATAAGCCGAAACATGAATGGGAAAAATCAAAGAATACCTACTACGAAACGATGTGTGAGTGATTAATACGGAACAACAAATTCTGAGTTGATCAATTTCCGAATAGAGAAAACAAAAGATCCGGTTTTGGGTACTAAAATTCAATTTATTCGGATTCGGGCTTTGGGTAGCCAAAAAATGAATCGGATAATAAAGGGTTCGGGTACACTTACATCCACACGTGGACTTTGGGAAGGGGTTTTGGGGGCTCGGAGAATAAGGAGGGTTGGGGTTAAGACCCCTCAGAATGGAAACATGGAAAATTTTCTCGGGAAAATGAAGCACAATGAAGGCAAAAAGCGGATGAAAATTAAAATTTTTTTAAAAGTGCTTGATCAGAAACTGTAATAACGTCCTTTAAAGCTATTTTAGCGCCTATACCAGTTTTGAGGGTCATTTTGGCCCTAAAAAGTTCAATTCCTGACCCCCTCCACCCCAGATCGGCCATGCTATGCATCTATGTCTAAGACTATTTTAGGCGCTTACCACCCATCTTCAAAAGCGGGTTGACGCCCAAATGAATTCTTATGCTGGCACGTACCGTTGCGCTCTCGTTGGTCAATTCACCGTACTTATATACCTATACCACAGCACGTATTTATACCGGTTCCTGCTCTCTCTATGAAATCCTATGTTAGGCGGTGGCCTGGTCACTGGTATGGCATTTTGTGCACTAGAAGTCTATTATTTCTGGAAATAGAATTTTACAGTAGTCTTCCAGTCTCTTCGTCGACTTCTTGATATAAATCGTGTGTCCGTTGTGACACGACAAATAATCATATGTCGTGTTGCGGGTCAGCCAAAGCCGTGGGCTTCCTAAACAAGTAAAGGGCAATAAATTTTTCTACGGGAAATGTCAATCCGTTGGAGCCGGCCAGGCTGGATTCGATTTTTTTACCTTGCATGAAAAATCGATTTTTTCGTATATATGTACCTAAATATCTGACTGACCCTTAACGAGACTTTCGGATAATGTATTCGCGCTGCGGTCTTTCAAGCTTATTGCTTTGTACTAAGAATATTTACTACCAATGTGTTATGTGCGCTTTTTCAATACTAATTTTACCACTGAATTGCGATCTTGCACTGATGAATCCAGTTTTCTGTTCCACAATGGTCAAGTACCTTTGCGATAACTTACATATGCACCCATTCATTTATTTTTGACTTTTTATGGATTTCCTTACGCGTTGCAGAATAAGATGGCAGTGCTGGGCCGACTGCTGACAATGGTTTTCGATCGTTGATAAAACCAGAATAGAATTTTTCAGGATTTTTTAAGAAATCAAGGAAATAAGTTGATGCAAATAGGATATTGCTTGATGATAATCCTCGTACGGTGGTGTTACTGTCTATGGGTAAATATCACTATTCTTAAATCTGTTGTTTTCGCTTTATTGTTATATAGAAAATGAATGCATTGAATATATCTTGACATGCGTTCTTGACTGCATAGGTTTTGTAAGAATCTCTTAGGAAACGATAGAGGTACAATGCTGCAAATGTCACATTTTACTTATTTAATATCAATGAATTATGCACATATAGCTAAAATAAATTGATCTAATATTATTTTTTATACTTAATATATTGATTTCAAATGCTCTTTTGACGTCAGTCCAACATTGTGAATATTGCTGCTGTTATGAATATTGATTGTTGCGCTTGAAAAGCTATTGCCATCCACTTGTCAAGGTCTACAGTTCGCTACGAAATTTGAGCAAAACTTTAAATTAGCGGCACAAAGTTTGTGGGACTTGCACGATAGTTCGCTATAATGATGTAAATTTGACTCATAAGGTATCGCCAGTATTTGTACTCCAGCCGACTGATCTTGAAAAACCTTTCATTATATGAATGAATGCTATTAAGCGTGATATGCGTCATGAACAAAAATCATACTCTAGCGGACCTAAAAAATTGGTCTAACTAAACTTCCGTCGTCAGGTGCGGTCTCCCAAGGCAGTGGGTCTAACGAACCGTGAATAGGATCTACGATGTCCTTTTTTTATCCGAATCGCATCGATGCGAAAAATTTCGCGAATTAGCCGTGCATTATCTAAATTTTCGATCGTTTTTCTAGCTAGCGATTCTCGCCTTCGCATTCATTAGCTTAGTGCGCTTAAAAAAGCGAAAGGAGAGTGAATGAAGGAGGTTAAGGTAATTGTTAGTCCGTCTGATTGCGTCATCGTGTTTGGGAATATTTGACGTATTATGTGTAACATTCTTTCCAGGCAATGAGGTCCCTACATGCCTTGCAGAGGATCGATTTGTGTTGATACATATAAACACGTAATCTGTTTAGCGTCCGTCGCTCTTAGCACGTTTTCAGTTGACGAGACTATCTTGGTCGTACTAGCTTCTGATCATACATATTATAAACGTAAAATAAGCAAGATATCCGAGAAGCACGTTTCTTTTATGCATCTGGCATATTCGATCTCAATGAATGCGGATTATATTAATCCTAAATAAGCTAAACGGATTTTAAAGAAAACATTGGTGATAAAGCATTTACTAAAGTATCTGATACTGTTTTAGTTAGTATAAATACTGACTTTGAACTTTTATCTGTGCGACGGAACGAAAGACCTAATTTTCGCACGCTTTGCCATTTCACATTGCATTAATAATCAATTTTGTCACATATTTTCGAAAATTTTATATTTTTCAAATTTTGCTATGACCTCCTTCGGTCTACTCTAATAAAAATGCTGTACCTAATTGAGACCAGAGAAGAGTGATGAATAAAAATTATTTGAATAAGCGTCAGTTTTGCGTGAAGTGAAGCTTAGTGAGTGGTCAGCACGCGCATATTTGAGAATCAAGTCTGCAGAAGAAAAGGAAACACGAGGCAAAATTATGACTGAAAACCGAAAGAATCCAATTTCGTTAAGGTAACTTGCGCCGTTTTGACATTTGCGCTGTTATTTTTCAGGGCTTGCTGAATTCTATAACACTCTCTGGCTGACCTCTTCTATACCGGACTGCTTCAAGCCGGCCATGCTGTGCGGCATTTGTTACGAGAGTACGGAGGGCTTTTGATGAGACAAATTATCTGAAAACGAAATCGTGCTTAAAAGTAGAGCGCAATTATTTTGCATTTTACCCATACATGCGCATTGCAGTATTAAAATTTCCGTTATGATCGTATTAGGATCCACTTGTTCTGCGTATAGTTATTACTTATTGCTTAATGTTTACTTTTGAAATCTTTTTATTATATGCACCACTCGGTAAGAAGTTTTTCGCTTAATTTAGTTTATTTCGCGTTGGGCAGCGTAAACGCCCACTTATTCAATTAAAATACGATCTTACGCTTGTCTAGCTGGCGTTTTTAGTCATCAGAAGCATGACGCATGCGCAGCTTCGGAATAGGTACGTTAGTTTTTTGTCGGTTCATTAGGGTTTTAGCCAGACCCGTTGTACGTCTAACTGAAAAACATTTTGACGTTTTCTTTTGTTTCATCACATAAAGCCGAGAACAATTTTGTTTTGCTTGACGAACCGACCGATAATGAAAATGCAAGAAGTATAAAATGTTCAAGCTCAAAATAGAAAATTGTTTTGCTCGGTCCATCATCATTTTTCCAAACACGGGTGTTTCCGCGTAAAAAATTCTTATCTAAATTCTATGTAAGGGCCTTTATGTGTATGCATACGCATACACATATATTCGCTTTGCACACAAGTCATCGCTCATTGCACGGGGTACCTAAAATACGTAATTTCTGTACCGATAAATACACGCGCGGGCAGATTACTTACGTCAAACCGTTTTTCATCAATCCGCAAACAAGCCATCATAGGTACTGTTTGTATTTTGATTAAATTGTTTCTATGTGGAGTAAACCGAATGTTCTTCATTTTTCCGTATTTTGCGTTCAGTTTGATTAATGCAGTTGTTATTGCCGGTTGAGATTAGAGGATGTAGTTTTTATTTCACGCTAGGTTACGTAATGAATAGTTCAATATTGGGTCAGTTGCACAGCAGCCAAACTGGCCACTTAAGCCGAGTTGAGCCGATGCTCTAAAGTATAGGAAGAGTCACTTCAATCAAGTAGAGCACCGGCCAAAATTATTTATATTCGGATTGAAAAATAGTCTTTATAGTGTTATAACCTTGGCTGTATTTCTAGGCGCGGGATATTTCCTTCCTGACCAAGCTTAGTGAAAGCGGGGAGAAAAGCCGTCATGTATTCTGTTTTTAGTTTCACAATTAAGCTTATAGTTGGATAAGACAATTAATTGCCGAAAACGCAGCCTTGGCTCATA
This sequence comes from Mermis nigrescens, assembly GCA_036768485.1. Taxonomy (NCBI): domain Eukaryota; kingdom Metazoa; phylum Nematoda; class Enoplea; order Mermithida; family Mermithidae; genus Mermis; species Mermis nigrescens. The sequence continues at coordinate 6,310,526 of JAVLUZ010000142.1, forward strand.
TGATAAACCTGGCTGAAGTGACCAGTTCGGCTGAAGTGACATATTGTAGTCTCTATCTAGTCTCATCTCCACTTTTGCACTTCAGGATGAAAATTGTATATTCGTTTTATGCATCACAAGTTCAGAATTTTCTACATATAATTTTCTCTACTGAAGAGTGTTGCACTTTAACTTCGAGCTAAATGCAAAAATTGAAAGTTGGAGCCCAGCCCTTGTTAATTTTCAAACGCTTTCTCGACGAGCATTACAGGAAAGCTCGTACTTGAGAGTGGATGGGAAATCAGCCACTCAGTCGGCCCGGTCGTCCCATTTCATTTCCTAAAAGGATTACATTTTTAAGGCCCAACAAAGCAGAGGTCCGCTGTTGCAAAATTTATTGATTCATTAGGGCAAACTTGCGATTTGTGAACGTATATGAAAGTGAGATTCAGGTTTGTTGCCGTGTGTCAACTTCGATGCATTCCTCACGACATGATACATGTTCCTGAAATGGAATTAATAGCTGAATTCTTAAGAATTGTCGTCATTTATTTAAAAGCAAATGTATTCAGCGTGAATAATGTTGAAAAGAATGTTGTTGAGCTGAACTCAGTAATTAGTAGCTTTTTGATTTGATTAGTATGCGTTCATTGCTACAGCCTATAGGAGTCTGCTGTGGTAGTAGTGTTATGATTTTGAAGTTTTTATTCTTCAGTCTTGCTATGACTTCTCTAGATCGGCTTGTAATCACATATGGGCGTGGAGGGTCTGGATCCTTTAAGAGTGACAGATTCTCAAAATTGATAGCTTCTCAGGACGTAATTCTTGGTGCTATTTTTGGCGATTTTGTCTGATCGTACCCTCAAAATTTGGTTGCTTTGCTTGAAATCTGTTGATAAAATCTGCCATATGGCTGATTGTTGCTTTTTGTACCACGTAAGAGCATGAGTGGTGAGTGGGGTGAGCTTTGAAGAACTGATAGCTATATAGCGATTTTGGCCGAAAAACCATTGTCATATAGCCTTTTTTGGCTCAGAAAATTATCTATATAGCCTTTTGGGCTCAGAAAACTATGTAGTTTTTAGTCTTTTTGAGTTCAGAATTGTTATATAGTTGTCTTTTCTGAGTTTTAAAAGGATAAATAGCTAATTTATCGACTTCAAAACCGGCTGAATAGCTATTTTTTGCCCGAAAAGGCTATGTAGCTATGTTTGTGAGTTCAAAAGGGCTCTATAGTTATACTTGTGAGTACAAAAAGGCTATCCATTTGCTGAAAATGTTCAAAAACGATTGTTCTAAAGCGATACCATCGTTTTTCGCTATAGAACTGTTTTTTACGACGCACATAGCTATCTGCTGATTTTTGGCCCTACCACCGTCTGAAAGTTCGACCATGCGCACCTATGTTCCGTACGGTGAAAACTTTCTTCACCTGATGTTCAGAGACATGCTGCTTTTGTTGAGCACTGAGTAAAGTTCTCGTTTGTTTTCTTTCATTCAATTTTTGCGCCTGATTAAAACTAAAATAACGAATGATGAATTTTAGGACTGCTCTGAATTGCTAAAGTAGCTACATATCGTTGACTCAGCTCTTTCACAGGCTTTTTTATCGGTTTAAAAAGCGGCATTTCCTTGTTTTTTACTCATTTCGGATCTCGATTTAGCATTTTGGCGTCAAACCGCGTGTGCTTTGAATCATGCCATTTCTCGACTTTCGGACTAATAATAAGAACACTTTAAAAAATAAATGAAAATAAGCGTTCTTAGGCGCAGAGACAAGGCAAGTCAAGTAGCGCTACGATAAGAACCAGTTATTGCGAAACTTGTTGACATTCAAAAAATGCAAAGAGAGCGAAATATTTTATCGCGTGACGTCTATTCCTTATATCCCATTCCAGCCTTGGTTATTTATCACGACTAAGCAACATAGATGCGAAGTACTTTATATATGCATACAATCTACTATAATGATCATGCCACTGCGTACAAATCGAGCGGAACTGCTGATACTTTACCTACATACGCTCACGTGTTCGAAAGCTGAATCCAGCTACGAACGAGTATATATAAACTTCCTATGTAGTAAGTGCTTAGTATCTGCTAGATTGAAGAATAACCCACCATCACCAACCGTTTTGGAGATCCGGCTGAGAAAAGGCTGCTAGCCTAGCCAACTTAATGCTTCTATTACGACACGGATTGTGGCGCAAAAAACGCTCGCTTTGCATTTAAGAAGGAGCAGAAAAAAGCAGCCGGTTGGGTGCTTTCGTACTTTGCCCGCGTAGGCATAGCGATTATAAAAAGCGCGCAGAAACGAAAATAGTTCATGTATACACGCCGACGTCAATGTGTATTGGACGCGCGCCAATTTTTCTCCCCCACTCCATTAACCTGGATGATTGCTAATACAACTAGTTGAAGCGGCGATGACGTTTTCATTTTCCGACCATTCCGACCTTGGTTTAAGGATCCATTACGCCGAAGTAGAGCAGCGCATCGTATAACCGTGCGCTACGCGTTACGCGTCCCGTCTCGCTAGACCCACCGTCCAGCTAGACCCACCGTCTCGCTAGACCCACTGTTCCGCTAGACTCACCGTCCCACTAGACCCACTTTTTCGTCCCACTAGACCCTGCGAAAATCACACTAGATCCACCGCGTGCTTAATGAGGTGTCCCAACAGACCAAGACCCACTAGAAAAAAGGACGGTTATGTACATGCAAATGCTTATTTGCAAAAACGAAAATTCTTTGTTTACTTACGTTCATGAGCAAAACATAAATGCTTAAAAAGTTTATCCAGGAAGTTGTGCAAATTGTGTATTAGTCCAGCCAGAGTGCATTTTAGCGTTTTTGTAATGATAATCAAAAATGTTATTTAGGTATTGATAGGTCAAAATCAATATTTGTTTTTCAAAGCAGGACCAGGAGGTCTACTTTAGCGTCTGTGAACTCAGTCTTCTCCATTGCTCCAAACATTAATTCGAAATTGAATTTCAAATTGTGATATTTGATTGTGCGAATTTTAGTTCTGTACGCTTCTCGAAGTCAGCTATACTGTGTTTTGTAAAGCTGATTAAAATGAGTTTTTGTATTTTTTAAAAAGAAATCTGAAACACTTAAGTGAAAAAAAGTGCCAAACTTTCAGCGTTACTTCAGGTATGATTTGCCGCTCATTAGCGCTCATTTTTATGCGAGCGTACTTACTACAAATTAGACACGTAACAATGTTATTTGAATGAAGTAACAATTGTGCACAGTTGAATGCAAATATAACATTTTTTATCACGATTTGTGCGCGAGAAAATTTGTAAGCAATAATTTACTCTAGATGAGAAAACGCTTTTTATTCGCAAACTTTAGATGTGTTTGTATATTAATGATATTGAGAATAGTTTGCAGGTTTCTCTTTAAGCTTTTTAATAACCATCCGTTTTGCGCGTAATATAAATGCTTTTATGTTTTCTGGTGGGTCTTTCGAGAATGGTCGCAAAATGTTGGGTCCAGTGGGACACCTCATTATACAAGTGGTGGGTCTAGTGGGATTTCCGGTGAGTCTAGTGAGACGAAAAAGTGAGTCAAGTGGGATGGTGGGACAGTGGATTTAGCGGGACGGTGGGTCTAGTGGGTCACAATCGCGTTATGGGAGATTCTCGCGGTTTTAACATTCGACTGCTTTTGCACAGGAATTTCTATTTCTTTCCAGTGGCAAATCTGCGTTGGTCTTGCACTAGTAGTAGCTAAATAATTATTAATTTTCTCATGCATCTGCTTTGATGAAAGACCATTTGTTGCAAGTCCTTTTTTGTCTAGATTGAAGGCTGGTATTATTGAAATAAAGTTTTTTTTGCATTTTCCAAAGAAAACAGTAAGAGATAGGGGCGGGCATTCATGCACACGGGCTTTGGGTCGGGGTTTACAACCATACGTGGGCAGCAAGAAAATTCTGGATGGGTGCAAGATTTTTCGAAGGTCAAAAAATGGCCATAAAAATGGTGGTATGGCGAAAAAACACCATTTTTCGACGTTTCTCATTGAGCACTATCTATTGGCATCAAACAATTGCGAAAAAAACGAGAAAAAAATTTTCAAAAATTGAATTCTGGGGGTATTTTGATTTCTGGGGGGTATTTTGGTTTCTCGGGGGATGTGCATACCTCCCCCAAATCCCCCACGCCCAGGCGTCTTTACAACCCTCTAGGAAGAGAAGAGAATTCTCTGGGGGAAACTAATAACTATGTAAACGTTAAAATTGTCTTAAAATAAACACGTTTTTATTGACAATTAGTGTCCATTTGGTCTCTCTGGAATTCTTTACTTCTACCCTAAGGTGTTTAGACCCTACGTGGGGTCTGGCTGGATCCCAAAATCCAAAGGGCCCCAAATTTCTTTTGTTTTTTGCAGTTTTTTTGATACTAATGGATAGAGCTTGATGAGAAACGTCGGAAAATTGTGTTTCTTGCTCCTGTATCCATTTGTTCGCTTTTTTTCGACTTAAATATTTTTGAACCTCCTAAATTTAGGCATTGTCCAGTGCCCATGCAGACCCAGGCTTCCTACATGCATGTCTGAACTCGAGACTTAAGTATCGGCTGCTTAGCGAATAGAGCTAATTTCTACGTTGCTCTATCGTTTGCTGTGCGCATGATTTATTTTCTTAAATCATTCAATAGGACCACTTGGGTATTGGTGGTTACCACACCTGGGCGTGGGGGTTGGGGTGTATGCACCCCCCGGCCAGGAAACAAAATACCCCCCAGAATTCAATTTTAGAAAATTTTTTTCGTTTTTTTCGCAATTTTTTGATGCCAATGGATAGTGCTTGATGAGAAACGTCGAAAAATGGTGTTTTTTCACCTTACCACCATTTTTAGGACAATTTTTTGACCTTTGAAAGATCTCGCACCCCCCAGAATTTTCTTGCTGCCCACGTGTGGTGGTTACTGGTTGTATAGCTTGTTCCTTGTCTGGCTTGCTGGTCCTTGCTATGATTTATTTACCTTTCGTCAGGTTTTCACAAATTGATGCTGCTAACAACTTTATTTCGACGAGGCTCATGTCATGCGCTTCTCTTTTGAACGATGATTTTCCCGTGTTTTCCTGCTTATTGTCGTCTTTTTGCGTTTTGTGCATTTTTGCATGTATTTTTTATTGCGTATATATGCAGGGTGAGTCAGAAGTGATTTGTTTCAGGACCTCAAAATCTTGCACTGCTTGAGCAAATTCAATGTAGTTTATATATCCTGGAAGCTTTGTAGAATTACATGGGCAGAGAGGGCATTCTTACCGCTCTTGTAGATGTTCAAGAAAAGAGAGTGTCAAAGCATACATGTAACGGGGGATGGGGATTCCCCAGCCAAAGTTGTTCGCCCCACCATCCCCCAAATTCAGAAAATTTTTGACGCTACCCAGATTTTTGGCAAAAACTTGCGTTTTGACATTTTTAGCTATTTTTTTGCTGTCATTTTTGGCTAAAAATCGGAAGTAATTCACCCCTTCCTCTAAAAACGGTCGGGGACTCGTCACCCTAAATTTTGAGCCGCTACATGTATAGTATCAAGCATCAGTTCAATGCACCTAATTCTCGACGAGCATTACTAGTTTTCTAAAAAATAGAAATTTTATAATTCAATTGTGCGCTAATGATGAGTGATTTATTGTACTCGATCGGTATCGGAATAGATAAAACAAATATTTATTTGATAAAATACATTTTTGATTCGATATTTTCTTGTATCAGATACTGACATTGTAGAAAGCTGAAGAAAGGCTGTGATAAAGATTTAAGAAGAAAAACCACATATCGCAATAACTAGTAAAGAATGACTGTGCCATAAACGGTCGCTGATCGAATCATGTTGGCTAGAATTAAATTTTCAAAATCACTTCGTTTTTTTCCGATTTTGATGCCCATGCAATGATGACGAGGAACGTTGAAAAATGGTGTGTGTGTGTTTGTGTGTGTGTGTTTGTTTGTGTGTGTGTGTGTGTGTGTGTGTGTGTGTGTGTGTGTGTGTGTGTGTGTTAATTTATCTGCACTTTTATGATCTCTGAAAATTTTTGGACCCGTAAACCCCAAAATTTAGGCGCTGCCAATGTATTGTCCAATCCAGACCGTAGATGCACTGCATGACCGGTCTGAGGGGGCAGCCGGTCTGTTGCGCAGTAATTGAGCTTTTCTGGCCAAAATGACCTCAAAAACTGATTTAAATGCTAAAATAGTGTTGAAGCTACGTTACTTCACAGTTTCTTGTCAATTTCAAGTACTTTTAAGACATTCGATTCTCATCCAGTTTTAGCCTTTTCCAACAAAATTTCGTGGGAGGTTTACCCTTAATCTTCACGTGCATGTCTGATCCAGACTCACGCCCATGTTTGCGGCTAAGCCTTCTGATGGAAATGACGATGGAATTTAATCCGTTATAAGTAGGCCTCAATGTCTTCCTTTCGTTAAACATTGTGATTCTTATCAAGAGTTGCTGAGCAAGTTTCATTTTTTCCTGTTCCATCAACCTTTGCAATCCTTCCAGTTAGTGCTTGTTTCTTTGTACGATGATCGTAGTTGTTCACACACATTCCCAACGGAAGAGTGGGGGATATTACCTCCCCCTAAGGGTGTAAGACGCGAGTCACTGTCAGACGATTTTGTGGGAAAACCCTTCAAATTTTTGTGAACTTAATTTTCACTATGGCAAAAGTGCAGTAAACTATTAGGATTTAATAAACTAATACAGTATTTTTGGATGTAAACAAGAGTAAATAGGCAAGCTAAACACTACAAAACATGCACGTAACGGATGGAAATTTGGGGTATGGGTCCTCCTCGGTCGTTTTGGTGGGGAGGTACACGATTTTGGCCAAAAATGGCACAAAAACACATAAAAGTAGCCAAAAATCGCGAGTTGTCGCCAAAAGTCAGGGGGTTCATGCGAGGTGTCTAACTTCGAGTTGGGGATCCCCAAACCCCTGTTACATGTATGGTCCTTGGCCATCTTTAAAAGGTGGGAGTAAATGACCTCCAATTTTTGGCCAAAAATGGCAAAAAACAACATAAAAATCGTAACTTTTCGCCGAAAATCATGGGGAAGGTGTCAAAAAATTTCGGATTAGGAGGATGGAAGACGTCTAACTTTGGGTGTGGGATCTTCCTCAAAACTCCCTTTTGAATATATGGCCCTTCGTTGGACATTTTTAGGGTAGGGAGGTAAATGATCTCCCATTTGTGGTAAAAAATAGCAAAAACACCTAAAAATGGCCAAAAAACGCAGATTTTCGCCAAAAATCGATTTTAGCTTGTAGAAAGATTTTTAAAGCCATCTTTGTACAACGTACAAAGACTTTTAGGGCTAAGCGATAGTAATTTTGATGTTTTTTTAGTATTTTTCAACAAAATGTCAAAAAAGTTTTCGGCGCTCGCCGAATATCTCTATTACAACCTATTTAGCTTCAAGCACGAGCATGAAACACTCCAAAATCAATCTTCGTGTTATTACAGGCATCTTGGTGCAGACTCAAACATCTTTTGCATCTGCCGACTGCCTCTACTGTTTTTAAATATTTTACGTAAAGTAAAGCCTGATTTATACTCCACGCGGCGAGCGAAGCGGCGAGAAATTGCCGCAACGGCCGCCGCAGAAATTTCGCGCAAACCCATTTATACTTCGGGCTGCGGCGCGGCAGCCGGCGAATTATTCGCCGCCGCAATTTGATTTATACTTCACGCGGCCGCCGCGCCGCGGACTGATTCGCAAAAGTCTAGATTTTTTCGCCGCTTTCCAATTTATACTTCTGCCGCGCCGCAAGGAGTCAAAATTGTTATTTTTAGCTTTTTCGGCCATTTTTTCGCCGCGCTGCAAAAGTCAAAAAGCCCATTGCTCTTGAGAATGCTAATGAGGTTTCGAGCCGAGTGTCGACGTCGAATCATTTTTAATTTTAATGAGGTATCGATTTACGCAATATTCTGCGGCAGTTCGCAAGAAGTATAAACGCATTGCGCGAAGCGGCTGCGAAGCGGCGGTGAGGCGCCACCTTGTCGCTGGTTTTTTTGTCCACGCGGCGAGCTCGCCGCGTGAAGTATAAAGCCTGATTTATACTTCACGCGGCGAGCGAAGCGGCGAGAAATTGCCGCAACGGCCGCCGCAGAAATTTCGCGCAAAGCCATTTATACTTCGGGCTGCGGCGCGGCAGCCGGCGAATTATTCGCCACCGCAATTTGATTTATACTTCACACGGCCGCCGCGCCGCGGACTGATTCGCAAAAGTCTAGATTTTTTCGCCGCTTTCCAATTTATACTTCTGCCGCGCCGCAAGGAGTCAAAATTGTTATTTTTAGCTTTTTCGGCCATTTTTTCGCCGCGCCGCAAAAGTTTAAGAGCCCATTGCTCTTACGAATGCTAATGAGGTTTCGGGCCGAGTGTCGACGTCGAATCATTTTGAATTTTAATGAGGTATCGATTTGCGCAATAGGAGAACTCAGCGTCCTGCTTCTGCGGCAGTTCGCAGGAAGTATAAACGCATTGCGCGAAGCGGCTGCGAGGCGGCGGTGAGGTGCCACCTTGTCGCTGGTTTTTGTCAACGCGGCGATCTCGCCGCGTGGAGTATAAATGCACGACGCGGCGCGGCAAGCGGATTTTGCCGCAGAATATTCGCGCAGGGTCGACTAATTTTTGGGCATACTGTGGCCGCAAAACCCCTTTGCGGCGCGGTTCGCGTGAAGTATAAATCAGGCTTAAGAACTATTTCATAACCTTGCGCTGTTTTTGACGTTCAAAGATAACATTGACTAGCTTATTTTGACGTTGCACTGAATTCGTAATCGCAGTGGTATTTTTAGAAAATTCAATTAGCATATTACAATCTCTGTATCATTTCTGATCTTGTAATACAACTTATTTTAGCTTTCTTAGCAGAGTTTTATGTGTAAATTAACCGAAAACTAATGAAAATTTCGGTGCTTCGCGCCGAACTAATATCAAATAAATTTAGAACAAATTAACATTTTTTGGACAGCATGTGGAGATCTTTGCACAGGTACAAAGATGCTCGTACAAAAAACAGTGTCGGCTAATGATATTAGACTACTTAATTTACTGGTCCCCATTTTAGGATTTCACCCCTCCCTCAACTCATTGAGCGAAAAACAAATGCAGATTTGGATTTCGATATGGCATTGATTAATGAACCTGCATACCGTTGGCCATTAATAACACCAGATTAGTGGTGGAAAAGTTGTGAGGGTTGAAGAATGCACGCGTGTGGCTCAAAAATAAATGCCAGATTAACGGGCCGAGAATTCCATTTACTTCGCATCCCGCCCATCTCATACCTCCTCTTCCGCGCAGGAATCATAAGTTAGAAAGATGCCAGAATTTCTACTCAAAAAGTATTTTTAGCGTCTTTTAATAAGGCATCGCTCGTTCATTGGCTTCAAGCTATTGAAAGAAAAGATACATAAATAACTTAAGACATACGCCTGAATATTCATCAGGAACGGAGTCTTATATCCGGTCTCCTCTGGCCTTTCTTCTCTCTTCATTCTTGTATAAATGAAAATACCCAATAATATACGTATAAAAATATCTGGGACGTCATTGACTGCCAGCTGAGCGTATGCGTTGTTTCATTCTCGACGCAGCATCTGTCACATGACAGACAACTGACAAAGAGCGCTTTTTCTTATTTCCACTTTTTATCTTTTCTAGCGTCATTAATGGCGGACGAAAATTCAACTGGCTAGTCCTATTTCAACTATGTTCATCGCTCAGCTGGTTGATATTTTTCAAAGTAGGTAATTTTATACGTTCATCAAGATGTAGACTTCGTCCAAGCTTATTCTTAGAATAGAAAAAGCTGGCGTTTATACATTTTTCTCGTCAGCAGTTGCATCAGATGGACAGTGTGATTCGTACTTTCTTTTTTCTCGCTTCGTCATGTAGGTGATTATTTTACTTTCACATACCTATATTTTCAACATTTATACTCGCACACAATCGTCTGAATACGCTAATGTGGCTTATGACGACAAAAGATAAGAATCTGCGGAACGCACTGCTATTATTACTACTACGTAATCGTAATAGGCTTTGTTGACCCGGAAAATACGTTGCGTCTTTTGCCTTTTGCTGTCGTTTGGAAATTATGTTGCTAGGAGATTGAGTGATCATATGGGCGGTTCAAATAGGTACGGAAGATAAGCTAACTATCCACTTCAGCTTAGCTTTTAGTATCAACTCCTTCACGTAGGGTAGGGTGTCGTCTTTTATGTCGGCCACGCGCAGTTATTTTTGCCTATTATTAGCTGTTTTATAATGGTCTGCTTTCATTTGTCGAGTTTATTTGCGCGTCTCCTACACACGACCGAAAATTTGCAGATGAGGATGTTGAGCGAGGAGCCCTAAAAGTATTTGTACATTTCGTACACACAAATTTTTGGGTACTATTATATGGTACAGTAGCGATTTTAGTGTGGCAAAAACAGAGCTGTCCGACCTTTGGTTACGTATTTTAGCAATTTCTAGGTTTCTGAGGGCAAAAATCAGTAATAATCGTCTCAAAACGGCGCGAAGCGCCAAAAAATTGGCTTTTTTCCTTTCAAAATGCAATTTCTGAAATTATAAAGATATATAGAACACACAATTGCTCATTTCGGCGCGGAGCGCCGAGAATTTTTGCAAATTTCGAACCTTTTTTGCAGTTTTTCTTCTCCAAAAAATTTTTGTACATGTACAAAGACGGTCCCCAAAAGTCTTTGTACATCGCGAAAAACCTTTGCCGAACACAGAAAAACCGTGGCGAGGAGGATAATTTTAATAACGAATTTATTAGTCGAAATATTCTCAATAACGAATCGATAAGCACCAGTCAAGCTCGCTCCACAACTGAGGCCAGATGCACCTCTGTCCCGTTTCTCTGATCGTCCGGATTTTCTGACCATCCTGATTTTCCAACCGTCTCGTAATATGGAGTCTGCCGCAGATACATGATTGAAAAAATGGGGATTATCTTATCTGAAAAGTGGGCAAAGATAGAAAATCGGATTTACGAATTTTCTACTGGTATCTTGTTTTCTCGTGCTAGGTTTAGTTTTCTATACTAATTTACATTGACTTGAAAAGTATCAAACGTATTTTGCAAATTACAAAAATTTCAAACCATTTTTAGCTGAAGAGAGTTTCACCTCTTGGCCTTCTAATTCGATCGCAGTATAATTCATGATTGATTGATTTTTACGATCTTCTATCTGTAAAAATTGTAGTTAGATTGATAATTGAGCTTGCTCCTATTTTTATAAAGCATATGGACCACGGTTTTTTTTTGTACTCGGCAAAGATTTTTCCCGATGTACAAAGACTTTTCGGGACCGTCTTTGTACATGTACAAAGATTTTCGGGAAGACAAAAATTGCAAAAAAGGTCTAAAATTCGAAAAAATTTCGGCGCTTCGCGCCGAAATGAGTAATTGTGTGTTCTATATATCTTTATAATGACAGAATTAGCATTTCAAAAGTAAAAATGTCAAATCTTTCGGCGCTTCGCGCCGTTTTGAGACAATTCTTAGTGATTTTAGCCCTTAGAGACCCAGAAATTAGCTAAAACACACTACGAAAAGTCGAAGAACTCTGTTTTTACCACACTAAAGTCGCTGCTATACCATATTATAGTGCCCAAAAATTTTGTGTGTACAAAATGTACAAAGATTTTTAGGAAGACAAAAACTGTAAAAAGATGTAAAATTCACAAACTTTAAGGCGCTTCGCTCCGAACTGACAAATTATTTGTCCTATATATCTTTAAAATGGCAGAATTTGCATTAAGAATGGAAAAATGTCAACATTTTTCGGCGCTTCGCGCCGTTTTCAGATAAGTTTTAGTAATTTTTGGCGTCAGAAACCCATAAATTAGCTAGAATACACTACCAAAGATCGAAAACCCTGTTTTACCACACTAAAATCGCTACTGTGCTATATTGTAGTACACAAAAATTTGCATGTACAAAATGTACAAAGACTTTTGGGGACCATCTTTGTACATGTACAAACGGACCTTGTACAAAAAAAACACTGATATGGACCAGAAAAGCAGCTCAACAAATGCGGAAAATCATTACGCGCCGCACTCAATATTTACATTATGCCGCCTGAGTGACATGCCTTGCTTTGATTTTAAACCCTTCCGATTTGTATAGCCCAATTATCGTGATGTCTTAAGTTAGGTATGCTGCCTGCGTTTCTCGCTTGTGATGCGTGAAATCTGGATCTTAAAATTCTGGCCGTAATTCATGTGAATGCTGAGATTATAAGTTTTATTCTTAAATTATTACTCATAAAATTATTCATGATTTATGCGCCTGATAATTGGGAGTGACTTGTGCCATCTGCTTTATGTTTATCAAAAATCTCTTAAATGCTTAAAAACACCATTATTCTTCCGAAAGTCCGGTGGGGATGAAAAATCAAATTTTTTTTGAAAATGATGGCTTGTCCCTCTTTGGTTGAGAGATTTTTATCCCGATCGTACATGTATGCTGGCTCGTACGCACGAAGAGCGGGGTACCGCCCCTCCAGATTATTATTTTTTGATAAGGATCTCGTAGAAAAATGAGAAATTCTCGAGTAGCATTTAAAAAACCAGCAAAGCATGTTTTTGTCGTACTTTTGTGCTAGCAAACACAAAATTTCCGGCGCTTCGCGCCGAGACGTGCACAGCATGGGAATTTCGGGGGGGGGGAGGGGAGTGAAATTTTCAAGTGCCTTTTTTAAGCTCAAAAATTGTGGATACGTATCAAAAACATCCTTTTTTGGCGTTTCTGACGATGCTTTATCTTTTTAGAGCATAAAAATATAAAAAATTTCGAAAAAACAACCAAATACAGTAAACAAAATGAGTAGGTATATGGCGCGAAGCGCCGAAAATTTGACAATATGAGCCAATAGATGGATATAAACGCTTTAAATAGCTGCTTTTCTAGGAATGTTTTAGAAACTTTTGAAAAATCGTGAATTCTGGGGGTGGTGAAAAAATTTGTGGGGGAGTGTGAAACCCCACCCAGGATCATGTATGTTCGCGTCAAATGTTTTCGTATTTTACGTATCTAAAACTGCTTCAGTTCGAGCTAAATGATGGAAAAGTGAGAAATAGAACAAATTTCTCCGGCGAATTATTCATTCTCTATGTTGTTTTTCGTTGCAAAGCTTAAAGATCGAGTGCGAAGACAAAAGCTAAGAAATTGTTCATAGGTTGGGTTGGATGATAGAAAATCAGTTTGTAGATAGTTTGATCGATATATTTTTTTGTATAATTCATGAGTATGAAGTGAAGTGAGAAATTTTTGAAATTTTTTCGATATCTTTCTCGACCATTTTTCTTGCTCGCCTGGAAACTCTTAAAATTACCCTTATTTTGCTTAGCCTATAACGGTTCTCGAGCTATCTAAGTTTGAAAAATTTTGGTCTTTTTCCCCGAAATGAAAGCCTGAATACAGTTTAATTTTAAAAATTTTGTATAAAATTCCAGCACTTGACGCTAACTTTTAATCATGCTACGATTATTCTGATGAGCTGCACGCTTATTAAGAGGCCGATTTTCGGCTCATTTGATGAACTAGTGCTTATTCGGACATTTTTGACGATATGATTTATTTTTTGCATGTATGCAAAGTAGGTATTTCTGTTTGGCTTTTTTGCTATATTGTTAGTACTCAACTTGTTACCTAAGTATGTAAATCGAACCTTATTAAGGCATAAGCTATTATGTAGTATAATTTTACACGAAAAATCATGGCTCATCTTCCGTGCACACAATTTATAACGTCCCGATATCTAAACTTGTTCGCGATTCAGGATGTACACCTAATCGTTCTCTTGCTAACTTTATTACATGGTTGGTAAAAGGTCTAGTCATTGCCGGGGTAAAAGCCATATTACTACGGTTCTACAGTTCAAATAGTTGGTGTCTAAAACGGTTTTGATTGTTTTATCAGCCTGAGCTTTCGATGCATCAGAAACTGCGCGTGCCTTATGATCACATTATCTATCCATCCTTGAATAGTTTATACGTGCGTCGGTTATTCGGAAACCTTTACTGGTTAAGCAGTGTGACCTCGTTTCTTAAAGAATCAGTGTGTACCGTTTACTTTCAGATTTTCTACGATGTGTAACTGTTGTGTTGCGTATTACTGTGAAATGGCATGCGATGCTAATCCATTCCATATTATTCCCTGTCAAAGTGCGGTTAGCAATACAGCTCGCTTGTCATTCATTCGCTCGTACGTCTTGCGGATAGGTCGCTACTAGACTCGGTGTTCTCTTTGCCTTGTGCTATGCTACAGCATAGTCATCCTCGTGTGCAACTGCAGCACCGTCATCATAACAATCAACAGCAACGGCATGCCGCCCCAGGCGCCGCCGGTGTCGCTGGTCAGGCCGGTCTTATGGCCGGTCATTCCCAACAACAGTCGGCTAATTTATACGGTAATAGCAGTGTAGGGGCTAGCAACGTCTCGCCCATCCACTTTAAGTGCCCCCAATGCGCATTCATGACGTCGCACGGCGACGAACTTGAAAAGCATTTCAGCGACGTTCACTTGACTAACTTCCAGCAGCAGCATCAGCTGCAGCAGCAGCAGGTAATAAATGGTCTCAAACTAATGCATAACAGTAACGTGAACAGCCTCAATCGAATTCCATTCGCTGGGGGAGGTCAACAAAAATTGGTGATCCAGTCGCCCAATCATCGTCGCTTTAATAATTTCGCACCACCGCCTACGTTTTCCGATTTGGACGAATCGACCGTTGCCGCTGCCAAAGCTATACTTTCTATTTCCGCTTCGTCGTCTGCGGCACAGCCGTCTAATATGACGCCGTCGGCCAGCAATCAAGTGGGCGGTGGCGGCGGGAAGCCTCGTCGGAATAACTCGCTCACCGGGTTGGGCGTGACTACCAATCGGAACGAATCCATCGGTGATATGATTCTAAGTTCGATCGATCCTAATAATCCAAATGTATTTCCGTACATACACCAGCAACAGAGAACGTCTTACGTTTCGGGAGACGCCGGTGATTGTCCCACTGCCGCTGTGATGGATCCAAATTTCAGACCTTGCTTTTACGGTGCCAACGTGAACAGTGGAAGTCAGCAACAACAGCATCAGGCGGGGCATCGCTTGCAAGCAAACATCGTGCAACAAAGAATTGCTAATCCGATGCCTCAGCATATTCCTCAGCAAGTAAATGCTTTTTTTGTTAGACTCACTTATGTATGTGCCAGCAGATTCCTCAGCAAGTAAATGCTTTTTTTGTTAGACTCACTTATGTATGTGCAGATTGCGGGACATGGATTTACCTGAGCTACCTAATACTCATATAACATGCAGCTTTTGATCTTAAAGAATTATGCTCGTGAGATAAAATTATTCATTTGAAGTGTATCTTATTGATATAAAAAAATTAAAATTTGTGATGATCCTTTTAAATTTTGATATTTTACTTTTACGCTTTTTTATTGAAATGTTAGTATAAAAATGATGACGAATTCATAAAGTGACCAAATGTTTGAGTCTGAAGATCATCGTGCGTACATGTCAACATTACATCATGCTTCTTGAAATTCGGGAATGTGGAAACACTTTGAAGCTGTGATCTTTCTTATCTCGATTCAAATGACAGAAATGGGTATTTAATTTTCATAGGTTTTTATCTATAGTAAGCTCATAAAATTAATGTTACGTTTTTGAACACACTCAAAGAGAAAGTATTTTTCTCAGTTATAATATTAGCTCGTCCAATTATATTATATTGGCAGTTTTATGTCTTATTAATTTGTATTTTATACTGCCTTTGTACGTCATCATGATATTTTTTGTCATATCATCATAGGTGCACCAGGTCAGGGTCGGCGGGGGGGGTTGAAATCCCAAAATTCCAAAATTTAATTTAACGTTCACGACTTTTTTTTGCTTTTTTAACGATTAAAATGGTCAAAATAGCCAATAAAACGTTTTTTCGCGGTAAAATCGCATTTTAAAAGCATTTTAGTCCATTTTCACAGCATCATATCACTTTTAACATCAAAAAATGCAAAAATTTATCAATTTTGGACGCTTTTCGAGTAAAAAGCACTTAAAAGTACTAATCTGGTGCAAAGCGCTGGAAAAATTTTTGACGTTTTTACTGCTTTTGACCTCAAATTTGATGCAAAAAAATGTTCCATCGACTCAAAATCGCCGGACAGTACCTGTCCGGCTGACCCTTCAGGGGGTAATACCTCTCACCCCCTATGTGCACGTATGCATATCATCCAAATGTTAATTTGACTAGCTCTTTCCATCTGACAAGCATTTTATCAAGTATTATTTCTGGAAAATTTTCCTAATTCTTTTAAAAATTGCATAGGAAACCGTTATGATTGTTATATTTTTGATTTAATCCAAAAGGTCTGTATTATTGTGCGAAAATTGCTTTTAAAAATCATTGTGCGAGCCTCAAAATCTTTGTCCCATACCAGAAACGCACACCTTACTATCCGTGTTTTTTTTGTACAAGGTCCGTTTGTATATACATGTACAAAGATGGTCCCTAAAAGTCTTTGTACATTTCGTACACACAAATTTTTGTGTACTATAATATGGTACAGTAGCGATTTTAGTGTGGCAAAACCAGAGTTGTTCGACCTTTGGTTACGTATTTTAGCAATTTCTAGGTTTATAAGGGCAAAAATGAGTAATAATCGTGTCAAAACGGCGCGAAGTGCCAAAAAATTTGGCATTTTTCCTTTCAAGATGCAATTTCTGAAATTATAAAAATATATAGAACACACAATTGCTCATTTCGGCGCGGAGCGCCGAGAATTATTACGAATTTCGAACCTTTTTTGCAGTTTTTGTCTTCCAAAAAATCTTTGTATATGTACAAAGACGGTCCCCAAAAGTCTTTGTACATCGCGAAAAATCTTTGCCGAATACAAAAAACCGTACTTACTATTAGTGTTTTACGGCACTTATTCATCAGTTTGTTTTAATAGTATCTAAAGAATTCAATATGAACAAGGAATTTGAAAAGCTTGTCAATTTCAGAATCCATAGGGGGTGGACTTTTTCTTTTTCGAACAATCGAGTTTTTTATGCGTATTTTATGCTTTGGCATTACAGAATGTCCTACAAGGTTGTAGCATAGATGACTTAGTTGTTCGGGACATGCATAACTTGCTTGTTTTTTATTCGATCTATGAGAATTTCCGCAAAGTTTTTGTTCTTATCCGAAGTTATTCTTTGATTCATTTATTTGGGAATTCCAGAGAAGTCGTGAAACTAGTTTGCAAAAAGTTGTCTATAGCCCGATATTTTTAATGCAACAAAGATGCTCGTACCTCATACGAAATGCATTTTTTATTTTGTGAAAAAATCGCTGTTTGCGAAACATTGTAGGATTGAAAGATTATAGTGACACAGAAATAGATCCAGACCACTCAGTAGACGGATTTTCTAGATACCTAATCAATATTTTGTTTCATGAGTGAGCGGCATTTTGATTAAAATAACAAACGCATCGTTAGTTCAGAAAAATATCTGAAAGTCTTGTCTTGTCTCCTCTTCTTAGGCTGTTTCCCAGCAATGCGTTTGTTTTTTCTATGGAAATGTTAGGGATGCAACGGGTACCCGGACCTGGATCCGGATCCGTTATTACCCGGTTCTTTTTTTGGACCCGGTCCCGGACCCGATATTGAATTTTTTGAGACCCAGACCCGGTACATTTTTGTTGAAATAATAAAGGGTAACGCGTAATAAATTTTTCTCCAAATTTTCCAATTTTGCTACAAATAAAATTGCTGCAAAATCCACTTTTTCAGCGTTAAGTCGTGGTTGAGATTTAAAGCTGGACTAATCTGTTATTTTTCAGTAAATTAGGTACGAGCTAGTGATTCGCTCGTTGTGGATTAAATGTCAATGTAAGAGAAGAATCATATGAGCGCATTTCTTAATCCGTTCTCAAATATTCCTCCAGCTTTTTCTTATTCATTTATTAATTGATTTCTGCAAAAAAATTTTACTTAAGCTCAACGAAATATAGAGAAATAAATTACATAATTCATTGTTGGAGAACCGTTTAAAAAGGAATTAACTTGTTTCATTTCCATAAAATTGACATTTTCAGCACACCGAGCGGCTATTTGTCTAATGCAATCATTCTTGCTATTTCCTAAAATAATAATTTTAAAAGTAAGCGCAGAGAAGTAGAACTTCGCCAATCTTCGCTCTGATTAGCAGTCCTACTAATGCACAAATGCAAATGGGTTGAGGGTGGGTAGGTTTACTCCCTAAAGAATCAGTCAGACACATACATGAACATAGGGGTGAGGGGTATTACCACCCTCTGAAGGGTCAGCCAGACAGGTACTGTCCGGTGCTTTTAAGCTGACGGAAAGTTTGTTGCATTATTTTTGAGGTCAAAAGCAGTAAAAATGTCTAAATTTTTCCGGCGCTTCGCGCTGGATTAGTACTTTTATTCACTTTTTTTAATCAGAAAGCGTCGAAAATTCATCAATTTTTGTATTTTTTAGTGTTAAAAGTTATATAATGTTGTCAAAACGGACTAAAAATGCTTTTAAAAGGCGAAATTATCACGGAAAGACGTTTTATAGGCTATTTTGACTATTTTTATCGTTTAAACAAAAAAATTCGTAAACGTTAAGTTAATTGTTTTGGAATTCTGAGATTTTACCCCCACCCCTGCCGACCCTGACCTTGTGCACCTATGGTCAGACAGGTGCTGTCCGGCGATTTTAAGCTGACGGAACATTTTCTGCATCATGTTGAGCACAAAAGCGTTATTAAATTCGTAATCTTTCAGAAAAATTTAACCTTCTGTGTACTCAAATAGCTCCCGGGATCGTGTCAAAATAAAAATCAAAATTTCTCGCTAAATTGATAAGTTTCTATATTTCAATGCTAAAGCCCACATAATGCTGTCGAAATGACTAAAATTACTAAAAGATGCTCGCTTATCGCGCAAAAGCGTTTTGTATATAGGCCATTTTGACTATTTTCGTCATTTGACTAGCAAAAAAAGTGAAAAAATAAATTTACTGGTATAAGATTTCTGGGATTTTGCCCTCCCCCTGCTCGCTCTGAACTTGTATATATATACCTTGATGATCTAATGTTCGACTAGCTCAAGTATAGCTTCTTTCTTTCAGCTGTGCCCAACGTTTTGTAATCTGAGAATAAGCGGATTAAGCATATAAAATTGAAACTTTACATTTTCTGACACTAAGCAAAAATTTTTTGTTTTGCGCAAAGGTGCTTCGCGCTGGATTAGTACTTTTACTTGCTCCAAACTTAGTCATTTGAAGTCATTCTTGACCTTAAATTTTCTGTGATTTTGTAATGATTTATGCCGGATTAATGTTACGATATGGAAATTTCACAGCAGCAGCATTTTTACCTATTCTAGAAATCTTGTCTTTGCATCTTAGATAATTCAGTCTAACTGAAGTTACGCTGATGAAATGGCGAAAAAAGAATTTTTCGCGCATAAATAACCAATTTTTGAGACTAATTCTCGCTTTATTGATAAAGTCAGAATACTGTCTCTTTTCGAATCTTCTGAATACACGATTTATTCATCACAATGCCACTTTCGTTTCTCAACTTTTTGCAGCTTCTATTCCATGTATTACAAGTATTAATGTGCCTAGCTTCGAAGTTTCGAGATGTTCTTGCAGTAAATTTATACTTCCACGGCATTTTCCGCCTTGACTGAGCTGATTATGATTTGCTCTTCGAACCTTCTGCACAGAGCTTTGTACATTGTTACAGGATGTTCTGTATTGGACGCGGACCCGAACCTGTTATTTTTCTCAAACCCGGACCCGTTATCTGAAAAATTTGAGACCCGGACCCTGACCTGTTATCTGAAGAATTTGAGTCCAGGACCCGATATTCCAAAAAAGCTGGACCCGTTGCATGCCTAGAAAATATAAAGAAGAATTTCAAAAACAGTCATAACTTCTTTTATGTACTATATTCGACGGCTCTGCTCGGACACCCTCATTTATTGACTTCTTATTTTAACGATTTTAACTAAACAAAAGAGACCTGCGTTTTTTTGAAAGAAATTGAATATTACGGATTGGAATCTGTGCGAAAAAATCTACGACACTGATAGTCATTTTGTTTTATTTGAAATTTAATTCTTTGCGTCGCAACATTTGAACGGAATTGAGAACTTAGCCGCCGCCGTAGACGTTCAAAATTTGCTGGCTCGGTCTATGAAAGCGACGGCCGCCGCGCCACCCAGCGCGCCATCGGGCGCCGCGGCTGCGCCTCCGCAATCGATAACCGCCGCTGACCTTATAATTTACTGCCAACAGCTTCTGGCGTCGGCGTCGCACGGCGCCGGCCACAACGCCGCTCCGTCGCCAAACGCCGCCGCGGCCGCCAACCTCCTACTCGACGTCAACACGTTTCAACAGGTTATGGCGGCCCATCAGTGGCTGCAGACTGCTCAAGTAGCGTCGCAGCTGCTGGGCGGTGCCGTCAACGCTAACGTCGCGCCGGTGGGCGGCGGCGCCAACGTCTCCGGCGGCGGCACCTATTTGCCGCTGAGGCAACAGGCGAACGATAACAACATGGCCGCGGCGATAACGGCCGCTCTTTATCACCAGCAGCAGAAGCAGCAGCAGCAGGCGGCTGCCGCCGCCGCCGTCGCATCGATAGGACGGCAGAACGTCGCCGATCTGACGGCGGGCGCTGGCGGCGTGTATCCACAGAACGTGGGCGCCGTCGTCGGACGGCAGAACGTCAAGTCGGGCACCCGGGCCGCTCCGGCGACTGGACGGCAAAACGTCAACGTCGACGTCATCGCGACAGGACGGCAAAACATCAACGTCGACGTCGGTTCCTCGGGGCGGCAAAATGCGCCTCAAATTTCGCCGCTCGTCATGACGTCGGCGCTGCGACCTTCGCCACGAAGCGGCGGCGCCACCGCCACCTCCGTTGAGACCGCCGGAGCCGGTCGATTGGCGACGACGTCCGTCCACGAAGACGCCGCAATCGTTGGCATCGGCGGAGGCGGCATCGTCGGCCCTCGCCGTCACTCAATGTTACCTGCGATTAACATTACGCGGACGCGAAGTGACGGCAGTAATAGCCTCATGACGTCGCCAACGTCGCGAAGCGGCAGCATGTCAACTTTGTATGGATTTACTGTTAATTTTTAATCAGATTCGTACACGCAGACGGTCAAAAGTTCTGAAGGGTGTAAACCTTATTTCCTGGGAAAGGGGGAGGGGTGAATGAGTACTTAATTTTGTAATTTCATGTCAAATTTTTAATTTGATCCACTGTATTTATTCTCAATGAATTATCATGGTCAAGTTTGCATGAAAACTAATAAGGACGAAAAAATGACCTGTAGCATCAGATATATACGAAATAATGGAAGAAAAGTGTATATGAATGAACGGAACAGTCTACTGCTCAAAGAATAAGTGTATGCACTTGGGTTGAAATTATACTGTCAGACGTTGTTTTAAGGCTTTTTCATGCTTCGAGCAATACGCTTTGGTCCGGAAATGGTCTGAGCGGGGTATGCTCTCCAAAAGTTCTGGTCGGGGATACCTCTCAGACCTCTTCTCGGTGTGCAAGTACGATTAGATTGCTGTCTGTTAACCAACATCATGTAGTCGTATTGGTGTTTACAATATTGCATTGTATTGAAAGCAGGATTTAATTTTATTTTATTGATGAGGTCGAATTAAATTTAAGACTACCATTAATGATTGCAATCGCGAGAGTTTTAGTAAAAACAAAAGATTATATTTTAAATAAAAAATCGTTATGCATTAACTTTTCCGCATCGTGAGACGACCAAAACGACTATAAAGTGAGATTCAGAATAAAATTTCATATTTTGAATTTGAAATAGTCGGTCGACTCTTCTTTTAATTGAAATTTCAAACATGATTTGGCTTGAATCGAAGAGTTGTTTTGCATCTAAAAACTTGCTTTTGAATTCGCATTAGTCATTTTGAAACAAAATCCTACTGTTTTTATTGAGCTAATATGGTCTGAAACGTGACATAAACTCTGACTGAAATAGTGTGAAACTGCTCTAATTGACATTCGCTGGTCAGATTTTTATCACTGTTTCGAAGTTTTGTTTTAAATACATCTGCTTAAATTTTGCCGTATTTTCCGCATGAAATTTTCATTTTGCCTTGTGGAGGCAGCCATACTGTTAAATGAACCCCACATGCATGTCTGAACCATGCATGTGAAGGGGGGGTGTTGGAGGGATCCTTACTTAAAGTTGGACGTTTTTTGAGCGTCTTTGGAGAAAAATTGGAAGTAATTTACCCCTTCCCCTGAAAATCGCAGGGTACCTTCACCTAAGAGCTGTTACATTTATGGCCTGGATCTTAGTGTGTAATGGCAAAGTGTGTGTGTTAAAGGCTAAAGTCTTATTTCTACGAATCCCTTGTATACATGTACAGCATGGGAATTCTGGGGATCTATTTCGAGTCACATGGGTCGTTAAATGCGCTTGAAGCAGCACTATGGTTTTCCGGAATATTGAAAATTTTTTTGGGGGCCAGCAGCTTACGTAGGTGTGGGAGATTAGACCCCGAGAATGTGGCAGACCCTTTGCCCAAAATAATCAATAGACTTCCAGAATAAAATTGTCGGCATGCTTTTTTGCGTTTTTTGGACTTTTGCCCCATCCAGATTCTGCAGAATTCGGTCACTGCCCTGGCATGGTCAACAGCATTGTTCAGAGTCGATAGAAGTCATTTTTCTTTATTCATCATCCACGTTTTAAGATTAGTTTCAAACAGCTTCTCACAAAACTGTTAGTTGCCTAGCTCGAATGATGTTCATATTCCATGAAAATTTATGTCATTTCGTTCCTCATTTCTTTAACATTTTAATCTCATTTTGTCCCTACATAATAAAACGAACGTTGGAGTTGGGAGATGTTCTCTCCTGTATTGTTTTCATTTCATCCAACATTTTGATTAACATTTCTTGTCTTTTCGTTAATAAATTGTGAACTAAGTGAAAGCTTTGTGAAATCGTGTCCTTGTGTGCATCAGTCATACTCCAACCATCAAACTCGTGAATATGATCTACGGGAAATCTTGTTCAAATGGTCTCGTTCGTGTGCATACGACTCAGAGTTATGTAAATAACAATGGCTTACATGTGTTTTTAACGTAAGCTAAGTTGTGAAAAGTTTGCCATCAGCTTTGATTTTTCGTCTAAATGCAATTTGCCTTTGTTCCTAAACCGCTACTAAAATATAGGCAAGCTGTGTAAGCTGAAATCGAGCTTCTAAAGAGAAAAGAACGCTTTTTGTAGGCTACTGTAGTTAGGCGGGCTTAAAGAGAAAAGAACGCTTTTTGTAGGCTACTGTAGTTAGGCGGGCTTCAGGTAATACCGTAGGTTATATCGGGCGTTTATTTGCAGATTATCGTGTAAAACATCGGATAACTGAAATAAACTAAGTCTGTAACCAGGAAAGGTAGCGAAAGAATAGGAGTATTTTATGTTATGGCAAAAGGGATCTTCAAGAAAAACAAAGCATTCTTTTAGTGATTTCAAATCCGAATTAACAAACTTTATATCCAGAATCGAGAATTTTCCAAAATCATCACTAACTGCCAGTTTTACTATCGTCATACACTCGTAATTATGCTGTTTTCACTAAGTAATGCTTTTGTTTGAGAATTTGCTTCGTTCTTCTAAAGCAGACGTGCAAGGGGATCGGGGGCTATTGTAATGAAACTCAGAAAGAACGCCGAAAGTGAGTAAAAATCAAATATTTTTAACAAAAGTCTTTGAAGTTAATCATTAACTGTGGAATAAAATAGTTTTCACTGTACTTTAGCATCAATATCAGTTTTGCTAGCCATTTCTTTTCAAAAAAACCCGCTCTTTCTGACTAACAGACCCGTCATGCTGCTAATCTATGGTCCAAAGGGGTATAATCGTGCAACTAATTGTTTATCGCTTAAGCAGCGTCGAAGAGATCGAGCAAAGGATCAGTCGTATCATATCGCAAAACGAGGTGATAGTCGAACCGTCGCCGATATTGGCGAAGCGTCGAACGTACACGCGTCAGCAGATCGGTCAACAGCAGCACCAGTCGCAAGGCTTGACGGTGCCGTTGCAGCAGTCGTCGACGACGCTTCCGTCGTCGATCCAATCGCCGGCGGCCGGCGGCAGCAACAGCGGCGAGCCGTCGCCGCCGCTGCCACGCGAATGTCGCAGCAATTCGCTGTATAGCTCGTTCAGCCCTGCGATGACGTCATTAAGCTTGCGTCATCAGCCGCGAAACGCGACGGCGACGAGTTATCCGTCATCGTCATCGCAAATGAAAACGTCGACGGCGGTGGAGGACTTTGGCGACGCGTCGACGTCAAACGCTATTGCTGACGACGTCGACGATAACGGCGGCGGAGCCGCGCATCGTCGTCGGAGGCGACGTTGCGTTTTTTGGCTCAAGTTGAGACGGATACGTTGCGAGCGACTTTCGCGTGTCGATTTTGCCGCTTGAGCGTACGGCACGCCGACGATTTGCGACGTCACGAGGAAAAATGTGCTCGACGCGGCGGCGGCGCCGTTAGCGTCGTCGTCGGTGTCGACGACAAATCGACGTCGCCCGTCGCCGTCAGCGGCAGCGGCAGTAGCAAAGGACCGCTAAAGAAACGTTTGCTAGCGGCGGCCGAGTACGAAGCAACTGTGCAAGGCGCCGAAGCTATCAAAACGGATGGGTTAGTCTTGTGCAGTTTTTATTTTATGTTTTGTGATTGGTTTTTCAGTATACGTGTTCAATAACATACGTCATGTACGTATGACTTTCTTTTTCCATAATAAAAAGTGATATTAGTTTGCTGCACAGCAGCTATTTGTTTTTATTATTTATTTATTTATTTAATATTTTTTTATTAATTACTACACTGTTTTTCATATTCGTTTCTAAGTGATTTGGGACGAAATTTTATTAGTAGATCTCATACATGTATATACACGGTCAAAAGCTCTTGGAGGAGGGGGTGGTAAATTAGGGAGGGGGTCAATGATTAATTTTTTACCTATCTAATGTCAAATTTTTGTACCTAGTCGTATTCGATTTTTCATGAATATTTCTGATTAAATTTGAAAAAACAATAACAAAAGGGCAATGGGATGACCTGTAACATCAAATTTATACAAATTTACAAAAGAAAAATGGCCGGATGGTGAATTCAGCAGTCTGTTGCTCGAAAAATAAGTATTTGTACTTGAAATTACACTGCTACCCGACATATGATTATTTTTCATGGTTCAAACAATCAGTTTTGGTCCAAAATGGCCTGAGGGGGTATGCTTCCCACAAGTCCTGTAGGGGAATACCCCTTCCCCCAATACTTCCAAGTGTGCATGTGTGTTATATTTCGTTTTACTTCGTTATCACTTAGATTTATAAATGTTGTGTACATTTGGTAAGTACTAATTACACATTTAACTGACAAATTGCGATTCTAAATAAATCACAATTGTCTTAGTTTATGCACATAATGAGGTGTCAATTAAAGCTGATATTCTAAGTCACGATCAGGCCCGTATCCAGGATTTTATTAGGAAGAGGCGAAAATTTTCACGTCCATTGTCTTGGTGCAGTAAAGTAGGAAAATTTGTTGGAAAATTGGAAATATTTTTCGTCTTATTTCAACTGCATCATTTTATTTAAAATCATTTTAAGTTCAACTTCACTTAATTCAACTTTCATATTATTCAAAGTAGCTTAGTGACTTATTCCTTAGTGTTCGGCCCATTGTTTTTTTTTGTACGAGACAAAGATTTTGAGGCTCGTACAAAGATTTTCGTAGCCATCTTTGTGCAATGTTACAAAGACTTTTTGGGGCAAAGTAATCGTAATTTTAACGTTTTTTGGAGTATTTTTTAGCAAAATTTCTAAAAATTTTCGGCGCTTCGCGCCGAGTATCATAATCACATTCTATTTAGCTCCAAGCGCGGGCATTTAACACTCCAAAATCTATCTGTAAGCATCTTTGTACAGATTGAAGCATCTTTTACATCTATTTCCACTGTTTTATAAAGATTTTATGCAGAAAAAAGAACTATTAAACAACTTTGCACTGTTTTCTGCCGTTTGAAGATAAAAATTGACTCTTTTATCTTTGCGTTGCATTAAATTCATAAGCAAATTGGTGTCTATTATGAGATTCAGTCAGCACATTGCAACCGCTTATTATTTATAATTGTGTAACACAAGTCATTTTAACTTGCTGAGTCGAATTTTATGTGTAATTTCAACCTAAGACTCATGAAAATTTTGGCGTTTCGTGCCGAACTAATATAACCAGCTCAATTTAGGACAAAGTTACACCTTTTGCGAAGCGTGCGGGTCACGGAAAACAATCTAGTAGTATGGAAAAATGTGTACATTCAATTGCATATCTATACGTTATATGTACAAAAAAATTTTCGCTCGTACAAAGACTTTTCCGGAGATCTTTGTACATGTACAAAGAGGCTCGTACAAAAAAAAACAGTGGTTCGGCCTGAGCTTGACCCTGACTAGAAAATTTTGAAATTTTTATCTTCTAAGCACTTTAAAGCTGGACGAGCAATAATAAATTAATAACTCGACTGGGGCGCCTGGAAATTTAAAAATACTTATTCGTTGTTTGATAATCGTGGGAAAGCATAAAATTCGGCTCGAAGCGCTGAAAAATTGGTTTTGCTCCTACGTGAAACGGCTCTACATTTCGAGAGTTATTCGGGAGGTCATTGACCTTTTTTGGCCAAATATGACAAAAAGTACCTAAAAATGGCCTAGACATGCAAGTTTTTGCGTAAAAGTTATGGGCGTACATCATACACATAAGAGGGAGGGAGATGGGGGATACCCCACCCAAAGTCGGACGTCCACCCCCCCAAAGCCAGAAAATTATCGACCCCCATTTTTGGAAAAATCGAATTTGAATTTTTAAAAATTCCAATGTCGGCATACGAATCTGCTTTATAATGGCCAAAAACAGTTTTAACTTAATTTTTTAAAATTCAGACACGTTCAACCGGGTTCGAGCTCCAAGAAGTCTCAGAGCGGTTTACCGCCGACGTCACGCATCGTCAGTCAGCAGCGACGGGCGACGGCGATTGTGGCGCCTGCCGTTTTGCAACCGTACACGTTGACTATCGTGGACAGGAGGCGGCAGTCTTCTTCAGCTAATGATGTTCAGTCGCCTCAGCAAATGTGAGAGAAATGGGATAAGTTTTGTTTGAAATGGACGTCTGAAATTTCTGTAATTATATTTTGATTAAAATTGCTTTATTAGTATTATTAATATTATTATAATTATTCATCTTATTTTTTTAATCATGTTTAATCCACATTTATTATTTTTATTTCTTCATTTATGTATATGATTTTCATAGATTAGGCGTCTCTAGTGACCGGTCATCAAAACTTTGAAATTGCACGTGCATTCAATTTACTAGAAGTATCCAGTGGATTCTTTCATCTTTTAATTCGCAAGAGTAGCTCCGCGAGGTGTAGATTTTCCTGAAAAAGCGTGTACTTAATACGATTTATTGCAACAATAGAAACAGATTCTGTATTTTTTAAATCTCATGTACTTTCACTTATTGCTAGGGTCTGCAAATTATGCTTTACCTGTGATTTGACACAAGAGACAGTCACTGAAAAATTTGTAGAGTTTATCATGTTGGCTCATTTTAAAAATCTTGTGATTTTTTGAGTAATATGTATACTATATATATGTATGTACATTATTTGTGAAATTTGGACGGTTTGCTTTAAAACACATTGCATTTTGACAAAATTGCGACCGTTATAGTGTTTCTCCATTTAGTGTTATTTTATATATTGTACATCAGTGTACCTATCTCTTATAATCAAGATCAACTGGTCCCAGGTTTGGTGGTCAACGCTACGGGTCTTATGCGATCATGTAGCGGCCTAAAATTTTGGTTAGTTGAGTGAGCTATTTTTATGGCATGAGAGGTCAGATTTAATCTAAAAGTCGAGGGGGTAATAGTCTGAAATTTAGGGGAAGTGAGAATTGGGCAACTTTTGGTATTGGGATCCATACATGCACAGCATGGGAATTCTGGGTGGGGGGTGAAATTATAAAGTTCCTTTTTGGGTCCAAGAATAGTAGGTACGCGTAAAAACATCGTTTTTCAGCGGTTCTGACGATGCTTTATCTTTCTAGAGCATAAAAAAAATTTCGAAAAAAAATCAAAAAAGTCGGAAACAAATTGAACAAAATATAGTCAAAACACGAATATAATGAAATTTTGGCACTTTTGAGTAAATACATAGCTAAAAACACTTAAAAAAGCATGTTTTGTACAAATTTTAAGAAAATTTCTGGGAACTTTTAAAAAATCGCCGCCAATTCTGGAGAAGGGATGAAAAAATTTTTGCGGGGGTGAAAATTTTTCCGGGAGAGGGTGAAAACCCCCAACCCCTTAAGATCATTTATGTATGGGATCCGCTTAGATATCTATGGCATTAGGGTTGTCAAAGTGAAATTGTCTTAAAATGGTGAAAACGGTGCAACTCACTAAAGTCACAGCTTGCAGGGTATATCAAGAGTTCTGGACGAAATTTTGATTTCTATTCGTTTTTTGGCTCCGATTTTGAGCTTATTTTCCTCTTAACATGTTTCTCTCCCTCCTTCCCGATGTTATGGTTTCCCGAGTTTTTCACCTTTTTAGCCCCATCTTCATAATATTCTTTCAATTTTTTACCAAGAAAAATTTGAGCCTAACAAAGTTTTTTTGTACAAGGTTCCTTTGTACATGTACATAGATGGTCCTCAATAGTCTTTGTATTTCGTACATGCAAATTTTTGTGTACTAAAACATGACGCAGCATGGCTTTTAGTGCGGTAAAGCAAGGTTTTTCGACCTTGAGTAGTATATTTTAGCTAATTTTTGAGTTTCGGACGAGAAAAAATACTAAAAATTGTCTAAAAACGGCGCGAAGTGCCGTAAAACCTGTCATTTTTCCTTTCTTAATGTAATTTCTGCCATAATAAAGAAATATAATATACATGTAAGGGGGATTTAGGAAATCCCCTTTGACCTAGAGTCGGACATCGCCCTATATCCCGCTGAAGTCAAAGAAAATTTTTGTCCACCCTCCCCCGATTTTGGAGAAAAGTTGCATTTTTTGGCCATTTTACGTCTTTTTTTGCATTTTTGGCCGAAAATTGAAAGTTATTACCCCCCCTCCCTAAAACAGCCGGTTATCCCCCTCACTCAAAATTTTGAGCCAATACAGGTCTGATAGATGGAACACACAATTACTCATTTCGGCGTGAAGCGCCGAAAATTTTTGGGAATTTCAGACTTTTTTAGTGCGTTTGCCTTCCCAAAAATCTTTGTACACGTTCAAAGACGGTTTCGAAAAGTCGTTATACACCGGAAAATATCCTCACCGAATACAAAAAACCGTGTAGTTTAATGATATTTAATTTTTTAAATTTGAATTTGATTTGAAAATTTGAATTTAAGCCGTAAACCGCCCCTCACTGTGGTAACGCAGTGTTTCACCAATGCCGCCGGGCGTCGGATGCATCACGTTTTATTGCCGACGGCAGCCGCTTCGGCTGCGGGCGTCGACGGTGCGACGTCGTCGGCGAAACGGTCTCGCAACGAATGTTTTTCTCTGTACGCTCATTGGCCTCAGCTACCCGTTTGCCGCAACGAAGCGCTGAAAAATTTGTCGCTTATGAGCGCGTGTGCCCTGCGCGTTCATTATGCTCCGCTGCGTTACTCACAAGTATGTATTTTATTTTGTATTTTATCTATTTTATCCTTTATTTTTACATGTATATTGTACATGCCAGGTTTACATTAAATGTATGTTAGATGCAGGGCCGTATTTAAGGCGAGAGGGGGCCCGAATAAATGTTGAAAGGGAAGATAATGCATGGAAAGATGGGAAAATCGAATGTCTTTGACGTACAATCTTCAAATGTTCGGCGTTTCGCGCCGCTTGTTCAGTATTTTCCATTATTTTGGCTCAAGCGCGACCAAAAATGACACTTTTTATGAAGCTTTCTGAGTGAAAAAATTTTTTCAGAAGAATTTTGAATTTTATGATCTTAATAAATAAAGTATGTCGAGAAACGTCGAAAATTGCGGTTTTTGCGAGCTATCCTAGGCGAATTTTCCGAGGTATAGACCAATTTATGTTGGGTCCGCTTCCCCGTTTGACCGATTCCTGGATACGGGCCTAGTTAGATGTAGACTCGTATGCGCTATGCTGTTGAGGTGCTAAAATAGCATAATGTAATTTATATTTATAACAATTTAACAATTTATCGTCAATTACAGGCACTCATTATTAATTTATTATTATTATTATTATTATTATTCACTAATTAAACTAATTATTATTATTATTTACGAATTATAAATTAAACGCTAATTACACTAACTTACTTACACTTATTACACTCAATTACACTTACAGTTTTTAAAATTTTTTTATTACAAAAATGTTGACATTTTTACTGCGTTTGACCTCAAAAATGATGCAAAAAACGTTCTGTCAGCTCAAAATCGCCAGACATCACCTGCCTGGCTGACCCTTCAGCGGGATGTTATACCCCCTCACCCCTATCCCCTATGTGCAAGTATGTCAGAGACTATGTAGACATAATTTATAATCACCGGCTGGATTTGAAATCGTGAAGTGTTACCTTTCAGGCGCGATCCACCGGATCCGACATGCGCGTTACGCACTCGACTTACTGGCAATACGCTCAGTTGAGCCGATCGTTGGCCACCGCCCAGCGGCGACGCCTCGAGCAGCAGCAGGAGCAACAAAAAAGCGTCGAGGCGCGCGTCGCCGTCGACCACGACGTCGCCGCGACGCTGGCGCCGTCCGCCGACAAATCTTCCGTCGATCGGTCGGTCGTCGATTTCGGCGTCGCGGTTCGCGGCGGCGGTGGCGTCGCCGACGACATTTTACCGCCGGCGGTGGACGTCGTTCTCGTCTCCGCCGCCGCCAACGACGATCGTTCGACGCCGGTGGCGCTGAGCGGTGCCGACCGGCGGCCGCGTCTCGGCATTGACTATTTTTGTCGTTATTACAGCGATGAACGGCAACAGTGTCATAGTCGCCGGCGGCACACGTATCGCCGTTGCGTTTTGCCGTCGTCGCACCGCCGGCGACATCGGTCGTCGTCGACGGCGGGACTTTGGCGTCGAACGTCTACGATCCGTCGCCGTTCGATGTCCTCCGAGTCTTTGAAGGTATACTACGCTCACATCGGGGCAAGATACGCATGCGAGTTGAGAATTTACGCATTATTTAATATATTTAATTAACAAATTAATTTAATTGATTTAAATAGTTAGTTACGTTGTTATTTAATTAATGTACACAATTATGAATTTCGGGCATCTAGGGGCAGTATTATAATTAGGGTAGGGCCGTAAGTGTAACGGCTCAAAATTGGGAGGAGGATGAACTCTCATTCTTCGCTAAAAATGGCAAAAAGGCGCCATGGTTTTAATCGCAAATTTTACAACAGTCTGGGTGGAGGGGTGGGGTAAAAATCTATGGAGTGAAACCGACTTTGGGCGGTGATTAGGGTGCCCAGATACCTTTGGTCCAAAATCAGGACGTTTGAAAGAAGCACCGCGTTTCAAAAATAACGTTTATTACTATAATAAAATATCAAATTCACACGTATTTCATAGGTGCACAAGGTCAGGGTCGGCAGGGGGGTGAAATGCCCAAAAATCTAAAACAGTAAATTTAACGTTAACGATTTTTTTTTGCTGTTTTAATGATCAAAATGGTCAAAATAGCCTATAAAACGTTTTTTCGTGTTAATAACAAATTTTAAAAGCATTTTTAGTCCATTTTGACTGCATTATATCATTTTTAACACTAAAAAATGCAAAAATTTATCAATTTTGGGCGCTTTTGAGTAAAAAGTACTTAAAAGTACTACTCTGGCGCGAAGCGCCGGAAAATTTTTTGACATTTTTACTAATTTTGATGTCAAAAATGATGCAG
The DNA here is from genome assembly GCA_036768485.1 of Mermis nigrescens. NCBI lineage: Eukaryota > Metazoa > Nematoda > Enoplea > Mermithida > Mermithidae > Mermis > Mermis nigrescens. Next base: position 6,342,573 of record JAVLUZ010000142.1, read on the forward strand.
AACAAGACCTGTTTGCTCAAAATCGCCGGACAGTACCGGTCTAGCTGACCTTCAGGGGGTAATACCCCCTCACCCCCCCCTATTTGCATGTGTGACGTATTTACTGTTAGACGATATCCGATTCAGCAAATGTTCGTCACCCAAAATCTTTTTATACATTTCACCACACGATAAAGAATTAATTTAATTTGAAGCAAGCATTTCACGGTTTCAACATTCAATCAATTTCGATCGTCTGTCCACTGCTTTTTGCCTAAGGAAAATACTCGTTCCACAGCCGCGTTTGATGTAGGAATCGAAAAAATTACGCTACCTAGAGTTTTCAAATCAACAAATTTTTTGGTTCGGAACTAAGTGAACGTTTTTTATCAATCAACAAATTATTAAATTCATCAGAAGAAGCTTCCAACAATGACTTAAATCATTTGTTTTATCAAACAATGAATCTTTCATATTTAATTTCTGACCAGTGCGGATAATAGTGCGGTTTAAATTTCATGTGATTTGGTCAACTTTAATAAAAAGTAGCAATCTTGTTATATAGTAAGTAAATGAGCGCAACATACTTTATTTAACGTTCAGCGTGATTATCTTCAGGACGGGAACTCAAATTTCAGGACAAAATCAGGACATTTTTAGAATCAGAACGAGCTTCTAAAAATCAGTACAATCCGGATAAAATCAGTACATCTGGGCACCCTAGCGGTGATGCACGTAATACTGTCATACTTATGGCCAATGTAGATTACCAATTCCGAAATTTGGGGTAATGATAGAAATGTCGAACGTTTGGGAGATGGTCGACATTTATAGGATCTCCCATAATACTAGTAATTAACTTGTTATCCGTTGCGTTTGAGGCATAACAATTAAGTTTTAAGGCATACACGTCGAAGGATTTAACTTTTATGATGAAAACAAGTCAAAGTTTTATGTTTCCGTGCACCGCTTATTTTTGGTGAGATAAGAAGGTAATTGATTGATAATCAATATTGTTTAATATTAATAATTCGGTGTCTGGCCTTACCTTACCTTGCTTTATAAAAATGACTTGTGTGCGACGATTGGCTCCAAACTTAAGTTCCTACAAAATTAATGATAATTGAAATCAGATTCCAGTTCGATCTAAATAATGGCTTCGATAGGAAATCTTAAGGCTGACAGAACAATCCTGCATGTTTTGGATTGCAAAAACGGTCAGTTGCGTAGAGGATTATTTCTCACGCCCCTATACTGAAATACATGGTGGCCTAAAAGACTACGTGCTACATAGATCAGGCAAATATAAACATAGAAATTTGAGACCAGTTGCAGTTAGATAGATAAACATGTACCCCTTTGTTCGATCCATGTAAAGCATTTTGGCAATCTGACAACAATTCGTGTATTATTTGTTTACACCCTATTTTAATTTTGTTTAAACCCGAGTGTTTCTGTATTATATTACCTAACTGAATATATATGTGCCTTTTTTGACAATATCTTCAGTGAGAAAAATTAGTAACACATTATTTAAACCCCAAGGTAGGTACTCTTCCTACTAGGTGCAAAAACTGCAAGATATCGTAAGAGTAGGCCAATTAACGATAGTACTGAACAAGCTTTCTGCGTTTCAACAATATCAAAATAGGATGTAAACAAATCACCGTAGCGCACCAACCATTGGCACAAGTAGCCAAAAGTTTTTACACAGTTTAAACAAGGACATTTTTATCTTTCTAATGCAACTGATTTTATAACCCTATGTCCATATTAGCCCAAATTATGATGTGTAACATCGGGTCTAACCTTTTTTATGAGCCACCCTGTATATGTGTACCGTGTCTATCGTTTTTCTATCATAATGCTGAATCATATGCCTTACATATTAGGCGGCGTTAGATCCGGACAGCGACGAAACAATGAGCCACGACGGATTGTGTGTTGTAAGTCGCTTAACTGTATTTAATGTTTACTTTTCAATTTCGTTTAAAAAATACTAATCGGTTTTCTTGAGCGAAAAATAGTTTTGATTTATTGTTTGTCTAAAACATTGAAGCGATTTCGCATAATACTAGCGCGTTATCTGTAGGTGAATGAAAAATCACGCGTGTCTACATCATATGAATGTTGATTTGAAAAACAAACAAGGGGAGCATCTCTTGAACAATATAAAGTGCATATGAGAAAAAGATTGGACGGTACATAAACGCGATTATATTATCAAATTTACTTCCTTGTGCTCTTTAGATAAGTAAGCATTGTAGAAGGGTTTCGGATTAAAACTTCATATTTTTCTATAATTCATTTTATTTCTAAGCCGGGTATTTACTCTTTTTTTCAACTGGAGAGGCTTAACAGCATAGATGTAAAACTAAAAATCGAAAGCATAAAAAGATCGCTCCTGAATTTTAATTCTCTTATCAAAATATATATCCATAGTCTGGCCCACATTCAGTGGAACGTAATTCGCCGCCGCCCCCGACATTGAAAAACTTTTGTTTTTCACAATGGTCCTTCAAAGATAAAAATTAAAAGCTCTTGCTTGAAGTGTTTTACGGCCAAGCAATTTTTGGATGCTTTTAAGCTAGTAAAATCTTTTCGGTGCTTTGTGCTGGATGCACCATTTTTATATAACGTCTGTATCTTAAAAAAAACGAAATTTCCCGGAGCTTTGAGTTATGTATCAATTTTATGTAATTTTGTTCTTTAAAATGCACAAATATCGTGTTTAAGGACAAGCTCGTGATATTTTTCAGTCTAGCAAGGACTGACTGATGAGAAATCAGTGTACACAGCTAATACTATTGATCTCGTGTATGAGACTTTGAAAAATTTTCAATTATATAGGACTTCCGAGAAATTCTCAAAAATGCAAATAGTTTTGCCAGTGCCAAAGTTACTGAAATATTTGACACTCAAATTTCGAGGCCCTATACGCATGTAGTGCATATGGGTGGAGTTAATGGATCTGCCAGACCCCTCAAGGCAAATAGAAAATCCGAGGAAAATGAAGCATCATTAAGGCCAGCAATTGATGTGAATCAAATTTTTTTGCAGAAATTATTAAAATAGACAAGTTGTTGTGAATTGAGCAAGTTATGAGCTATTTTAGCATTCATACTATCTTTAGATCATTTTAGCTTACTTTGCACCTGTGGTACCGTTTCATAAAAGTAGCAATTCTCTGACCTCTTTCTTGTTTTTCTCTTCGAATTAACGGTGTTTTTCATTTCATCACAACTGTCTTTTACGCGAGAAATGCAGCTTGATTATCGATAATTGCCCATACTTTTTTTACTGCCTTGACTGAGTGTGATGCATTGCTTTTAATATACATCCAGTTGCTTTATTTCTTTTCTGCTTATGACGCACGAAAGACCCGTGGTAAAAACATGTTTACGCTTCGCTCGACCGCTTTCTTCTGCTGCGCATAAAAAAATATGCCTACTTCAACCGAAAATAATTTTTCCGGCTGACCGCGCAGCGTATTATAAAACGTGGTGCGATTTTTTTCGAATGGCGTCATTGGTCTTGGCGTGACGTGGCGTTTTCTGTCCGGCATTCACATTTGTTATGTAATACGTGAATAACAGCGTTCAACTCGTGACGCATAATAGTAGTTGATATATTTCAGCCAAGCAACACGGAATTTTATGCTTAGGCAAAGAATCTTTTCAACGTCCGTACTTTGCATCTAGCCGCCGCGCAACGCTTTTACCGCAACAAACAATCGCCGCCTGGCACCAACAAACGAATAACTTAGCATTCCAACGCAAGATAAAATCGTAATATTCAGAGAATCGATCAGAGAATGCAGTAGCTTACTCAACTTTGCTTTTTTCCGACTTTACTCATTGTAACCAGTTGCCCGATTTCTCAACTAACAATTTTCCTTTTGTTTTTTTGAGCTGGGGCGTGTTTCACATTTTTGTCTACGGACCGCTGTTGTTTTTTCCTCGCTCGCATCACTACGAAAAATAAATTCGCTTTACTCTCCGGGCCATTAATCGATCAAAACGAAAAAAATCTGCCGAATCTAAATCCGGCAGGCGCCGGTTGAATTTATCGCGTGATGCGCGTACCTACTGTGCGTGCTAATACGTCGACACTCGTACGTATACAACGTATAAACATAGGTTTTATGCCCTATGACGACGAGTAAAACGTAGCAAAATAATTCGCTGCCGTGCGATAATTGCGTACGGACGCATTTTCCCGCGTGGCATTTGCGTGACGTCACTCGCCTTTCTTCGTCCGGCCAGTCTCGCCTTTCTTCTAATCGAGAAAATGCAATTTTTCTAGACGATTAACGTACTCGGAAAAAATTGATCGATTCCAACCTACGCAAGCGGGTGCATATTCGATCTAGATGCTAGATTGACAAAGCAGCCAACCGAGGCTGACGATAAGTACACATGGATAATCCCAGGGGCGTAAGAAACGTAATACGAATGCGAACTTGATGGTAATACTAAATGACGTGTATGCTTGCTCGCCTTATCGACTGTCTATGGACCGTAAAATGCCGTAGCATTATCGATCGAAAGAGGAACAACAAAAGGGACCTACTCGCGCATGATTTACAAATTTAATCATTTTTACATCGTGTCGTATAAACCGTTATTGCAGCGTGAATCGGTTGATCTTGTCCCGAGTGTGTGAAGTCATTAATATGAGAAAAGGAAAAGAAATAGAAAGATAAATAGATAAAAAGCAAGTAAGAAAGAAAAAATGAAGAATGCCATGGTATTATTGTCGCACGTCTTCTTCACATTCGGAAAAACGTTTATTCGGACGATGTTTTTCTGCAAAAGTCATCGGCTACGGCTATAGTCATATTTGATACGCTGATGACGGATATGCAAATTTTATTAAAATTTGAAATTGTGCGTGACCGGTTGTGACCTGATTTGATTAGCTGATTACGAATGTAATAAACATTTCAATAGAAAGGCGGGTATTTTTATTTTCTTTTAATTTTTCAATTTTTCTCATTTATTGTATAAGTTGTTATTGCACTTGTTGTTACTAATGTCTCGGGCTAGGTTTACTTATGTGCATTCATATTGGTGTCAGCGCACGGGCTAAGTCTGAAAAATAATAATAATAATAATAATAATAATAATAATAATCTTCTTCTTTAGCGTTTGTCCCGCGTGGTAGCAGGGTCCGCTGTTCTGGATTGTCAGACATAGCAAATTAATTTGAATTGGGTCTTGTGTGCCTGCGCTTTAGTTGTTGTCGTCATGCTCTTGAATTTATCCTAATCGCCTGTTTTTTGCTTCCGCTTTCTAATTCTGGTATACGAATATAGAGACGCAATCTGTCTACCTCTATATTCGGGAAAATAATTCCTATTTCGTTTTATGACTAACACTTGTCTGCTACCTACCTATTATCGTATTTTTTCCAAAACCGTCTTCATCTCACGTATTGAAATATTTATTACTACGCTTGGCTTTCGTCGGCAATAAGTTATTCTTAGTCTAAAAATACCCACGGTTTTTGTAAAAATGCGGTCTGTCTGGAAAATACGTCTAATGCGTATTGGTTGAAAATTAAATATAGACACACACGCACTCGATAAACAACCGCCATTTCATCAGATAAGGAATTAATCTGATTTAAACACGCCGCTGTTGCAGCTACGTCTCGATTTCTCTTTTGCTTTTACAGCCAGCTTAACAGAGTTTGCCGCACGCACGACGACGGCATGACTTTTTGCTGAGTGATTAAACGTGACAACATTTATTAGCTTACGTTCATTTGCGAAACGAGGTACCTCAGTTTGACCTAGCCGGTCATGCAAGACAAATTATTTTTAGCAACTAAACGATTGTGTTCCGCGTTTTTCTCACATATCCGATCGATTTGAAAGGCAATGTATGCGGACGAACGAGGTCGAGCAGTTTACTCGCTTTAATAAAAAACAAATCAGGCGATTTCTATTTATAAAATAGATCATTGATGGAAATGTAAATACGCAAGCGGTCCGCAAGTGCAACCGCTTATGAAGCATTGCAGCCCTACACGTAATGGCTCGGAATTTTGGGTAGGGTTTCCCTGCCATCTAATTTGGGGGGAGGCAGAGGCGTAGCCAGGATTTTGGTTTGGGAGGGCATAAACAAAAATTTTTTAAGACTAATTTTGCATTGAATGCCAGTAACGTTATCAGTGTTTTTTTTTGTACAAGGTCCGTTTGTACTTGTACAAAGATGGTCCCCAAAAGTCTTTGCACATTTTGTACATGCAAATTTTTGTGTACTATACTATAGCACAGTAGCGATTTTAGTGTGGTTAAGCAGGGTTTTCGATCTTTGGTACTGTATTTTAGCTAATTTCTGGGTTTCTGACGCCAAAAATTACTAAAAATTGTCTCAAAACGGCGCGAAGCGCCTGACGTTTTTCCATTCTAAATGCAGATTCTGCCATTTTAAAGATATATACGACAAACAATTACTCATTTCGGCTCGAAGCGCCAAATTTTTTTGGGAATTTTACATCTTTTTACACTTTTTGTCTTCCCAAAAATCTTTGTGCATTTTGTACTCACAAATTTTTGAGTACTATAATATGATAGATACAGTAGCGATTTTAGTGTGGTAAAAAGAGTCGTTCGACTTTTGGTAGTGTATTTTAGCTAATTTCTGGGTCTCTAAGGGCAAAAATCGCTAAGAATCGTCTTAAAACGGCGCGAAACGCCAAAAAATTTGACATTTTTCCTTTTGAAATGCAATTTCTGCCATTATAAAGATATATAGAACACACAATCAATCATTTCGGCGCGGAGCGCCGAAAATTCTTGCGAATTTCAGACCTTTTGTTGCAATTTTTGTCTTCTCAAAACTCTTTGTACATGTACAAAGACGGTCCCGAAAAGTCTTTGTACATCGGGATAAATCTTTGCCGAGGAGTACAAAAAAGCACTGAACGTTATGTATAATAAAACTGAGTTTTTCACCTTTTAGTAGTGTAGCCTAGCTAATTTATGGGTTTCTGACGATCAAAAATACAAAAAGTGTAAAGCGGCGCGAAGTGCCGAAAAATTTTTGGAATTTCTACCGTTTTCATTTAGAATTTACGGCCTTTCTATTGACAAACACTTCGGAAATCATAAGTGGCGCAAAGTGCCAAGAAGTTTAGTCATTTTTTACCGTCCTTAACATTTTGTAGCTCTGTTAATACTAATAGTCTGACAGCAGAAAATTATCAAATTTGTACAAAACAATTTTGACAGTTCAAGCTTATAACAAGAAAACTGCGAGTTACTAACTTTGTCTGAAGATATTTCGAGTGATTCAGGCTTTTAAATGCAATGCTGGAGCTTTACAAAAAGAAAGAACAGTAACTGGCGGCGCTATGAGCCGGAAAATTTTGACGTTTTTTTGCACTTTAAATTCAATTTATACTGCTTAAATCATACAAACTAGAAAAATTAATGCCGGCGCGAAACGCCGGAAATTTTTAGAAATTCCTAACCCTTTTACCTGGCCTGTTCTCCCTAAAATCTCGTTGCACATGTACAACGAGATTTTACGGCTGCGGGGGGTCTGGGGTAGCGCGCTCAAGCGTTCCCAGCGGGGTCCGGGGCAGAGTCCCGGAAAATTTTGTAAAACAAGCATTTTAATGTTGAATAGTAACGTTAAAATTTTCGCAAAATCGGCGAAATCTCGGTTCTGAATCAAGCCCAAAAACACTTAAAATTGTTGAACTCCTATATTGCACAAAACTTATGAGCTGAAATGCGTTTTTCGACCTCTGCTAATTACATAGTGCAGCAACGGGTCGTTCGTTGCCAATAAGATATAGAAAAATGTATCAATGAAAATTTTGTTCTTACCGTTTTCAGGCCCATTTGTGGCCTTCTTATTAACAAGATGCAGTTCAGAAAACAGGAAATGCGCAAAAACATAAGAAAATTTGGCCATTCCTTTCATTTAAAATAGGATTATGTGTCCTTGTAAAGAAAGACAAACAAAGCAAAGAATAGACAAACTGGTACACAAAAGACAAACAAAGCAGAGAATAGACAAACTGGTACACAATCATTTTCGCACTTTTACTATTATGCTCAACAAGCATGCGCAGTTTCATTCAACGAACAAATAGTACATTAAATTACTAAAGTGATGTGAAGTGCTGGATTATTTTAGCTGATTCAAGCTTTTAAATTCATTGGATCTATATAACAATAAATAATATGACTCGGCGCGAAGCGCGCCGGAAAATTTTGACGTTTTTGCCTAACTCAGTTTTCTGGACACACATTATTGCAACAGAAAAATCAACAATATTTCTGAAAAATTTCGGGGGGCATGTGCCTCCAATGCCCCCCCCCTTGGCTACGCCTATGGAGGAGAGGGGGCTAAAGACTCCAATTTTTGGCCAGAAATGGCAAAAACACCTAAAAATGGCCAAAAAACCAATGTTTTCGTCAAAAAAACTGTAGGGGTCAAAAATTTTCTGATTTTATGGTCGGGGACGACTAACTTTGGTTGGAGGGAATTCCCACCCCCTGCTATATGTTTGATTGTAGCGGTCAGAATTGCCAGAAACGTCGAATAATATTAGCCCATTATTGCTTATTTCGCTTTCAATGTTTGACGTTTCAAGAATATTTCCAAAAGTCATGAAGGTGCTTTGCTTCTTTTTTAGTGAAACTTGTTTGTTCTTGACATTTCTGATGAACATGTTCAAGTTTTGATTAATAAATAAGCATCTGTTTGTAATTGCCTCCTTTGTAGTTGAACTGCATCATAAATCACTGTTTCAATAACAAGTGAACAGAAAATGAATGAATGTGGCACATTTTATCATATAAATGAGATGTATTTGAAAAGGTATTCTCACATTCTGACTTGAGATAGTAGACGCACAGCGCCGAACGTTAAGGGGGATTCAGTGGCCATTTTAGGGGGAAGGTTAAAAGTGGCTAGAAGAAAAGCATTCATATATGGATTTGCTCAAAGTTACAGTATGAGGAGGTCAGCTGGAGAGGTTTTGTATAGTGCCAAAATTATTTTTAGATGCGCAGCTTATGGTCGATTTAAAAGACTTGCAGAAAGCATTCGTTCGTTTTTGATATTGGTTTTTTTATTTTTCTCAGATGTCCTCCTTTTGCTTCAGACCAGACATTCACATGAAGAGGGTTTGAGGATTTACACGTTAGAAGTACAAGATGGGCCAATCCGTTTGCAAAAAATATGGCAAAATTGGGGTTGAAACAGGAAAAAATCACAACCTTCTTTCAAAAATGCTCGAAATCGATCATAAACTTTCAATTAAGGCTATTTTACGCTATTAAAATGTTTATGCCAATTCTTAAGATAATTTTAGTTCAAAATAGCCCTCTGGCTTACCGTCTTCAGGCCTGTCTGACCCAAAACTTGATCATTAAGTTCTCACGCCTCGAAGAAATTTCGATTTAAGACCCCTCATTATAACGCGATTATACCTTCTATTCCAAATGTCTCTTTTTAATCTTCATTACTATTATGATTATGGTGTTTTTAACCTGATACATGAAATCGCTTGGGATCCAGATTTTCTTATGACTGTAAGACCCGTTTTCTTCATTGCTTAACGGACAACCTAGCTTCCGTTGACCTACTCCGTCGAGCAACGAAGAAATTCGGTTTTATAGTAAAAAACATTCGGTTTTATTATTTCAATTATTCAATGTTTTAAACAACTCAGCCGATTGATTCCTCATAAAATTAGTTGCTCTTCTGATTACTGCTGCGATTTTGAATATTAAATATATTTGGATAAGATTGAATATAAAATCGACGAGCAGTATAATTTCGCTAGATTTTACTATTGTATGAAGTGTTTACTATCATTCATTAATCATTATTATACATTGTAGTGTGACCGACGAAGAAGACGACGAAGGATGCCAGAGATCAGGACAATACACAAAACGTGTCGGGCTCTTAATGGAGTAATTTATTTTGATTAGCATACACTAGGGGTCTGGAAACATCTCAGCGGTCGTTACATAGGTGCACAAGGTCAGGGTCGGCAGGGAGGGGTTGAAATGCCAAAAATCTAAAACAGTAAATTTAACGTTCACGATTTTTTTGCTGTTTTAATGATCAAAATGGTCAAAATAGCCTATAAAACGTTTTTTCGTGTTAATAACACATTTTAAAAGCATTTTTAGTCCATTTTGACTGCATTATATCACTTTCAACACTGAAAAATGTAAAAATTTATCAATTTTGGGCGCTTTTTGAGTAAAAAGTACTCAAAAGTACTAATCTGGCGCGAAGCGCCGGAAAATTTTTGACATTTTTACTGATTTTGATGTCAAAAATGACGCAGAACAAGACCTGTTTGCTCAAAATCGCCGGACAGTACCGGTCTAGCTGACCCCTCAGGGGGTAATACCCCCTCCCCTCACCCCTCTATGTGCATGTGTGGTTCGTTACTACGATGCCCTCAGCTATAAGAATTATTTCAAACATTTTTCAAATAGTCATTATAAATCCTTGATTCGAAATACGAGTATATTGCCTGTTTTGCGTAGCTGGTCAAAACGAAAATTTCTGTTTATCAAAGATTTTAAGTTTGTATACTTTCAGGCGAAAATGATATTCTGTGGTCGAATTTTAAAAACTTATTTCTACTTTTAGCTTTCACGTAATTATGTTGGAATGAAACGCACTATTTCTATAATAGATCAACGAAAAGCGTTACTATGTATATATGTACCTAATGCTTTTATGTCTTTTTCTCGCTTGCTTTCGTCATTAACTTATTATTTTTCTTCCTACGCGAGCGATACCACCATTTGAACTTTGGCGATTGTCACGCATATGATTTACTTTGTCAAGCCAGCTTGCACAGTAGAATTTGTTTCAGATTACGTCACAAGCTCGAAGCGTTCGGCGAAGGCTGGAAGCGAATGATAAGAGGTACCTATTGATTGAATCGTATCGCACGTATAGCTATAGCAGTGTAAACTGTCTGTAGTCATACTTCATGATATGCTAATGCCAACTTTTTTAACTGAGCGCGGAGCTATAGTCTTTTTCATTCGTTCGATAACTTTTTGAAAAAGTGTAAAGTGACTACAAAAGTGCTTCAAATTGTTACAACAAGAATTATTTTCTACAATATATCGAATCGTAGATCGACTTTTAACATTGTTCAACGGCAAAAACTGCATCATACTTAAAAGTCTTTTTTTAGTCTGATTCGTGTGGATTAAATTCAGTGAAAAAGCTCTCCAATAAATCAAACAGACTATAGTAGCATTTTCCTAATCGAATTGTGCGTACTTAATGCTAAGATAAGCTATTGAAGCTTTCGAATTCCTTGTAGCATTCGGTTATTTCTTTTACAAATTGAAAATTTCTGAAAAGCTTAGGTGAAAATTTCTGAATCGCGTGTTTTATAACCAGGGAGCAATAAAAATTCGGCTTATTTGTGAGTTTACAATTTAGAAGCAGTATAAATTAAATTGTGAATATTATCTTAAATCTAATGGTATATCGCTCATTTTGTTTTATTTTTTATTTATTTTATAAATGAATAAATAATTTATTTTATTCATTTTACTTTTTCTTGAATAAAATAAATTATTTATCACCTCCATGATGCTTTGTAAAATTGGATGCTGCCAAGCGATTTTGGAATAACAAGGCGTAACTGGGAAATTTTTAAAAGTGTCGAAAATTCAAGTTATTCAGCCGCATTTTCAATAGACTTAGCCAGTTTATCTCAAAAATATCACTTTTGTTTGAAGAGTATGTTTGTTAGCAGTCTTTTGCTGAAATGTGGTTAATGGCTTGAACTCAGTCGCCTCACTTGGCGAAAGCAGCATTTCAAAGGAACCAATATAGGTCGTGAATGGCATTTTACACAACAAGTTGTAAAAACGCTTGTTAGGACTACTGTATTTCCCAATTTCACTACTTAATCCCACCCTCTTCTGATCATTCCTTACTTGGCCCATGTATGTGCCGTAGCCACACATGTATTGGCTCCTGATCATTTTCAGGAGAAGGGGTAATGATCAGACATGCAAGTGGGGGTGTGGGTTATGGAAAAATTGGAAATTTTCTGCGGAAGATGAGACAATATGAAGGCTAAAAAATGGTTGAAAATTGAAAATTTTCTTGAAAGTGCCTTAAATTTACCAAAAACTGTAATAGCTTAGTTTTAACGCTATTCTAGCGCTTGTATCAGTTTTTGAGCTTTATTTTGGCTCAAAACAGCTCCATTTTTGACCTCGCCCCTGATCGACCATGCTGTGCATATATATGACTTCCAATTTTTGGTCAAAAACGGCAACAAATAATCTAATAAGGGCCAAAAACGCAAGTTTTCGCCGAAAATGTGGGTTTTCGACCCTCCCTCCATTTTGGCGAGGAGGGACAGGGTGACGACCGACTTTGAGCAGGAAGATTTTCATTTTCCCTGTCACACGTATGGCCTCATTTTATTCTAAATTACAGACAGTCATATGCGACCGTCTTGCGTAAGTCCATTCGTCGTCGATCATTTCGTCGAAGACGCCGCGTCGCCGTTGCCGTCGCCGTCGTTTCCGTTCTACCATTGTCCTTCGGCGCCGCCTCTGCTGTCGCCGAACTCGGCGAACGGCGAACGCCGCCGGGACGACGACGACGACGCCGCCGCCGCCGGCGGAATCGACGAAAAAACGCCTGATGACCCGGGCGTCGCCGTCGCCGATCTAAATAACGACCGCCACGCGTCGGCCTTCAAGCGACCGTCTAAATCGTCGACCGACGTCGAGGCGATTTCGATGCGTGACGGCGCCGTCGCGCCCGCCGCCCAAGAATCGCTCAGTCACATAACGCCCGTTCGCACCGGCGACTTCTCCAAAAATCTGTGCCATATATGCGACGCGCGTTTTCCGAATTTCGGCAGCTATTCGTTGCACATGACGGCGCACTCGATCGAAAAACCGTCGAGCAAACGGTACGAATACACGTGCGGCTATTGCAGCACGAAATGCAGGTTAGTGGGCCAACTGTTGAATATTCAACTTGCGTGCATCGTATTATTGGAGGGACTATCTAATTATTAATCAAATTTTCCCTCACTTTGTGCTCTTTTACCAGCTTATATAGTCGTAAGCATACGTGTGACAAGGAGTTTGGGAGAATGCTCCCTGAATCAAAAAATTTTTGACCCCTCGTTTTTTTGGCGGAAGCTTGCGTTTTTAGGCCCTTTTTGGTGCGCTTTGCCACTTTGGCCCAAAATTGGAGGTTATTTTTACCCCCTCTCCCCCTAAAAACGGCAGGGGTTCTACGATTTTTTAAAAGGCTAGAATGCGGGGGGGGGGTGAAAACTTGTGCGGCGGATTGCTTTATTTGCTTAATGTGCTATCTTTATTGTAAAGCATTACATTTTTAAAAATAATAATATCTATCAGTTCTCGTTATAATTACGCAGTAATTATCAATTTACCATTTTATCAACAGATATGCTATTAGACATCAGAAGTAGTTGCATTTAAACTATCTCGGATATATTCTAGATGCTTTCCGCTCTTGTTGGAACTCCGCACGCTGCTTATTCGTAGCTTAAGACAGTCGTGCAAACGGTTACTTGTACTTAAATCTTCATTTTACTGCTTTATTTTGACTAGCTTGCATTCGTAAGCAGAAAAACAACTTTCAATTCATAACTTCGATTATATAAAATTTTCCTTTATATTTTACCAGCCCAGTCCATATTGAATTCGATCTTTATGCGTTTAAGATGGAAAACGATTTCCTTTAATTTTAATTTGAAAAGAGTAATTCGATTTGGTAATCACCTGTAAGTGCCTGAGCATCCGTTTTTTAATATTTGACGTACATATATTATACAGCACGCGCGCCTTGCACATTATTAGTGATATAGCAATTTGTATCAGACATGCATAACATGAAAAATCTGGGGGAAGTGTCTTTTTCGGCTCAAACATTATGAATACGCACATCATTTTTGGCGCTTTTCACGATGCTCTATCTATCTAGAACGTAAAAATATGAAAAATTCAAATAAATTACACAAAATATATTCAAAAAGCGCGATGCGCCGAAAATTTGACGCTTTAGAACGAGTAGAAAGCTAAAATCGCCTAAAGCAGTACCTAGTCTACGAATTTTTTTTGGAAAAATGCGAATTCTGAGAGAAAAAATTGTTTGAAAAAGCGGTTGCTCCTGCCTTGCTAAACAAGTCGGTCAAAAAACTAGTTGCATTACGTTGTAATATAAACTAATACCTGCATACAATGTTTTTTTAGCACTGCCCCCATTAGCACCAGTGCTAATGAAAATTTTTCCATTAGCACGGGATAGATTACATTAGCACACCAGTTTTTTACCTGTATAATACCTACATATAGTGTCAGTAATGCATGTCCTTTTCTTTTTTAATTCAGCTGTTTAAGAATGCCATGATATTCTGTGGATCAATGTTTTTTTCTATAAATAAATCAAGAAATTCATGCTAAATCACAATTATTGGCTTCCTAATGCTCAATAGTTCTAGAAACTGACACCTTTGTACCTATTACCACATCAAAAATGATAATTCGGCTGCCATATACTAATTTGATATAAAAATAGATCACTGCGCTTTTGAATTGAGTGATAAATGAATTAAAGAAGCCAATTTTGTCTTCAAACAACATAAAACAGAGCAAAGTTGTCTCAAAATTATTATTATGTGCTAGAAATCGTTAAGCGAATAGGCGAGGAATGCTAAATCTTATTGGTTGTACGTAGATTGATGGTGGAGTGTTTAAATCGCGCGATTGGGGCTAAATAAACAGTAAGCATGACACTCGGCGCGAAGCCCCGAAAATTTTTTAAAATTTTTGCTAATAAAAATACTTTAAAAAGCGTCAAAATTAATTACTACAATTTTGCCGAAAAATGTCTTCATATCGGTTAGCGCGTCCTGCTAAAGGCTAAAATTTTCATTAGCATGGGGCAACTTTCATTAACGTGGTGCTAACAAAACCGTGCCTGTATATGATATTATTATTCTTAAAAACTTTTCAATAAAACAGGTCTCGCAACTTGCTTCAAAAGCATTTATCGACGGCTCATCCTCAAAAAACTAGTCAACAGTCCAGCGGCGTTGAATCCGGTAAAAGTAGCTCAAAAGACCCTTCTCAATCGGACCCTTTGATCTCGCCGCGGGAGAAAGGTCTTCAGAGCCCTACGTCGCAAAGTCAGCAGCAGCTTTTCGGTTCCGAATCTGTGCGGTTGGTGGGCTCCAACGATCCTCGCCCTTTCAAGTGCCAGTATTGTGACATTGCATTTCGCATACACGGCCATTTGGCCAAACACTTAAGGTGATTATTTCACGTTACTCAAATTTTTTTCTTCTATCCATCAGATCAGCTGCGTACTGCTTTCGGAAATAATATGCATTCGAAACTAGCTTTTTTATACATATGCCAACATATGTACGTAGTTCATTCCTCTGTTAAATTTTAGGCTCGTAAAATGTCTTGAGAATTTAAACAAATTTATTTAGCTTCATTGTGCTAAATGTCTCATAATTTATTGTATGTGTAGGTTGGGCCGAAAAAACGAATGACATGTTGATTCCTATAACTTCTGAAATATTTAGTCAATTTAAACGCGGTTTGTCTTACAATATAGCTTGTTATCTTTGTAGAAAAATGATGAAGTTTCATATGTATTGGCTTCGCCGTTCATGATTTATACGTGATCTAGCATGAGTTGCTTTTTTGAGATTGGGGAAAAACTAACTGTCTTTGTGACACTCCTTTGCTGATCAATTCAATAATTTTAAAGATTTTCATAAATAATTGTTAATTATTTTTTATTATTAATTTTTATTGATTTTTATTGTTAGCATTAACGTTGCAGACTAGCAGTACTTTCCTGCATTTTGCAGTAAATGCATGAGGGCGAATTTAGATACTGTACTAGATGGTTTGTCTCTCTCAATGTTGTGTTTATTTTTATCGTCATATTTTATGTTTCATTTTCAAAATTTTATCTCCTGAGATTTCTGCATCATAGCTTTTGTACCAGAGACAGTGGCTGTTAAAGTCAGCAGCTTTTGATTGAAGCCAGATTATTTTGCATCACACTAGAGAATCGTTAAACGAATCAACTAGTGGATAGAAAAAGGAATGGGGCTCTACAATAAAACAAATTTGATTTGCTTTCTGCGCGATTCAGTAAAGGTACAAAGACTACAAACACGAGATATTTCTGCAATAGTCATAAATCCAAAAAGCGACTTTCGCTTATCAAAATAAGCTAAATGAATACTGAATCAGCTTAAGTGATATTTCACAGTTTAGGATAGGCTTTTCATCAAAGCAGATTGCATGTAATTTGGTTGCGCCGTAAAAACGTTATGAGACCTGATAGGCATGCATGTCACGGCTCGAAATTTTGGGTGGGGTTCCCCGGCCATTTTAGGGGAGAACGATCTCTAATTTTTGGCCAAAACGCTTAAAAACGGTCCAAAAATTCAAATTTTTCCAAAAATCGGTGAGGGATCAAAAATTGTTTTGGTCTGGGGGTATGGGGGACGACCAACTTTGGATGAGGTATCTTCCCTAATACAAATTAGCTGATGGGCCATTCATTTTTTTGGATCCACCCTGTATAATTGTATCTAATACTTGCATTGATAACAATATAATAATCAATCATATAATTTTTTGTAGAATATTTCGCTTTTTCAATTCGTACATATATAGGTCAAAGGCGCATATAATGAAGCTAGAATGTTTGGACAAAGTGCCTCCGGGCACTTTCGCTATGTTGGAAGAGAGCAAGACGGATAAATTTTCGCTCATTGACACGAGCGATTGCCAAAATTCCTTGGAAAGTTTACTGAAGTTGGCCGAGGAAATGCAATTGTTTGTAAAGCACCCTCAGGCCAACGCGTTCGAACGCGTCAAAACGCCTCACGTGACCGTCAACTCCGTTATCACCTCGTTCGCCAGCATTCCTTCGACGTCGTTGTCGTCGTCGACGACAAGCCTCTGTCAAACTTTTTCTCAGTCCGACGACCGAGGTTGCGTACAGTCAAACAGTACCGTTACCGTACCGTTAAATACCGTAACCCTACCGTTAAATACCGTAACCGTACCATTAAGTACCGTAAGCCTACCGTTAAATACGACAACCGTACCGCCAAATACTGCTAGCGTGCCATTGAACCTCGAATCGGATCCCGATATCGTAAACAGAACTACCCCGCCCAATATTTCTGGCGGGGAACGGTCGAAGTGCAGTATGGATTTACCGTTGTCGGATTTTTCCTTTCCGTCGACCGTTATCGGCTCAATAACTCCGGGAATCGCCCATCCAACGCGATTGGCGTGCGAGGCGTCGACGATTTTCGGCGACGCTTCGTTCGATTTAGACTAGTGAGTTATTTTTTAAGTAATCGCGGGTAGCGCGTACCTATAATATACATGGGTACCCCTAACACCTGTGCACTCCCCCTCTACAGCTATAACGAGACACATCTAAGAGGTGCGGTTTTTTGTGAAAAATATATTATAAAATTCGCTGCCGATGTTTTTTGTTTTTCTTTGTACTCAATACCGACTGTGTAAAGAACGTGTAAAGTTTGGCGTAACGTTATAATATATAGCAAGTTTGTGTGCTCTTTCTTCCAAGGCTTGTAAGCAATTCAGTATAAATGACTTACACAATTTAGTGGCATAGGTTTGTAGAGGATGAAATTCTCCAGATGGCACTTTTTGTTTTTTTTAATTTCGCATTATTTCTTGAGTGAAAGTGTGAAGAGTGTAAAAATCTGTCGGTGTAAAGACAGATTTTGACCGCGTTTTGGTCGTGTCCCAACACTGCCACCGTTCTAACATTGCCACCGTCCCAACACTGCCACTGCGATTCCCAACACTGCCACCGCGAGTCCCAAAACTGCCAACATCCCAACATTGCCGTTGCGAATCCCAGCATTGCCACCATGAGTCCTAACATTGCCTCGCACACTTACACAGCGATTCACATGGACGCTGTTGTTGGGGAGGGATTTGAACCCCTTTAGGGTATTTTCTCCATTGAGAAGTTAAAATTTAGGTATTGAAGAGCACTTTAAAAACAAGATAGTGTTCTAGACAACTTCGACACGGCAATACATTATAAAGGCAACATAATTATACTAAATAAAAAATTTTCAAATTTAGCCTCTCACCAGTTCTTGATTTTATTCTTCCCTGGTTACCCCAACCATTATCTTTGAAAATAAGATACCTAATGCTTTTAGATTGCATGTGCACCACCATGTAGTACATACATATGTAAAAATGGGCCACAACTAAATTGTGGGAGAGGACGTAATGAGCCGAACATCGAGGAAAAAGCCGAAAATACAATTCTGGGAGGTCTGCCGAATTCTGGGGAGTTTGAATTTCAATGAAGTTTAAGCCCCCCGCCCCTTATGACAACGTGCATGTGTGATTCGCTGTGTGAATATTGGCATTCTCGGCGGCGTGGCAATGTTGGGATTCGCGTTGGCAGTGTTGGGACGGTGGCAATGTTCGGACTCGTGATGGCAATGTTAGAACTTGCGGTAGGCAATGTTGAGACGGTGGTAGTGTTCGGACTACTACACCGACTTTTCGGCTTGTTTATGTCCGCCAAATTCTTCGTCTAAAAGTCTTCTAAAAACCTATTTATGGAAAAGTAGTACGCTTAAAGGGCTACACGAGGAATTTAACCTCGTTTATGTAAAATCAATACGGAGTTAGTTCTTGCGGTTTAAAGTTTACACGCAGGTGGTGGACGAAAAAGAATGTTTTATCCTTCTTTTAGTTTGTCAACCGCTCCGGTTATAAATCAGAGCGTGCGATGCGAAGTATTATAAAAATAAAGTATGTCTCAAGCTTACATATCGCACTCGGACGTATTTCTTTTAACTCAGTACAAAGTTGATTATAATGGTGTAAAGTTTAGACTCTTGGAGTAAAAAACGCGTTTTTGACCGTTTTTTGTCTGTCATCAATTCCGTTTTTGAAGTTGTTGGTGCGAACTATTGTAAAACTAAGCTAAATGTCAATGGTTCGTACTTGGTCGCGTTACTTTGCACTCAGTACTGAGTTTTTTAGTCGGGATATGATACAAATTATAAAAAAATCTATTAAACATCGAGGATCACGCATGCACGTTGTGGAGGTGTAAAGTTTACACTAAAAATTGATTTTACTTCCAGGGAATTGCGAAACGTGAAATTTTTTTCAAAATGTTTTCCGCAATGTCAGGATTATGAATCTGACTGTTAGTTTTCTCTACACCTATTAGTTGTGTAAGGTTTCACTATCGAGTTATTTTAGAACTGCAAACTTTGCACTAAAAATCGTTTTGCTTCCAGAACATTGTAAAGCATGAGTTTTTCCCAAAATGTTATCTTAATGTCAGGATTCCAAATCTGATTCTCAAATTTCTTTACACACATTATTGTGTAAAGTTTACACTGGAAATTAGTTTTAGTTTCAAAGCATTGCGAAAGTTTAATTTTTTCAAAATGTTCTAATTAACATCTACGAATCTGACTATTAGTTTTCTGTACAACCAGTAGTTGTATAAAGTTTACACTATTCATTTATTGTTGATGTGTAAAGTTTACACTAGAAATTTATTTAATTCCCAGAGCGTTGCGAAATGTAAAGGTTTGTTCAAAATATGTCCCGTAAGGTCAGGATTACGAATCTGACTATGTTTTCGTTACAATCAGTAGTTGTGTAAACTTTACACTGAAAATTAACTTTAGTTTCAGAGCGTTGCAGGAGCTTAATTTTTTAAAAAATGTTCCATATAATGTCAGGAATATGAATATGAGTGTAAGTGTTCTTCACACTTATGGTTGCGTAAGGTTTACGCTGAAAATAATCGATCTGTTTAAAAAGTGTAAGGTTGTCTTGTTTAAGAAAGATAATGCTGATATTCAGAACGATATTGTTTTCCGCGTTCTTGGACTGCTGTCTGAGCATGATACCGTAATCGTTTACTAACAGATTTACTTAAATCTTGCTAATTAAAAGTTGGGTACTAGCGAAGGAAAATGCTCCGATGTAACAAAAAGGACGAATATACTTGGAATTACGCATAATTAAAGACATAAAAGGAGGGAATAGGGAAAAGTCGCATATGCCTCTGATTGTTGTAAGAATTTGTTTTAAATTGGACTTCCGCTAAAACACGCGAATAATCGAAGTTTATTCTGCGGTCTCTGAAGAAAACGTACATTCACAAAACATTGTTCACTGACTCCGAAAAATAGATTTTAAAGAAGCTTTGTTTGCGTGTCAATAACCGATTTTGTGTCACCAATATCAAATTTCTCTCTAATATATAACTGATTTTCAGTTAATCGTTGAAGGTGTGATAAATGAAATTACGAGCACACCATGTTAATTGCAGCCCAACAGCAAAGTAATGCATGCCATGCCAGCGTGAAAATGCACATTAAATCGTTTTTAAATTAGTTATTTCTTCCTTTCAAGGAATAAACAATTCATGTTATTTATTTTTATGACAGAAGCGCAACTGCCTTCTGCAGGCTGCCGAATGTACTTCGATTTTTTCCTTTTTTCAGCGGAAGTCCAATTTTAAACAGATTTTCTACAACTTTCAAAGGCATAGGTG
The DNA here is from genome assembly GCA_036768485.1 of Mermis nigrescens. Classification (NCBI taxonomy): domain Eukaryota; kingdom Metazoa; phylum Nematoda; class Enoplea; order Mermithida; family Mermithidae; genus Mermis; species Mermis nigrescens. Next base: position 6,363,188 of record JAVLUZ010000142.1, read on the forward strand.
ATTTTTCTCTAGTCCCTTCCTTTTATGTTCTTGATGATGCGTTATTCCAAGTATATTCGTCCTTTTTGTTCCATCGGAACAATTTTCTTTGCTTATGTATATATTTTCTGAATTATAATAACTAGTTAAATGAAAAAGTATTTGATACACTTTGATGCATAAACCCAGCTTTTCATCCTTCGGTTACGTCGATAAATGGGGAGCTACATTCGTCGGGTGGTTAACCATCGGGTGAGTCGCGCGCTACCGCTTGCGGTATCTATCGATGTAACACGATTTTTGTGTGCAGGCGATACCTGATTTCGGGTGCTTGAGCCAGCCTGCTTTAACCTTTTTATCAGTACTGTTATGACTAGTAATTAAGTATATTATTTTATAACTTATTTTTTGAAATTTTTTGATATTTAGTATTTTGTCTGTGTTCACTGACTTCGTAATTATTATTCATAAAATATTTATAGGATCATTCCTACTCTCATAGGTTATTTTATATTTGTAACGGATAAATTAACTATTATCTATAGTCGCATATTCAGGATTTGCCCATGAGGGTAGCGTACCTATGTTAATTTGGATTTCATGTCGGAAATTTAATTGGCTGGTAAAAGACGCATTTGTCGATATGTTTTTAAACATACTCAGTACATTTAAATACAGCATAGAAATTCTAAGGGGCCAGCTCCGTAACATTTTAAAAGTGCCTTTTTAGCCCCTTATGGCTAAAAAAGGATGGATACGCATCAAAGCACTGTTTTTTACGTTTTGAAAAATACTTGTTCTTGTAAAACACGGGAACAAAAAAATTTGGAGAAATTTTGGAAAAAATAGAGTAAATTGAACGGAATATGGTCAAAAATCAGTACATTTGTGGCGCGAAGTGTCAAAAATTTGACATCGTCAACTTGACTATGAGTGTGTTTTTTTTTTGTACAAGGTCCGTTTGTACATGTACAAAGATGGTCCCCAAAAGTCTGTACATTTTATACACAAATTTTTTGGGACTATTATAATATGGTACAGTAGCGATTTTAGTCTGATAAAAATAGAGTTGTTCGACTTTTGGTAGTGTATTTTAGCTAATTTTTGGGTCTCTAAGAGCAAAAATCCTAGAATCGTGTTAAAACGGCGCGAAGCGCCAAAAATTTGACATTTTTCCTTTCAAAATACAATTTCTGCCAATATAAAGATATACAGGGTGGTTAATAACCTTTTGCTAGGAGGTTAGTGCTATAACTATAGAACTTGGGATCAAACCAAATATACCATTAGATGGAGAATTTCAAAAGAAATTTATTGATGCCAAATTAAAAATCAGTGTGCCTAAGACCGGCAAGAGAAACAGTTTTTAAGCGATCGGGGTGTGAAGACAATTAATAAATGTCGATTTTCGATACTTATCAAAATATTTTTCACGTTTCTGTACAAGGTTTTATATCAATATCAAATAGGTCCTATTTTGGGCCTGGAAAATATTTGGTCGTTGGTCAGACTGTTTTTGTTCACGACAAGGCGCCTTGCAGGCGAATCAATGCAACCCAACGTTTCTTGAAACAATCAAACGTCGAATTCTGGGGTAACGATATTTAGCCCGGAAATTCACTCAACTTAAATGCCGCCGAAACCATTGGGCTATTCATAAAGATGAAGTCGAGGCGCAAATACTTGCTAAAATCTGACTGGTCGATAATCATATGAAATTTCGCACAGAAACGCGGAAAATATTTGGAAAAGTCTTGAAAATCGACGTAGTCTGTTTATTGGTTTGTGTTCATACCAGATCATTCTAAAAGCTGTTTCTTGCACAAGTGATAGGCACACTGATTATTAATCTGGCATCAATAAATTCCGTTTCAAATTCTCTATCTAATGGTATATTTGCTTTGATCCCAAGCCCTATAGTTATAGCGCTGACCCCCTAGCAAAAGGTTGCTAACCACCCGGTATATAGAACACACAATTACTCATTCCGGCGCGAAGCGCTGAAAATTTTTGCTAATTTTAGACCTTTTTTGCAATTTTTGTCTTCCCAAAAATCTTTGTACATGTACAAATACGGTCCCAAAAAGTCTTTGTACATCGGGAAAAATCTTTGCCAAATACAAAAAACACTACTATGAGTCGATGTACATTGCTGCTTTTAATGCAAATTGCTTCATTGAAAATTGAGCATTTTCTATCTACAGAGATTAGTCGTCAATGCATATAATTCTGAAGGAAGCTCGATTATTGTGCATTGTTAAAAAAGTAGCAAGAAGCAATTTAATGTACTGATAATCAGATAATGGGCTTTCAAAATTAAGTGAATCGCACTGAATTACCATTGGTTGTTGTAATTAATATATATATATATATATATATATATATATATATATATATATATATATATATATATATATATATATATATATATATATATATATATATATATATATATCTACGCAAGTTACAGGGCGACTAAGGAAATCACTTATTTCACCTGATGTGTTTTCTTGACTCTAAAAATGACTCAATCAATATTATTAATCTTTTTAACATCGCAACAAGGACTTTTAGTACTTTGTGGTGCTCCCGCAAAGAAGCTAGGTTCTCTACTAAATCAAGCCACATTCGATTCGCCCATATTGTTTCGAAATTATAAGAGTTCGCATCATACATGATTATGAAGTTTTTTTACCTACTCAAAAAGATTTTCTCCCACCCCCAGAAATTTTTTCTTCACCCCAGAATGCGCGAATTTTCGAAAAAATCCTTAGAAAAGTGCTGTTTTAAGCGTTTAAGCTATCTGTTTGCAAAGTGTCAAATTTTCGGCGCCATATACTCATTTTTTTGACTGAATTTGTTCATTTTTTCGATTTTTTTGCGTTTTACGTTCTTCAAAGATAGAGCATCGTGAGAAACGCCGAAAATAATTTTTTTGCCGCATATCCATTTACCATTTTGCGCCCAAGAAGGCACTTTAGAAACATTTTTCGATTTCGCCCCCAGAATTCTCATGCTGTGCGCGTCTGGTCCGCTTAATTTATATTTTTTATCTGAGCCTTATATTCAATTTGAATTTGTTTATTATGTTTTAGCGCACCGCATGTTGTTGCAACGGTAACGGAAAATGCTAGAACCGCACTGAAACCGTTTGCCGCCGTCGCCGTTATTGTTTCGCCCGAAGCCATTAGAGAAGCGTCAAGTCGACCGACTGCGCCGTCGCCTTCGTCGTCACAAACGTCTTTAGTTTGCACCGAAACTTATGACGCCACAGTTTCGCCGTCGGTCGCTTACGACGTCGATCGTCGCGCGACGGCGACGACGACTTTGACGCAGCCGTCGTCGTCGCCGCTCAGTCCTGAATTCGACGTCGTCGCGGACGTTCGAAAACCGTCGACGGAATCGGCGCGCATTCCGGCGACGGATTGGCTTGAATGTCAATCGCCTGGTAGCAGTCGGCAGGGCGTCGCTAGGAATAGTAATTTTGCAACAGTAAGTACCTACCGCACATTTTCTTGAAAGAGATTTAGATTTACCCTCCTGAACGGCTGCTGACCACACTTGGACGTGGGGGTATGCACCCCTTCTTCGAGAAACCAAAATACCAACCCCCCTCAGAATTCAATTTTCGAAATTTTTCCTTTGTTTTTTCGCCATTTTTTGATATCAATGGATAGTGCTCGAAGCGTTGAAAAATGGTATTTTTTCGCCATACCACCATTTTTAAGGCCATTTTTTGACCTTTTCAAAAATCTTGCATCCCTCAGAATTTTGGTGCCGCCCACCTGTGCTGCTGACTTGGCTAGAAGTCAACCAGAGATTATTTTCCGAAGATAAAATGATCTTCAAAGTTACAAAAACATTTGGCAACAAATTTTTAAAGTATATGAAAAAAAATTTTTTTAAAACCTTCTTGATTACTCGTAAAAACGACTATATTTGACAGTTTTTGGTCAATTTCAAGCAGTTTTCCAAAATGTTATTTTTTCCCCTTTTTGCCTTGATTTTGCTTTATATTTCCCTCAAAATTTCAAATTTTGTCCTTCTGGGATCTGGACTCTTCTTTGGGCATGTCATTCGTGACCTCGGCAACGTGCTACTGACTAATTAAAATTTAAGAGTTTTCCAAAGATAATATTAGAAAATACGCCGTTTTTTAGCGTGTTCTTGATTCGCAGATTATCAATTTTTTTAAATTTATAGCTATGCATTAACTATATTTCGTTCAATTCAATCAAATGTCTTGAAACACGTTCTAAGTTTGTATGTTTTTGATATGATAGTAAGAGCAATAAAAGATTTTATCTTTGGCTTGAATCATTGGTTTTTAAGTCCAAAAAAGGCGCTTAAGAAAAGATTTTGGGCTGACCTTCAGAACTATGATGATGTGCATGCCTGTCTGTCGGCTATCCCTTCCTTCAATGTGTACAGCAGTTAGTTACTTGATAAGAAAATTAATGGTGTTTTTTAGCGTTTCTCGGCGAGCTCTATACATATATACCTTGAAATGAAAAAAAATGAAAAATTTAACAGATTCCATTTTTTTCAAACGCCTTATATAAAATGGCAGTACAAATGATTTTTCAATAGAAAACTTGTTTGAGCGAAGAATTCGGGCTTATTAGCTCAAAAGTGTGTTAAAATATATTCTGGCGGTTTTTCAAATACAGTTCTAGAATTTTTAATGCTTAGGGACCATACATACATGCGTAGCATGGGAGATTTGGGGAGGGGTAAATTTTAAAGTGCCCTTTTGGGCTTATAAACGGTGTATACGCGTCAAAAACATCATTTTTGGCGTTTCTGATGATGCTCTATCTTTCTAGAGCGTAAAAAACATAATTCGAATACACTTGGCAAAATATAGTCAAAAAATGAAATTTGACATTTTTGAATAAAAAACGCTAGAAACTGCACATTTTTTCAAATTATCAGAGTTTTTTGGGAACTCGCAAAAAATTTTTTCTGGGGGGGGGTTAAAAAAATTTTGTGGGAAGGAGGTGAAACTGCCCGAACCTCTCCCGAAATCACGTACGCTAGAATCCCTTGTAAAAAATACTCATACTTCCATAATTTTGGGAAACTAGTTCTTCCCCACAGCTAAACATGCTTGAGAACAGTTGGTTTGGGATAATTTCGTAATTATTCAATTTAATTCAATAATTTTAATGATTTGCATGATTTAGGACAATGCGAATTCTGCGTTGACGTGCAAATTTTGTCCCGAAGCGGTTTTCGCGTCGGCCCACGATCTGGACGTACACTTTCATTCCGATCACGTGCTGATGCGCGACGGATCTTTTTTCCGATGTCCAAAGCCTAATTGCGACATATTGTTTCACACGCGACAAAATTTACGCAATCACCTAACGTTTCATTTTCACGGTTGCTCCTCTTCCGGCGGTGGTAGCAACAATAACAACAACGGATCTGGCGCCGGATCAGGTGCCGGAACTGGAACCGTCGCCGGGAGCGCGGAGTCGGACGGCGCCGCCAAGACGGATTCGTCCAATAATAATAGGCACACCGTGGTGGCGGCTTTAAATCGTAAATTGGCTCTTTTCAACGGCGACGGTACAATTTGCGATTCGCGGACGCTCAATACATCTTACTGTAGGCGAGTTTCCCTGTCTTCGGCTCGATCTTTATGCGATTGCTCGAAATGCGTAAGGCCTTCCTTATTTGTCATTCGTATTTCGCCATTTTATAACGGTCGGCGAATTCTCGGCTGTATCATAGTTGAAAGTCCAAATGATCAAATTAATCAAAAAGCTGTTTTTTTGTTTTTTCTCAATTTTTTTAGCCACAGATTATGCTTGTGAATACGAGTTTGTAAGTATTTATTCTATGAATAGCGGACATTTTGCCGGAAAAATGAGCAGTTACTAGAATTTAATAACTCGACAAGTTTTAAGTAGAGCGAAGCTTACCGTGTTTAGAAAAATCAGTCGGTCTTGCCAGTGTCCAGGAATTCCTGACAAGGGGGCGGAACCCCAGATTTTCCTAAAAGTGTCGAGAAATTCGTCCATTATACTTAAACTAAGGCTTTTGCCGTATTTTTATAGACGCAAATCATTTGTGATCTGAAAAATATTGAAATTTCCGAAAGTTTTCTACGAAAAGGACACAAAATTACTGCCAAAATCGGCATGAAGCACTGCAAAAATAAATACCCGAGAAATCATTGTAAGAACTTAAAAAATCATTTTCTGTACATAAACTACTCTTCTGACGAAAAAGAAAGTTTTTAGAGCGCAAAGAAGTCAATAAATGTCATTAATGATTAATAACCGGCACAAATTTGAAAACTCGTCATAAAAAATGGCTAAAATCATCAAATATTTTTTGACGACAGGTGGGGGCGACCGCCCCCGCTCTTTCCCCGCTAAATCCGCGCCTAAGTTTTGTCGTGGGGAAGCATATCAGATAGTGCAGAGCTGATCATACATAGGTGCTCAGTATAGCCGATCTCTTGCCTTACACAGTTTGTTGTGTCGGCTGAACAGGTTTATTGGGTTGAAATGGTCTTAGAATGGGCGGAAACGTTAGAGTGGCGCAATAAATAGTCTATCTCGACGTTCTCGTCGATTTTGCGAACTTTTTGCAGAAACACTTGATTTTCGTCCATTTTTCCTTTTAAAGAAATCTCTGTGTCAAGATAGATAAGGACCGTGCGTGGACAAAGGCCGGTCTTCCTATTGATACCAGCCGCCTAGTTTTTTTGTTGGCTATCCTTTTGCAATGTGGCTGTTTGGTTGATTGATTGGTTGCTTGGTGGTTGATTAGTTAATTAATGGTCGTTCGATTGATCATTGGTTGGTTGGTATTTTCATGTATTTTACTAAATTCATCTTTATTTTCTTATTGATTGACTGATTAGTTGGTTTTAGGATTATTTCTAATTTTTACATTCTTTGTCCTTGATTTGTATGACATTTTGCAAAATATTCCATTGATGCTGACACTGGCCTTCCATTTATGCCGACCAGGACCCTATTCACATCGGATTTAATGAAGTTGAGCGGTTTGTTCATGTATGTAGGATAAGGACCATACATGCACAGAGAGGGAATTCTGGGGGCGGGCCCAAAAATGGTGGTATGCATCGAAAACGTCATTTTTCGGCATTTCTGACGATGCTTTATCCTTCTAGAGCATAAAAACATGAACATTTCGAGAGAAAAAATCAAAAAAACTCTAGTAAATTAAATAAAATATACTCAAAACATAAGTATGTGGCGCGGAGCCCCGAAAATTGACACTTCTAACCAAATACATAGCTAAAAATGCTTAAAGGAGCATTTTTTCTATAAATTTTCTGGAAATTTCTGGAAACTTTAGAAGAATCACGAATTCTGGGGGGCAACCCTTAAGATCGTGTATGATGAGGACTCTTGAAATTCTCAGTTGCTTATATGATGCTGATCCTTGCATTTTTGTCGTTGCAGGCAAAGCATTCGGAAATTGTCAGTCGACCAGGGCGAGCCAGCGTCCCCGACGCCTTCGGCTCTAGTTCACCGCAGCCCAACATCGTCAGCCAATCGCCCTGGACGCCGCTGAGCGACTCGGACGCCAGTCGCCTCAGTGGCGGAAACGACGACGGCGCCGCATCTTCAACGCCGCCGCCGCAGCAGCCTTTGTTAGGTCTCACTGCCATTAAAAACAGCGCAATTGTATCCCAGCGGTCAAACCTGCTGGAGACTGAAAAGGTTATTATTCGTAAACTATTTGCTACGAGTAATGCTCGATATCGCTTGAAGGATTGAAAATTACAGATTGGTCAAAGTTATGGGGGTTCTGCAGGAACGGGCGACCAATCTGTTTGTTATGCTCGCTTTGTTGTAGTTGAGTGAACATTCTCATACATAATATGCAGTGGCGGATCTAGGATTTTCCTAAGGGGAGTGGTATCCCAACTTTTCCAAAAACAGTCAAAAATAAATCCAAAAATTTGCCCTTAGTTTTTGTACAAGGTCCGTTTGTACATGTACAAAGATGGTACCTAAAAGTCTTTGTAGATTGTGTACACACGAATTTTCGGTTACTATGATATAGTACGGTAGCGAGTTTAGTGTGGTACAAACAGAGTTGTTCGACCTTTGGAAGTGTATTTTGGCTTATTCCTGGTTTTATGAATGCAAAAATTATTAAGAAATGTCTTTAAACGACGCGAAGCGGTGAAAAATTTGACATTTTCCCTTTCGAAATGCGATTTCTGCTATTATAAAGATATATAGGACACACAATTAGTCATTTCGGCGCGGAGCGTCGAAAATTTTTCGAATTCTATGACCTTTTTTGTAGTTTTTGCCCTCTCGAAAATCTTTGTACATGTCCAAAGACGGTTCCGAAAAGTCTTTGTACATCGAGAAAAATCTATGCCAAATACAAAAAAACCGTGCTTCCAGGTCGCCAACAGGTATCATCCGGCGCATAGCGCCGGAAATATTTGAGAAATTATGGTCACTGACGGCCAAAAATCATTGCAAATTGCATGTCCATTCTTTATCTCGCCATATATTTTTGGCCAATGGGGGGGCGGCCGCCCCCCGCCCCTCCACCTAAAATCCGCCCCTGGCTGGAATTATGGGCACATAGAGTGGCCGTTCTGTAAGTCAGCTGGGGTGAAAACCCCAGCGTTTTTGACTTTATTTAACTTGAATGGTCTCATGAAAATTGCGCACCTAACCTAAACGGTAATGTTCAGACTGTTGATTTTTTGAATGGGTGCAGTGCAACAGCTTCGAGACTGCCGATGTGAGAATAGTGAGAGCAAATGCTATTTTAGATGGTTCCAAACATATCCCACGATAAATCTATATTTTCCCGGAAAAAATTCTGCAACGAATTTTATTTCGTTTCGCAGCAATCGCCATCCTCGTCCTTTAAACGTCACGCGGGTGAACTATGTGACAGCGATAGTGCGGACGCTAAACGCTTACGAATCGATACTGCCATAGTAAATGGCGATTCATTGCAATTAGAAGGCGACGATGACGTCAACGTCGATGTTGAACTCGAAGACGGCGAAGTACCGTTCGATGAGCAAAGTACTCAAGAAGTGAGAAGTTTGTTTATAATTTTGATAAATGTACGTTGAAAAGGTCAAATTCGGTTAGTTCGACGATTGATTATTTATTTTTAGCTCTTTGTTTGCAAGTGAGATAAGAATTATGAAGCGCAGGACGTGTTGACCCTAGGAAGTGCATAAAATAGGGATTAGCGCGATTCTATATTGTTGCATAAAATTATTGCTTAATTTAAACTAAAAAAGCTTGGAACTCTATCGCCAATGCTTGATTATCAATCATAAACATAAATTTGGGGGATGGGATGGCTCAAGCTTTATTAAAAATTGCTGTTGTAGTACGATCGATTTGTCCCTTAGAACGTTTGACCCAACGACTTAATTGCACGAATGGGAGTGGGGAGTTGTACCCCTAGAATCCGGTAGACCCCAAAAAAATCGATAGAACCCAAAATTGAATTTTTGGCATCTTGCCTTGGGATTTTTGCCAGTTTTACACCACCCAGACCCCCCAGAATTTAATCGCTACTCATTTAAGCTTACTTGTCCTTTCGCACTCAATTTTGCAGAAATAGACGATTTAAGATATAAAAATATGCGTACATGCTTTTTTCTCAAAATGTCCATATGTATGTCCCTGAAAAAATATCTCTGCATTTAATAATTAGCTTGGATTTTCATTAGAGTAACCTAACTTTTCGCCAGGCGGCCGAAAGTAGCTTAAAAAATCCGCTATTTATTGCTGGAAATCATTTTTAGCCATTTCCCGACGTCGTATTTAATTCAAAATCATTCTCGAAGCAGGGATTTATTGAAAAAATTTGAATTTTCACTTTGAAAAATGTGCTCGATCCTTCAGCGTTTTATTAAATATTTATTAACGAGCCGCATTTAACTTTACATTCATGACAAACCACGCCTTCGTCTTCTAGGCTTCAGCACATTCCAAAGCCTAAACAAAAAATTTTACTTGGTTAGTTAGTCTGCTAGCAGATTCCGTGATTGCTTAGCCTCTCAGGATCTTGAATAAGTAAAGTGTTAAAATGGTTTTAGAAATAAAGTTTGAATAGCTTAAGAGAATGTTGTATGGACTTTGAAATAAACAAAATGAAGTTTAAAAAATGAATAAAAATAAATTATACATAGAATAAAACTTGACCCTTAGCGCATCTTTGATAAAACTGAAAGCAATAATGTGTCTACGGAATGTCAAAATTTAAAAAAAAAACTTAGAAAACGAAGAAATACTTGAGAAATAGATTTTGTGTTTTCCAGAATCTAGAAAACGCTACCGGATTGCACAGTTTGCGTTGCATCGCTTGCGGCGCTCAGTTTTTCTCAGTACTCGCGTTGCAACGTCACATCGTCGCGGTTCACGTCGCCGCCGCTTACGCGTCGCTGCCTCAATCCGCCCGTTCGCATTTGTGCATTTTCTGCGACGCCGCATTTACGACACGCGAAAAGCTTCAAGCGCACGCGCCTTGTCGGCCGCAGTTGCTTTCCAGGGTCACCAAACGACGCTACAAGCGCAACCACGACGCCAGTCAGCAATGAGCGTGACGTCACGGGTGCGTTTTGCGCTTTTAATAAATTTAAATTAATTATTTACTAAATTATTATAAATTATATTATTTAAGTTGACTTTTTTCAAAAAATTATGTTGGGCGTTCCTTTTCTAACCGCACGTGGGTGTGGATAGAGAGTTCCATCCCGGAATCCAAAATACCGATTACTATAAACCTCGCGTAATTGCATTTATTTATTGGTGCTTTTTTGCCATTTTGCCTCCTCAGCCGACCCTCTCAAAATTTGGTTGTCATCTGGGAGTCCTAAAGATGCAATATCTTTCTAAAAATATCGAGTGGGTGGGGGCTTAAAGTCCTTTTTTCAGGGAATCGGGGCGACCTGCTTTCGTTTTGTATCTCTCAAAAACACCCTGTTACATGCATTGCCCTAACGTTTCATAACAATTTAAAACGTCGTTTCTCATAATTCAGACGAATGTCAACATAAAATATTGAGCTTTTTTGCATATGCGGATAAAAATGTTCATTTAATCGTGTATTCTCAATTTTGGCTAACTGCCAGTGATTCGTGCCCTATGGCGACGTGATTATATGCTTTCCTAATCTACTTTATGGTTGTGAGTAGAAGTAGCTAGGAGGATAGCATGTAAACAAGCCGCTGGCAGCTGGCCAAGATGTTTTATATGGTTTAACCCTCCCTTTCCCATCATGTTTTTGCAGTCGAAGAGCACCATCATAGCAGAAACTTCCAGTCCATATTAAGCAACACCTTCTTTACAAGCTGTGACAGTTATTACTTTCATTTAGTGCAATTTTTTAGCCCTTTCTAAATATGTATATTATTTTCTGTGAAAATTATTTTTGAAAGAGGTACAACTAAAAAACTGTTACAATGCATAAGAATAGGCGCCTGGTTATTCATGAAAAAGCAAGAAAAAATATATTTCTGTTGCGTTATACACAGCCAGGAGTTGCATTTGAAAAGCTGGAGTGGAATAAACCACTACATTTTTTATTAGAACCTTATTTTCCCATTCCGAGTTTTTGTGATATCACATACATATGTATTAGCCAAAATTATGACGTGTTACATTTGGGTGTAGCCTTTTTGGACCTCCACTTATGAAGTATTATTAACCCTCCATTTACCATCATGTTTTTGCAATCGAATGGTAAATTTTCTTATTATTTTTTTACTAAATTTTTTTATTAAAACCTTATTTTCCAGTTTTGAGTTTTTGTGAAATTACTGTGAAAAGGCCGAAAAACGCTCAACTGCTCTATAAGTTCTCATCGAGCTAAACCATTAAAAACGATGTAACTGGAGCCAAAACGAGGCTGGACAAAGTTCTAGACACAGGGATAAGGAGAATCAGAAAAAAATACCGATTAAGTATGACTCCGTAATAGGACACGGGAAACAGGGTTGATTTTCCGATCGTTCGTTGAACGACTCAAGATTTTACGAAAAAATCTTAAAGAAGATATATTAGGCCAGCGGAATTCCAGATAAAAATTCAAAATAAAGAAACATGCCCCTTCCCAAGTTTTAAATTCGAAATTCAAATAAGGTTCTGGCATGAGGCTTCCCTGCTCTGTGTACTGTAGCATCTGCTCGTTGATTAGAAATGAGTCGGTCGACGGAAATTTCAAAGAATAAATAAAACGCCGAAAAATTATTTTGCTTGAAATCATGGGTGCATAATAGCAAGTATTGGGATACATAAATGACGTTCATAATCACTCGACTACATAGTTTGTCCTGGTTTTAAATTGCCCAATAAATTTGCATGCATCGTTCGTGTCAGATATTTATTCTTGCTGTATACATATTTTCATTTTTAGTGGCCCACCCGTTTCTACTCGTATTGCATGGATATGCGCTAAAGCATGGTCTGGAAGAAAGCCATCCACAATGCGGAATGTAGAGACAAACTAACTTGAAATTTCCAGCCGCAGATTTGAGAATTTGCGAAAAATGTTGCGTGTTCGTATATTGTGTAAAGTTTTTGTTGTTGAACGTATTTGAATGTAGGTACTTCGTTTTCTTTACATGTAAATGTGAGTCATCGATTCCGTTCCTTATTTTTACCTTCTAATCTGTAACGTGTTCATGTTGTGTATATCTTTTTTTGTTTACACGCGTCTAAATCGAATATGCGTAGGTTTTTTCTCGTGATTTTATGCAAATCGTATTGTATAGTGCATAGGTATCACGAATTTATCGTGGTTATAATTTTTTCGTGGAGTAATTGAACGGTGATATTTCAATAAATTAACGGTCTGATAACTGAGTCGAATTTAGAGACGATATTAGCCTTCAAGAAGGACATTTAGCTCGAGGAGAACGATTTTATCTTTTAAGTCTGCATTCATTGGTACATAAGTGTAGGTATGTACGTATAATGAGACGATCACGTGTGCATAGGTTTGGTCCATGCGTGGGCAGCAAGAAAATTCTGGAGGGGGGTGTGCAAGATTTTTTGAAGGTCAAAAAATGTTGTGGTATGGCGATAAAAACACCATTTTTCGACGTTTCTCATCAAGCACTATCCATTGGCATTAAAAAATTGCGAAAAAACGAAAAAAAATTTCCAAAAATTGAATTCTGGGAGAGTATTTTGGTTTCTGGGGGTGCATAACCCCAACGCCCAGGTGTGGTTTGGTCTACCCGACCCTGCAAATAGAATTCCTATCGCAAGTGAACATTACTTTCATTCCATGAAATAATACCTGAACATTATTCATGACTTAGATGACTCCTCTGACTCTTTATGAATTCGTAGAGCAATGTGTAACAATTTATTAAATCAAATCAATATGTGTAAGAGCAAGTTATTTACTTTTGCTAAATATAACAAAATTGCTTTTTTACTGTTGACGATGTACCAAGCAAGCATGCATGCATGCGCCTCGGGAGTTGCCAGATGCAGGAGAATTCTCCTGAATTCAGGAGAATCTAAAATTTTCAGGAGCAGGAGCAGGAGAATGGGCTTTTCAGGAGAAATTTCAGGAGAAGTTGTAAACATGCAGGAGAATGCAGGAGAATTTTAAAATGTCAGGAGAATTCAGGAGAATCCTGAAAATCTAGGAGAATTCAGGAGAATTTTCAAAACTTAAACAGCAAGTTATAATGATTATCATACATTAACCTTCTTACTGTACTTACTGTAGTTAGTCAGTTGTTTCACATTAAGAATTTATTTCGTTCATAGTTAAGACCTAAGTGTTAAGTTATAACTATATCCAAATAAGTTTCGTGCTTCCGTAGTAAATCATTCATTCATTCATTTATTTATTCACTTAATATCACGAAGTGCAGAAATACATAGCTTTACACACCGTCTAATTGTTTTTATCAGTTTCATAGACGTTTGCAAACACCGTTTTTTCCACTTTTTGGTCTATTTGTCAACCAAAATTTTGGGAAATGGAAAAAATTTTTGGGCTTGGTTGGCATTTGTGGAAACTTTTTGTAATGTTAAAAATGCGTTTTAGAGAGTTAAAACTTCAAAAATTTTTCGGCGCTTCGCATAGGCGTAGCCAGGATTTTCGCCAGGGGGGGAATTCCAAAAAATTTTTTTCGTCTAAAAAACTCGTAAAAACGCGCAGGGCCGTTAAATAACGTGTTTTTTGGGCTTTTCACATCATCCTGCACGATTTAAGCCATTAAAAAATTAAATTTTCTCAAAATTTTTTTCATGTTTTTGACGGAAAAAATGCTTCTTATGCGCGCGAAGCGCTAATTTTTTGATTTTCCACCAATAAAACGGTAGAAACTGCCAAATAATAGAATAAACCGGCGCGAAGCACCGAATTTTTCGATTTTAATCCTTAAGCCGCGCCGCGCCAATTGCAGCATTTTTATCGACAATCTGGTCTAGAACTTCACTACGATTGAAAATCCTTATCTTCTGCACGGATTCAGTTAGTTTTTGTAATGCAAAAATGCGTTTTAGAGAAGTGAAACTACAAAAATTTTTCGGCGCTTCGCGCCGAATTGATTTAATTCTTTTTTGTTATTAATATTTGAGCCGCGCCGCGTCAACTGCAGCATTTTTATCGAAAATTTGATCTAGAACTTTACTACGATTGAAAATCCTTATCTTCTGCACGGATTCGGTTAGTTTTTGTAATGCAAAAATGCGTTTCAGAGAGGTGAAACTACAAAAATTTTCGGCGCTTCGCGCCGAATTGATTTAATTCTTACTTGTTATTGTTGTTTAAGCCGCGCGGCGCCAATTGCAGCATTTTTTATCGATAATCTGGTCCTAGAACTCCACTACGATTGAAAATCCTTACCTTCTGCACAGTTTTTGAAATGCAAAAATGATTTAAAGAGCTAAAATTTCAAAATTTTCTAGCGCTTCGCGCCATTTGATAAATTATAGTTTTAATTGTCAAAAACGACTTCAGAATTGGCTAAAATGCTTTACTGAAGGAAGGAAATTCAAGTTTCAACATAAATAACGTTACTGATCGTGATATTCTTGTAGAGCGCGAAATTTTTATACAAAAAGTGCATCAAACACCGCTATTGCATGTGTACATAAAATTTTCCACTTAAAAACACTGATTTTTCAACACAGGCGCTCTATTTCGAACGTTTTTAGACCTCCCAAAAAATGTGGAAAAAAGTCGGAAAAAGTGGAAAAAAATTTTGGGTTCGGTCTATAATGTCAACCAAATCGCTGGGAAAAAAACGGTGTTTGCAAAGCGCCTATAAACATTTTTTTGATATATTTCAAAACGTAAGGATTTGCTTGCTACTGAAGTACATACAATTAGTAATAAAGTATTATTTATTTTTTCAAAAGACATTGCAAACAGGGCTCTTTTCAGAAATTTTTGATGATGTAAGTGCAACTGAAAATTGGCGGTCACTGTTTTAAGCACAGAAACTGTTTTTTCGAATAATGTGTATTGTAAACAATGCGACCTCTTTAGCTTAGGCCCTTGAGCAGTATATCCTGATGAAGATCAGGAATCTGTTATTGAATGTTTGTCAGCTGTTGATGTTGAATAAAATGTTATACTTTGTGGTGCAGCATTAGTCTTCCATTATTTTTGCATCTGCCTGTATAATGCAGATATGCTCCATGAGCTTTTTGTGAGAGAATTAATGTTCATTATTTAGCCTTGAGTGTCCTTAGGATTAACAGGCAAGAGATCAGAATAAAATAGTTGGGTGAACCAAGGTAAATTGGCCTGAGCATGCTTGATATGCATGTGTACATACAATTGTAGATCTGCTGTACAACCTTTCCTGCAAAATATGAGCCAGGAGAATTTTCAGGAGAATCAAAATATTTTCAGGAGAATTGCAGGAGAATTTTTCCCCAATTTTACCTCTGTGCAGGAGAATCTGAATTTTGGGACCTGGCAACACTGATGCGCCTGCGCTACGATTATTGCACGCAGGGTTGACCGTTAAATCCCTTATCGCTCTTCTCGGACAGTAATTATAGGTCTCATTTTTTTGCTGTGCATCGCTCGTTTCATTGCTAATATGTTTTTCTCACTGACGTAGCTAGGGCGGAAGGAGGAAATCCCCTCTGGGAAAAATTTCGAGATGTTCGAGCACTGAGCAATATGGTTGCATGATGCTGTTCTGCGGCGTAAATCGAATAATTCTGCGCTTCGCGGCGATTTCTTCTGTCTTCTGGCAGTTTCTGTCCTTTTATTACGGCAGTAATTATTTGCAGTCAACTGCAAATAATTTACCATACCTACGGTGAAATATTTTTTGTAGTCACCAGTGGAACAGACTGCAAATAAGATTGGACACAGTGCAATATTGTTTGCAGTCAAAAACCAGCGACCCAGACTGCAAATAATACCGCGCCCAGCGTAGTATTCTTTGCTGTCAAAAATCAGCTAATTTTACTTTAAATAATAACGCGCATCGCGCACAGTGTAGTATCATTTGCAGTCAAAAAGCAGCTAATTTTACTTTAAATAACGCGCACAGTGTGATATTATTTGCAGTCAACAACCAGTGGTCTAGACTGCAAATGAGATCGGACACGGTTTAATATTATTTGCAATCAAAAACCAGCAGCCTGGACTGCATATAATAACGCTCACAGTGTAATATTATTTTCTGTCGAAAATCAGCAACCCTGACTGCAAATAATTTAATACAGTGCGAATGCAAAAATGTTGCTCGATGAGAAACATTGAGAAGTTGTGTTTTTCGCCATACCACCATTTTGAGGGTATTTTTTGACCTTTGAATAATATTGCACATCCCCATAGAATTTTGGTGCCAACTGCCAATCTTATTTGCAGTGTAGGCTGCTGGTTTTTGACTGCAAATAGTATTACACTGTGTCCGATCTTATCTGCAGTCTAGGCCACTGGTTTTTGACTGCAAATAATATTTCACTGTATCTTAAATTATTTGCAGTTGACTGGAAATAATTACTGCCTTTAATAGCAGGAAAAGTCAAAAAACTTTAGCGCTTCGCGTGCAATATATGCATTTTTCGTCAAAAACGTAATAGAATTTCAAAAAAAAATTAATTTTCTATTGCTTACATAGTGCAGGACGATGTGAAAAACTCAAAAAAACGGGTTGTTTAACTGGCTTCCGCCCGTCTTTATGGTTTTTTAGATGGAAACATTTTTTTGGATTCTCCTTTGGTGAAAATCTTGGCTACGCCTATGGTTTTTCTTATTTTTTCTCATCATAGGGAACTGTCACACGCACCGTCTTTTTCCTAGCGATTTGGCTGCGCGGGGGGGGAGGGGGAATCCCCCATAGTGAAAATTTTGAATTTTTCAAATGGGCGTCAAACCCGAAAAATTCGACGCTTCGCGCTGATTTATTCTAGTTTGATAACGAAGAGGGCACTTCTGTAGAATAGTTATTATTATGACGTTATCAGACAAACTAATGCCTGTATCTCGACCAAAACGGGAGTGATACTGACTTAAGCAGGAGTACTAGCACCATACGTGGGCAGCACCGAAATTCTGGGGGTGCAAGATTTTTCAAAAGTCAAAAAATTGTCTAAAAAATGGTGGTATGGCGAAAAACACTACTATTCAACCTTTCTTATCGAGCACTATCCATTGGCATCAAAAAATTGCGGAAAAGATCAACAATTTTCAAAAATTGAATTCTGGGGGTATTTGCATATTCCCCAACCTCCCACGCCCAGCTGTGACTACCACTCACATAAATCTAAGCTTGAGCCTAGGAAAAATTAATCAATAAGTTTGGAAAAATCAGTGACTGTTGCGTTTATACTTTTCACAACAACAGTTACTATTCTGTATAAGTGCGACAAAGAATTAGAAAGCGTTTGTTGCCATGAGAAGATTGCCCATTTGCAAACATTTCTAGTCATTAGAAATTCAAAAGTATGCAGAAAATTCGTGCGCTTTGTACAGATTGCGTTTTTAGAAGTTGTTTAGCATAGAAAATATGACAGGTCTACAAAAGATTCTCATCTCATGCGTTTTAAGATTTTTTCAGTCATTTTGGCTTGGAAATATCAGAAAATTTTCCCGCTTAGCGCCAGTCTATTTTATCTATTTATCAGCTGAATTTAGGCGCCACCTCAGACCCCCCAGCCCCAGAAAAGAGGTTTTCCGATGCATTCTCTGTAATCTAAGGTTCTACCCGTGTAGTATAACTTACAAAGTGCGCAGCGTTATGTATTTGTGAAAATTTTCAGAAAAAAATTTTTTTACTCTGCATTTTAATTGTTGCATGACGATGTGAAAAATTCAAAAAAGGCAATATTTATGCCTAGGACGCATTTTAATACGTTTTGATGGGCTCATAAAAAAATTTTTGGACTTTTTCCTGGCGAAAATCCTGGCTACGCCCAGTGTTTTTTTTTGTATTCGGCAAAGATTTTTCCCCGTGTACGAAGACCTTTGGGGACCGTCTTTGTACATGTACAAAGATTTTTGGTAAGACAAAAATTGCAAAAAAGGTCTGAAATTTGCAAAAATTTTCGGCGCTTTTGCGCCGAAATGAGTAATTGTGTCTTCTATGTATCTTTATAGTGGCAGAAATTGCATTTCAAAAGGAAAAATGTAAAATTTTTCGGCGCTCCGCGCCGTTTTGTGACGATTCTTATTGATTTTTGACCTGACCCAGAAACTAGCTAAAATACACTACCAAAAGTCAAGCAACTTTGTTTTTATCACACTAAAATCGCTACTGTACCATATTATAGTACCCAAAAATTTGTGTGTACAAAATGTACAAAGATTTTTCAAGGACAAAAACTGTAAAATGGTGTAAAATTTCCAAAAATTTTCGGCGCTTCGCGCCGAAATGAGTAATTGTTTGTCCTATATATCTTTAAAATGGCAGAACCATTTAGAATGGAAAAATGTCGAATTTTTGGCGCTTCGCGCCGTTTTGAGACAATTTTTTGTAATTTTTGGCGTCAGAAAACCAGAAATTAGCTAAAATACACTACTAAAGATCGAAAACCCTGTTTTACCACACTAAAATCGCTACTGTACTATATTATTGTACACAAAAATTTGCATGTACAAAATGTACAAAGACTTTTGGGAACCATCTTTGTACATGTACAAACGGACCTTGTACAAAAAAAACAATGGCTACGCCTTTGTTTGTTTGTCATTATAGAGAAGACCGAAATTTCCTCCCACATCTTTTTGTAGGTCCAAAATAAGCCTTTGATCATCGCCCTTTCATTATGTTATTTTACCGGTTTTCATTTTTTCTGACAGTAGATGCTTTCTTATCTTGCAAGATACCTACATAGACATTCGTGTTCTTAATTCCTATTATTAAGTACAATTTAAATCGGCTCAAAGAAGGATATTTTGACGAAAGACAACTCTGATTTTACGTTATGAGAGAAGATAATCATGCACGTATGTACCTTCTCGTACTTTTAAATTAGATAGAAGTTCGAAATACTGGTATTATTCAGAAGTGCAATTTTATCTTTACTCTGCCGTTTGCTCGTTTTCGGGTTTATTTTACTTTTTAGTCGTACATATTTACTGAGGAAATTTATTCATTCACCTACCGTACATGCACAGCATGGGTATTCTGGGGAGGGATGAAATTATAACGTGCCTTTTTTGGGTTCAAAAATGGTAGGTACGCAACAAAAACATCGTTTTTCAGCGTTTCTGACAATGCTTTATCTTTCTAGAGCATAAAAATAAAAAAATCAAAAAATCAAAAAGTCGGAACAAATTAAACATGCGCGAAGTGCCGCAAATTTGGCACTTTTGAGTAAATAGCTAAAAACGCTTAAAAAAGCATCTTTTCTACAAATTTTTATAATTTTTTTTTAACTTTTAGAAAATCGCCAATTCTAGGGGGTGAAAAAATTTTAGGGGGATGAACATTTTTTGGGGGTTGAAGCCCCCCCAAACCCCTTCCCAAGATCATGTATGCCACACACAGGCTTATGTTTGTAACGTCTACGTGTATCTGCAAAGTTCGACAAATTCTTGTTTTTGATTCCTTTTATCAAGCAATCCCAATTTAAATCGACGTGAAGAGAAAAAATTTGACGAAAGACAACTCAGATTTTACGACAGCTTTGTAGTGGCTCTCGGTTGTTTTCAATCTTGCTGTAGCGTACTGTATAAAAGCAGAATGATAGCTACTACTCAATGGTTATTTTGTGAACTTCGCTTGTCCCAGTATTTATTTTTTCTATTTTCGACACCTTTAAATCACTTAATTGAAATATAGTACGAAAAGGTGCCTTTCGTTGTTTTTTATTCCAATGACTTAACGGTGGAACATTGCCTGCTTGCGGCCACACGTATTATGTTAGCAGCAGGACCATACTTGTGGATTTTCTTTGCTTTTGAGTAAGTATAGGTGCGTCGCATACTACATGAAGCTATACATAGACTCGTTGTGACTAAAAAATTAACGGCTATTTGATTTGAAACGCTTCACATGCATGTAAAGAATTGTCATCGAAATCATCGAAATCTTCTACAGGTCTTTTTTGGCTTTGTTTTGTATTTTAGGATTGGGCGCAGCGTGCTAGCTATAGCGAGGCCGAATATTATTCTCTTCATATCGGATGACCAAGATATAGAGTTAGGCTCGTTTAAGCGGGCATATTATGTGTCATAGTAGAACATATATAGAACGCAATGTTGTTTTTATCCACATGCCGATTATAAACACGTTGCTCTGCAGAAACTAAATCAAATTATCTTAAAAATAATCTAATCATTACAAATTTTATGAAAACGAACATGCATCGGCAGGCCCGCATCCAGGATTTAGTTTCGGGGAGGGGGGCAAGACTGAAAGTTTTTAAAAACATAAGGGGACCAAAGGATGGATTAAAAAAGACGTTTTACGACCACTGGAACTACACACCTTGTAAATTTTGCTGCCGAAGTACCTTAGTTATAGTGAGCAATTTGCATCCAAGGGACTCCCTCTGATGGGTCTGGGTGGCGCCCTCAAGCGCCCCCAGCGGGGTCCGCGGCAGAGCCCCGGGAAAACTGTGAAAGATCGTTATCTTAAAACTTTCATAAAATCAGCCTTATTTCGGTTCTGAAATCAGTCTAAAAATAGTCAAGGTTCATAATTATACATGCACAGCTTGGGAATTCCGGGGTGTGAAGAACAAGCGTTTAAAGACTGCAGCCGGTGCATGTAGAAAACATAGCTAACGTAATAATTTTTTTGGTTTTTCTGGCTTATTTATTCCAAATAGTGAACTTTGAAGGTGCTTGATCCTTAATTCTTATTTAGGCTCAGTGAGTGTCAGGTGCAGTTTTAAGACACTCCTGGGGTGAAATTTTAAAATGCCCGTTTTGGGCCTTAAAATAATGGGTACGCGTAAGAAAACATAGTTTTTCGGCGTTTTTGGCGATGCTCTATCTTTCTGGAATACAAAAAAAGAAAAAAATAAAATCTAAAAAGTCGAATAAATTGAACAAAATGTGGTTATAACCTGAGTATATGGCGCTAATCGCCAAAAATTTGACACTTCTGAGCAAATAGATAGCTAAAAACGCTTAAAAAGGCACCTACTCTGCGAATTTTTAAGTGAATTTATGGAAAACTTGGTAAAATCGCGAATTCTGGGGAGAGTTAAAAAATTTCTAGGGGGAAAAATTTTTCTGAGGGGGTCTAAACTCCCCTGACCTCCCCCATTGATTATGTCTGCTCATAACTAAAATTCTTTGTCATATCGCCAAAAAAAGTATCATTCTCGTTCGCACGAATCTAATTTTCTGCGTAAAACCTGCAAAAAAACAATGGACATAGATGCAAAATATTCTTTAGGTTGTATAAACATTGAATAAATATGGGGTGTTTCAACCGCGCGTTTGGGATTAAATAGATTACAGTTAATTGTGAAATTCGACGGAAAAGTTTTTGCGATGTTTCGCTAAAAGAGCAAATTGTGGAATTAAGGAAAAATCATTCTCGAATTTCATTCTGAGAGGGGTTGCAAGTGCCCCCCCTTTATCCTCCTGGATACGGGCCGGTGCATCGGTATGATCGATAGGTATTCGACAAATTTTTAGGTTATTTCGCTTGTTTAAACGTAATATTACTGGTTTTATTTAGCTGATATTGGCTCGGAATTATTTTTTGTGATCTTATAAGGTGTTGTGCGTGAAGTGGCTTTAGTACGCAGGGCTTGGTTGGTTTCCTATGTTTGCTTTTTTGTATGTAAGTAAGAATGCATACAACGTGGTTATATTCTTATGGACAAAGTACGCAGGAAAATGCATATCTTGTTTGGCTTTCAATTATATTTCCTGCGAGTTTTTCGGAAAAATGCAGTAGTCGGGACGATACGAGATAAAATGCCAACTAAATTTAGAACCTAGAAACATTTTATTTACAGTTATTGGGTCATAACTTAAAGGCTGGTAATATGTAAAAAATGTGTGCAGTATACCAATGTAACGGGTGTCCCCTAAAAATCTGGAATTTCTGAGACCATAATTTATTTTTAAATCAAAAATAGAAGAGATATATGGATCGAAAGAACAAGAAAAGGCGATTCAAATGAGCTTATTTGCATTTCTCATGCGTTCATTCCATGCTGAGACGTAGACTTCAAATTAAGGCACTCCTTAATGACATTTGTACAAGCTCTATCAGGCGATTGTCTACATATAGGTTTTTTTCGCTATTATTCGATATAAGCGAGCTGACGTCATAAATGCCGCTATTTTTTATTACCCTGAATCGATTTCTAAAAGAAAGACTGAATTTTTTTCAATCTATATTGGGTCCAAAGGCAAAAAACTCGGCCAGGACAAAGGTTGAAACACTGTAAATTTTCTTCAGAGAAAGTGCGACATCGAAATCGGTCAAAAAAACAAAATTAAGTTTTGTTTACTCAATTGCATACAGAACGATGAACGTAAGGTGGATTCGCTTTAGATATATCAAGAAAAAAATTCATTTTCACTGTATATAACGGTCGAATTTGACTAGCGAAGCTATGTGTGGCTGAATGTCCCGAAAAAACTTATCGGAATAAAAATTTTTTTACAGTCAGTTGTACTTTATATTTTCTTGCTTCACGAGGAATGGAAACAGGTGGAAATGAACTAAAAGTCCTTTTAAAATCCACCGGGTGCGACTTGACAAAAATCTATCAGTGTTGAGTACCACGGGCCCAAGGGGTATTAGCCAACTATTGACTTAAATTTGGCTGTGTTAGCTCATTAGCCAAGCTAATTGTTGGAATATTCATAATATACTGAGGCAATTGCATTTTCAGCAAAACGTAATAATAATAACTAGATATCTAAAAATGTGATTTTGTAAACCATTTGTTAAATCCGTTTTGTGCCCGTACAATTCATTCTGTAGAAGGCATTCCGAGTTATTTTGATTTCCCTGCTTCTGCTTAGGGATGGCTAGTCAATAACATCAGTTCGTTAATTGTCTGTGTTTAATTTCGTTTCGAGAAAGTGGACAGACATGTTGTACAATAAATGTTTTTACAAAACCGTAAAAAGTGTTTACACTTTAGAATAGTAAGCTTATAGAAAATTGAATAGAAAAAAATTTTTTCGCCTCAAGCTTTTCGGAGATCTTTGTGAATGTACGAGTATAAAGAGTCTTGTACAAAAAGTTTTTTAATAATCATAGTTGTGTAAGGTCAGGTCGGAATGGTCAGAGGGAGTAAAATCCAGAAAATCATCTTGCAGATAATGGTCATAACATGCCCTTTTTATCATTTTGAATGTTATTACGTCTTTGTTTCAAAAATCCTTATTTTTTATCATGTTTCATCCAATTAATCCTATCTGTGTGGCAGCGAATGGAAACTAAAAAACGAGTTTGCAGGCAAATTATTAGTAATAAAAAGATCAACTTAGTTAATTTGCTTTTTTTTTAATTATTTGATTTTTTTCCAATTTCAATCAACTTCGTATAAGATAAACAGTTTTCCTGCAAAACCTTGCATTTGTTCTGAAATCGCATAAATGTACCCGATATTTCGGAAATTTTCGGGGAGGTAGGGTTTCCAGTTTACCTCTCGTAGAATTTTTGATTTTTGAAGAAATTGTATAAAAGAACTTGTTATAAGCATTTTCTAACGATCTTTTGGCTCAAAAGTCAAATTTTTGTCGCTTCGCGCATATGCTTATTTTGGACTATACGTATGTTCTTCAATTTACTCGACTTTTTCATATTTTTTTCAAAAATTTTTATGTGTTTATGTTCTAGAAAGAAAAAGCAGCGTCAGGAATGCCAAACAATGGTTTTCTTCGGCGCGTACCCACAATTTTTGAAACCGAAATAGGCACTTTAAAAAATGTTGTTTTGGCCCCACAATTTTATGCTGTATCTGGTGATACCTCCTCATTACACATGGGCATGGGGATCTGGACCCCCAATTCGGCTGACCCCTTAAAATCGATAGACCCCCAGAATTGAATTTTCGGTGCTATTTTTGACAATTTTTCCGTATCGAACCCCCAGAATTTGGCTGCTGCCCTTGTATACTCCTCCCTTGTGCCCTTGTGTGTATTAAAAGAATTCATATTATGGTTGTTGCGCGTTACTTATCGGCATTTTGTCGCCAATCGGAATGGTTTATGTAAGCAGATCGAGCAGATTACATTAAATTGAACATTTTGCGGAACAGGTGACATTCGGTTTCCAATTTTAAGTCTTATGTTGTTTTTTGCTAATTTACTGAAAGTTTCTCGCAAATCAATTCTTAATCGAGTTTCTGCCATTTATTTACATATATGTATAGAGGATCATCTCTTGAAGAAAATGTTATTTATGAGTATATGTTAATGAGTCCTTTCAAAGTTTTAGGAAAGATTTTTTATTTCAGTAAAAGTCGATTTCAATGAGTACATTATTCAGGCTTGTTTGTATATAGTTGTTGATTGCACTCAAGGCGAGGCTGGTTCTTTGTTTATAAATTTTCATTTCTGAGATGCTGAGGCGGCTGAGATAATTAACCAAAATTGATTTTACTCTTACGCTTGCTAGTAATATTGAAATATTTACTATGACTCACATATTTATTTTTTATCGCTGCCTATCATCCTTTTTTGTCATTTTCGAATACTTTTATCTATTCTTAATTTTTCACATGCACAAATCCTTCAGCGTCGATTGTGTTTTACTAGGCTCGATGGAATATATGCCGAAAGCGCTGCAAATATTCCGCGATGGAGGGGCTGAGTTTTTGAATGGCATGGTAACGACTCCGATTTGTTGTCCGAGTCGTAGTTCTATCCTAACAGGTCTTTACGTGCATAATCATAATGTACATTCGAACAACGACAATTGCACAGGATCCCATTGGCAATCTCAGTTCGAGCCTTGGACTTTTGCTACTTATTTGGCTAAGAATGGCTATAAAACTGGTAGAAGGCCATTATATTGAGCAAATAACAATTAATTTTTAACTAATTAATTCTTTTCATTTTATTTTAATCGCTTTTATTTCTTTCTTGATAAAATCAATTAAACGTATTTATTAACACACAAACACTTAATTACAAAAAACTCCTGATACTACGTATGAAAATGGTTCTCTGTTCTGTTTTAAACGGACTTTAAGTTTTCTATTCGTGATTTGCCTGATTAGCCTGCGTAGTCAGTCATTCATTATTCTTCTTTTATTCGTGCAAGTTTTTTTCGATTTTGAATCATTATTTTGACGTTGATAAGAATCGACTCATCTAAACTTTTTTAGCTGTTCCTCGACGCACTGTAACATTTTGTTTCTTCCCATTGCTTCTTTCAACTTTTTTAGCAATAACTTTTCAATTGCTTCTCTGAAGCTCAGTTAACAGGAAAATCAACCCAGATAAGAGGCCTGTCCGTATGCATGTCCATCCAAAAAATTGAGAAGTTGAGTTTTAGATTTACTTTCTTAATTGAACAGAATATGTAAAAACACAAAATAAGGAGGCGTTACGAAAAATATGCAAGATTCTTGCCTTAAAGTTTATGCAATGAGATATTCCTCAATAAGCGCGTTTTAACCATGCCAACTTGGTACCTGCGCGACATATTCGTTATATAGTGCTATCCTCTAAAAACAATTTTTTACTTTTCGTGCTATTTCTCTTTACATATATCCTTGGTCTCTGGTTTTTGGGCTTGTTTATCGTGGCTACACTATGGCCAGGTACCTACTCCACCACTCATTTTGATTCAATATTTCTTCGTTATCGCAATATTTTCAAAAGAAGTGCAACTTTTAAAATCCACTGTTTCCTAAAAACCATTTTGTCACAAAAAATCCATCCTTTAAAAATTTTTCTCTCGAATTTTATCAATCATTAATCCGAGTTCTTTGGAATGTTATAGATTTTTGAATTTTTAAAATAGAATTTTTTAGAACAGCTTAGATTGTTTGCATATAATTTAGAACTTGTATGCAATATTTACGATTCGACGCGGAGGATGAAAACTTTTTTCTAGAAAGTTCATGACTTGCACATGTCGCGTATGATGGCTGTAATGCTTATGTACATACCGGCCCTTGTTTAGGGGGGCGTCCCTCCTGGAAAAAGAAGATAATTTTTAAAACACGGAAGGGTCCCCCAAAGAAAGAAATGAAAAATTCTTGAAGTAGGTCTAAAACACCGCTAAAACATGTTTTTTGCGCACTTTTGAGCTAGTTAATTTAAAATTTTTCGGCGATTCGCGCCAGATTTATCATTTATCTATAGTTTTTGTTTTTTAGCCTGCCCAAAACCGCTCAAATTCGAGTTAGACATGTAGAACATATCAAATTTTTCGGCGCTTCGTGCCGAATTATTATTTTTCTGTATTGCTTATGTTTGTAAATCACAAAGATTAACTACAAAGAAAGAAATTATGAAATTATTTGTTGATTGAATGATGAGAAATCAGTTGTGTAGATTGGTTAAACGATAGATCTGTGTAATATGAATAAGAAATGAAGTGAAAATTTTTGAAAATTTTCTTCGCCAATTGCACAGGATCCCATTGGCAATCTCAGTTCGAGCCTTGGACTTTTGCTACTTATTTGGCTAAGAATGGCTATAAAACTGGTAGAAGGTCATTATATTGAACAAATAGCAATTAATTTTTAATTAATTAATTCTTTTCATTCTATGCTAATCGCTTTTGTTCCTTTCTTGATAAAATCAATTAAACGTGTTTATTAACACACAAACACTTTATTACAAAAAACTTCTGATACTACGTATGAAAATCATTCTTTGTTCTGTTTTGATCGAAATTTAAGTTCTCTATTCGTGATTTGCCTGAGTAGCCTGCCTAGACATTATTTATTATTCTTCCTTTATTCGTGTGAATTTTTTTTCGATTTTGAATCATTATTTTAACGTTGATAAGAATCGACTCGTCTAAACTTTTGAGCTCGTTGAGATCCGCTTAGAAGTGCCTTTATTTCTGCCCATCTCCTAATGGTTCTCGAGATATGTGACCTCAAAATTTTCGCTCTTCCCCTGAAATAAAATCCTAAATACGGGCCTGTGTACATGTAATATGTGAAATGAGTATCTTCCATTCAGACTAAGTCATTCCACCGGCCTTTAAAAAGGAGGACTTTCCCAAACCCGATTTGTAAGGAAAACTTTTTTTTAAAGTTTGAAAATCTTTTAAAAACTTTCTTTTTCTTTGTATTTTTTCAGGCGTTTTCATCGCTGTTTCGTTAAGAATAGAAAGTGAGTTACAGTACGTGGGCTAAGTGCGGGGGAGAGAATTCGCAATTGATGATGCGCTACAAGAAGTCAGTCATTTCACTTCCCTTGAAATTTAAGACTCCCTCTTTCTCAACTAAATTTTGTAGACATTTTTCGCCGCTTCTCGTCAAGAATCGTGATCCTTTTTGTTGTCCCAAAAATGGCCGACTAATCCTAACCAACCTTTTGAAGTATTATATGTATGGTATGTTTACATGGTCATATCAATTATGATTATCGTGCCATTTTAAAATATTTTTCATTTAAATCATTTAAAAATCTTCATTGTATCATTATTATTATTATTTTGTCTTGAAAATTATTTAGCGTATTTCGGTAAATATTTGAACGAATACAACGGATCATACGTACCAGCCGGTTGGACCGAGTGGATGGGCCTGGTGAAAAATTCCCGGTTTTACAACTACACGATAAATTACAACGGAGCCAAAATCAAGCACGGTTTTGACTTCGAACGCGACTATTTCACTAATTTAATCGTTAACGATAGTTTGGCGTTTTTAAAACGGGAGCTGACGTCATTTAGTGGCCATTCTGTAATGCTTGATAAGAGTAAGCTTAAACTATGTAATTTTGTATCATGTCTACCATGATCATACATGCAAAAGGGTGATGGAGGATTCCCCACCTGAAACTGGTCGTCTTACCATACCCGTAACCATATATGCACATAGGGGGTGAGGGGGGTATAACCCCCTCCTCCGTGTAGGGTCAGCCGTACAGGTACCGTCCGGCGATTTTGAGCTGATAGAACGTTTTTTGCATAATTTTTGAGGTCAAAAGCAGTAGAAACGTCAAAATTTTTCCGGCGCTTCGTGCCAGATTAGTACTTTCAAGTACTTTGTACTCAAAAAGCGCCCAAAATTAATAAATTTTGCATTTTTTAGTGTTAAAAGTGATATAACTCAGTCAAAATGGATTAAAAATGCTTTTAGAATGCGATATTACCACAAAAAAACGTTGTATGGGCTATTTTGACCATTTTGATCATTAAAACAGCAGAAAAAAATCGTGAACGTTTAATTTGCTGTTTTGGATTCTTGGGATTTCACCCCCCTGCTGACCCTGACCTTGTGCACCTATGCCCCTAACCCGAAAAGTTTTGACCCTTCCTCCGGTTTTTTGCCAAAAATAGCGTTTTTTAGGCGTTTTTCAATTATTTGTGGCTGTTCTTAGCTATTTTTGGCCATTTTTGGTCGAAATTTGGAGGTCATTCCTCGCCCCCTGAAGGTACCCGGGATCATAGATGCACAACATGGCCAAGTTGGTGAGAGGTCCGTTGGTCTTATAAAGGGTCAAAAAGTGAGCTTTTTCGGGGCCAAAATGACCTCAAAAACTGAATTAAGCGCTAAAATACCGCTAAAACTACGTTATTACATAGTTTCTGGTCAATTCAAAGCACATTTCAAGAAATTTTTAATTCTAATCCTTTTTTGGCCTTCATTTCCTCTTATTTTTCCCAAAAAATTTCCCATTTTTCCATCCTGAGGTTTTAGACCCCTTACGTGCATGGTTGCCCTGGACCTCCACCCAAAATTTAATTTTTAGCCTGTACAAACACGTACAAATGATCACGATATTTACAATGTACGAGGTTTGTTAATTAAGTTCGTTTTAGCTGTCTAATAACTTTTTTCTGTATGAGAGATATCAACATGTGATTTTTTCATATGGTGACGCAACTTCTGCGTTACAATACTAGTAGTCACCATTTTTTTCTATTTTTTCCGCCTTTTCTAGAAAAATTTTTTAAAATACCTTACTTCTTCGGTTGAAAAAAACAACTTTTATCTTGTCGCAGCTTGGGCACTGATTAGCATTTGATCTCAAAATTTCGGTAAAACAAAGTCAGTTTATGACTTTCATTGATGCACTACCAAAAATCCCATTGTGATTAATTTTCTCTTTTTAGTGATGCATTTTTCGTTAAAACTCAATTTTTTGCTGATTTTAACAAAACATTTGCTTCATCACAAATGTACGTTTTATGAACAAAAAACATTCTAAAAAGTGCTTTACAATGTTGGATACTCTCAGCTAAAATATCTATCCTTTTCCTTGAAGAATGAAGTCATGGGACCTTCTGTTTAGGACTATATTTTCAATCAATTTTTAATCTATGATAAAACAACACTATTTTACTGGATAGCGGAAAAAATTTAAGAAGAAATGATGAGTTCAGGAGATGTAAAGCAGAAGTTGCAGAATACCGAGCAAAAACCGCGTGTTGATATGATAACTCTGATAGGAAAAAGTTATCAGACA
This sequence comes from Mermis nigrescens, assembly GCA_036768485.1. NCBI lineage: Eukaryota > Metazoa > Nematoda > Enoplea > Mermithida > Mermithidae > Mermis > Mermis nigrescens. The sequence goes on from JAVLUZ010000142.1 coordinate 6,393,176, forward strand.
GCTAAAACGAACTTAATTAACAAGCCTCGTACATATGGATTATAACGAATACTTTTAAAGACTTACATATGTAAAGGTATGTATATAGTAGCTAATAATGCAAGTTTTTAACTAAAATTCGAATGTGGGACACAGATGCACAGCATGGGAATTTAGAGGTTTGAAATCGAAAATTTTTCAGTGCCTTTTTGCGCTCAGAAACTATTGATGCGCGTCAAAGTACATTATTTTTGTCGTTTCTGTCAATGATCTGTCTTTCTAGAACGTAAAAACGTAAAAAAATCGAATAAATTGAACAAAATACCGTAAAAATTAGTACATAAGCCCGAGCGCGAAGCGCCGAAAAATTTTACGTTTTAGAGCAAGCTTAAAAGAGCACCTTTTCTACGAGTTCTCTGGAAATGACGGATTCTGGAAGGGTGAAAATAGTTCTGTGGGAGGGGAGATTCTTTTTGAAGGTTGAAAAACCCCTAGATCCCTCCAAGATCATGTAAGGAGTGTAGCTAAAAAAATCACAGTTTTTAGCAGACTCAAGGGACGAGTGACTTTAAGTGGGAGGGAGGGAAATTCTCCACTCCCTACCCTGTTACTTACATAATGAAAAAGCGTATTCAATACTTGTAAGTGCAATTGTGTAACAACATGATAGATTCGCTTCAAATCACTACAGTTAATTGTGTAACCGTAAATTTACATGCATAATAACGGATGTGAGAGGGACTTAAAGCTTACTCTTAGTCATGTTGAAGCCTCTCCTCTTTTCTGCGCCGAAAGATAGTGTAAATTACAAATTTTAGTATAAATTTTTTCAGTTTTTGTTTTAATTTTTGTTCGTAAATTATGTCCTATTTTTCGTTCATTGATCGAACTTCTTCTTAGATCTGGTAGAAAACTTTAGTTTTTAACTTTACTAAAAAATGTAGATAGTACACATCATAATTTCCCAAGGTCCAGAGTTGAAGGAGGGCTGAAATCCCAAAATGGGGGACCAGTAAATTAAGTGGTGTATTATTATTAGCCGACACTATTTTTAGTACGAGCTTCCTTGTTCATGTACAAAGATCTCCGAAAAGGTCTTTGTATGAGCGAACAACTCTTTATAGATACATTATATTAATATATTTTTAAAGATACACATTTTTACATACTACCAGCGTGTGACCTGCGACCAGCACCAGTCCTAAACAGTGTTTTTTTGCACAAGTTAGCTTTGTACATGTAGGAAGATGGTACCCAAAAGTCTGTCATTTTTTACATGCAAATTTTTGTGTACTATAATATGGTACAGTAGCGATTTTAGTGTAATAAAACAGGGTTTTTCGACCTTTGGTAGTGTATTTTAGATGATTTCTGGGTTTCTGAATATTTGACATTTTCCCATTCTAAATTCAAATTCTACCATTTTAAAGATAAATAGGACAGAAAATTACTAATTTCGACGCGAAGCGCCGGAAATTCTTTGGAATTTTACATCTTTTTACAGTTTTTGCCGTCCCAAAAATCTTTGTACATACATGTACAAAGACGGTCCTGAAAAGTCCTTGTACATCGGGAAAAATCTTTGCCGAATACAAAAAACCGTGGTCCTAAATGTGATAATTTGGCTTGAATTTAGTTGATAATATTAGTTCGGCGCGATGCGCCGAAATTTTATGAGCTTTTGATGGAATTTACGCATAAAATTCGTTTGAGAAAGCTAGAACAACTTGTACTACAAAATTGGAAATATTATAGAAATTGTAATATGTTAATTAAATCTTGTGATAAGCACCACTGCGCTCATAAATCCAATGCAACATCAAAATAAATTAGTCAATTTTATCTTTGAACGGCAAAAAAATGCAAAATTATTAAATAGTACTTATTTTTGCATAGAATTTTTCAAAACAGTAGAAATAGATACAGCAGATATTTAAATCTGCATAAAGATGCCTAGATTACACAACGATTGATTTTGGAGTGTTTAATGCCCCTGCTTGAATCTAAATACAGTATATTATCGATATTTAGCGCGGAGCGCCAAAAATTTTTTGAAATTTCCTAAAAAATACTGAAAAACGTTAAAACTAATATCACTTTACTCCAGAATGTATGTTAACATTGCATAAAAATGGCTCCAAAATAGAGCACGAGCCGAAATCGATTTTTGGCGAAAAACTGCATTTTTTGGTCATTTTGCGGTGCGTTTTTGTGCTTTTCAGCTGAAAATTGGTGGCCATTCACCCCCCCCCCCAGAAAAATGGCCAGGGGCTTTGGGTAATCCCCCACATAGGTTTGGTCGTCCTCCCCACACCCCCAACGTTAGAAAATTTGACCCACCCTCTTACATTTTTGGCGAAAACTTGCGCTTTTTGGCTATTTTTAGGTGTTTTTGCCACTTTTGGTCCAAAATCAGAGCCGCTTACCCCCCCCCCTCCTAAGAATGGCCGAGAAATATACATGTAACAGGGGGTTTGGGCCATCCCCACCCACGCTTTTAAGCCCCGAAATCCCCCCTGTAAAGTCAGAGAAGTTTTGATCACCCTCTCCCATTTTTGTCGATAACTTGCGCTTTTTGGCTATTTTTAGGTGTTTTTGCCTCATACCTAAAATTGGAGTCGCTAACCCTCTCCCCTCCTTCTAAAAATGGCCAGAGACTCCTACACGAAATTCTCAGCCGTTACATGTATGCTGAGGACCCCCTCACCCAAGATTTTGTGCTGCTACATGCAGGTTTTATAGTGATAGTTTGACTATTTACTCTTGCTTACATTCAAAAATACTGTATCACTTCGTGAAATTCTAATAGTTAGGTGGACTTTTACCATACCAAAAATTAAGTTCAAAAAATTCAACGGGTTTTCACCAAAAATCGTCTGACAGTGACTTGAGTCTTGGACCTGGAGGGGGGTAATACCCCCTCACCCCCTATGGGAATGTGTGGTACACATCCTATTCTGATGGCGGAAATCAGACCATGACCTATTATGTATGTACTAGCTACCGCAGTCATGCACCAAATAAAATTTTTTCTGATACCTACCTTATTATTTCCTTCAGAGCCTCTCTCTTTAATCTCTATATGGATGGATTATACATACAGTGTTACCTGTTTTATGGCATTCTTTTTTCCGATATTCTATTCTTCGGATCATTTATATAAAATAATCAGTTTACTCTGCTAATTGATACTAGCTTTGTCTATATGGAAAATAAAAAATGAATAATGTATTAGATGATATGTCGAAGATATTCCTTAATCGCAATAATCGAGAAAGTTCGCTAGAATAATACGACGTAGTGTAGGATGAAGCAAAAAGGATACATCTTGTATCTAGTAAAAATGTTTGATACTTATCAGCCTAAAATTTATCGAATTTTTATTATGTAAATGCTAAACTTGGTGAGTTAAATTTGGCCAAAACATCACTTTAGCTGAAAATCATTGTTTACTTCGATTTCGTGCGCAAGTCATCGATGATCATCGATTTTTTCAAATTTTCTTCACATTATCGAACAAAAACAACTTACACATTAAAAATCAATTTCTGTATGTTCGTACGTTAAGAACATCAACGGAGATAAATATGAGCGCCCGTCTGTGCTGATGGTGATGAGTTTCCCTGCTCCGCATGGCCCCGAGGATCCGGCTCCTCAATACAGCGACTTATTTTATAACGTCACTTCGCACAGGTTAAATTTATTTGTTTACCATTTTTTCTCCTAGACACAATAGCCTTCCAATTTTTTTTGTTTATTTTTGATCTTTTTATTATTTATTCCTTTCGGAATCCATTGTTTCTTCCCGAAAAATATCTTTTTCAAGTTTGTAAAATATTTACGTTTTAAAAAATTCTAAGATAATGATTTTTGAAAACGTGTATCAAGACAGGACCTCTGAATGCATTGATTGGAAAATTTCTAATCTTCTCAAGGGTGACTATGGCCCGAAAAAGGCCACACTTCGACGTGGCAGGCGACAGGTCCTAACTCCGGCTGCTATGAACATAAAACTTTAGGATGCCTGCATTAGATAGATAAAAATGTCTTCTTCCAACACATATAAAAAATTTCGCCCAGATGTTAACGGTTTGGGCGCTACCCCAATTTGTTTACACCTAATTGTTTAAACGCCAGAAGCGTCACTTGTTCGGTCATCAATTTGCTCCCTCTTTTAACGACATCGTAAAGTTTTATCAAATAATAAGATGAATATAGAGGTTTAAACATTGTGCTAATTAATTTTTTGACCGCATATATCACCAGAAAAGAATACATACGCAGTAACGTGATGCAATGCAGAAACTCCGGGTTTGAACGATGTCAAGGTAAGGTTTAAACAAATCGCTTTAGCACACGAGCCGCCGGTAGCTGACTAAAATTTTTTGCGCGGTTTGAAAGAAGACATGTTTATCTATTTAAGACAGCTGGTCACACATTGGAAAAGGGGGCATAGATAGGCAAGGTATAGGTGGCCAGAAGAGGGTGAAATCCAGGAATGGTCTTATAGTAAATTTTGGCCATTGTTTTTCGCGTAGTCTCTTTGTTCATTTATAAAGACGGTCCTCAGAATTTAATTCACATTCTGCGCATGTAAATTTCAGAGCATTATTGTATGGCGCAGTGGGACGCTGTGTGCCGTAAACTGGGTTTCTTGACCTTTATTAGTAAATTTTAGTCAATTTATGAATTTCTAGCGATGAAAAATACAAAAATTTATTAATACGCGCGAAGCACTGCAAAATTTTAATATTTTTAACATTTTCACGCAGAATTTTTGGCCTCATTTCCTCGGTGAGCTGAAAAAAGTTTCTTGCAGCACCAGACCGTAACTGCTATGCAAATGCAACTGTGGCTGAAGTTATAACTCAGCTCGGCACCATTCAGCAAATTCTTGTTACATAGGTGCAAAGTTGTTAACTTCATTGATTGACCTAATTATCAATTCCATCAGTTTTACCGCCTCCAAAGAATAAAATGCCTTAGTTAATTGACATCTATACCGAAATAAAAATTTTACTGATGGAACTACATCAGTTTCAGTCATTTTCGCACTCAATCAAGGCAACAATTTACATCTAGAAACAATATTAAAATTTTCAGGCCCGGTGCCAAGGCCAGCCTGGCCCCGGCCCTGGGCCTGGGCCCCGGAGCCGGGGCCATTCCCGGTACAGCTCTACCTGAAATTAATATGTACAAAATGTAATTTAACTTTTAAAGACCGTCTTTGTACATATACAAAGAGGCCTTTTATATAAAACAATGACCACAATTTACTCTATGACCTTTCCCGGATTTCCTTTCCTCTGGCCACTTCTACCTGTCTCATGTATGCAGCTGGTCTTGAAATTCTACATATATCAACAATACTAAAGGTATGATGTGACATCGGGGTGTTGCCTTTTTTGAGCTACGCTTTATGTGTATGTGTGTACGCCACAGAGTAGTTTAAAGATCTGTTTTTTCATTCTTATACAGAATTCTTTGTTACGTATACTTGCAAATTTGCATTCTGTTGCTCAAATCAGTGATCGGACCGAGGCCTCGGCCTCGGCCTCGGCCTCGGCAAGCCTCGGCGTTTTTTGGAGCCTCGGCCTCGGCGCCGAGGGCGAAGCTAAAAAGTGCCGAGGCGCCGAGGGTTAAAATCAAATTTGAGTACATATGTTTAATATATCCGTTGAATATTAACTATTTAGAATACATCTGCAGTACACAGGCTATTTTTTACCTATAGACTTTTCTTATGGTTTTACTCGCGTACCCAGTTACAATCGAGTTACATACAGCAAAGTGCCGATTTATTATTCATGTGATGACTTAGTTTTAATTCTCATGCTCGCTACATGGATCGGAAACACACATTCCCAAAGGGGGTGAGGGAGGGTTATAACCCTCTTCTTAAGGTACAAGACTCAAGTCACTGTCAGACGATTTTTGGTGCAAACCTTTTGAATAATTTTTGAAGTTAATTTTTACTATGGCAAAAGTGCAGCTAACTATTAGAATTTCACGAAGTGATACAGTATTTTTGAATGTGAGCAAGAGTAAATAGACAAACTATCACTATGAAGCATGCATGCAACAACTCAAAATTTTCGTAAGGGGCTCCTCGGCTTACATGTAACGGCTTGAAATTTCGGGTAGGGGTCCCTGGCCATTTTAGAAGGAGGGGGGATTAGCGACTCTAATCTTATGTCAAAAATGGCAAAAGCACCTAAAAATAGCCAACAAAGCGCATAATTTTGCGCCAAAAGTGGGGAGGGTGGGTTGACGTTGGAGGGAAGGGTGTGGGAGGATGTCAACCCTGAGTAAATGGGGAATTCACCAAACCCCCTTGTTACACGTATGGTTTTCGGCCATTTTTATGGGAGAGGGGTAAATGATCACGAATTTTCGGCCGAAAATCGCAAAAATGCACCTAAAAAAGGCCAATAAATGCAGGTTTTGCCAAAAATCAATTTCGGCTCGTGCATTATTTTGGAGCCATTTTTATACAATGTTAAAATACTTTCTTGGGCAAAGTGATCTTTATTATATCGTTTTTCAGTATATTTCGGGAAATTTCAAAAAAATTTTCGGCGCTTCGCGCAAAATATCGCTAATATACTGTATTTAGATTGAAGCAGGGGAAATAAACACTCCAAAATCAATTTTTGTGTAATCTAGGCATCTTTATGCAGATTTAAAAATGTTTTGTATCTATTTATACTGTTTTTTAAAAATTTTATGCAAAATAAGTACTATTTAATAACTTTGCACTTTTTTGCCGTTCAAAGATAAAACTGACTAATTTGTTGCATTGGATTTCTAAGCACAATAGTGCCTATTACAAGATTTAATTGGCATATTACAATATCATAATATTTCTGATTTTGTAGTACAAGTTGTTTTAGCTTTCTCAGTCGAATTTTATGTGTAAATTTCATCAAAAGCTGATAAAAATTTCGGCCCTTCGCGCCGAACTAATATTATCAACTAAATTCAAGCCGAGTTCATAACATTTAGGGCCACGTTTTTTTGTATTCGGCAAAGATTTTTCACCGTCAATGTATAGAATCTTTTCAGGACCATCTACATACACAAAGGTTTTTGGAGAGACAAAAACTGTAAAAAGGTTTAAAATTTCCGAAAATTTTCGGCGCATCAGTAATTGTCTGTCCTATATATCTTTAAATAGTAGAATTTGCACTTAGAATGGAAAAATGTCAAATGTTCGACCAGGAATTAGCTAAGATACACTACCAGAGGTCGAAAAACCCTGTTTTACCACACTAAATCGCTACTCTGCAATACTATATAGTACACAAAAATTTGCATTTACAAAATGTTTAAAGACTTCTGGATACCATCTTTGCACACGTAAAAGGTATCTTGCACAGAAAAAAACACTGTTTAGGACTGCATGCCAGTTGCAGGTCACACACTGGCAGTATGTAAAAATGTGTATGTTTAAAAATATATTTATATAAAATATCTACAAAAATTTGTTCGCTCATACAAAGACACTACTTAATTTACTGGTCCCCATTTTGGGATTTCACCCTTCCCTCATCTCTGGACCTTGGGAAAGTATGACCAGGAAAGTACACTGCAGTTTCCGTCATATTGCCTGCACACACCAGAATTGGATGACTGAAAAAACGTGTTTAAATATGCATTACTGCAAAAGCGAGCACAACAATGGCTACAGTTCTGTCTTTACTTATCTTATTTCGTTTGTTCGTTTATTTCTTCGACACTGTTTTCTTATTTATAGTAATAAAAGTTTTTAAGTGCTTGTTCAGCCATATTTTTTATAAACTTTTCCAAGTCTTCATCAAAGGCAACTTGTTAAATTAAGTATGTCTTCATGCTGCTGACTTTATTCAATAAATCCTTCACACATTTAATCAACTATTATTGAAAATAAAAATGAATTGTTTGACATTCGATAAAGTGTTTAATATTACGATTATTCTCTAGCTCATGTGCACACAAAATATTCTTAGAGTACTATTTATGGGTATAGGTATATAAGCTTGACCCTCGGCATTACCCTCGGCCTCGGCCGAGGCAAGGCTTTAAGTCGCCTCGACCTCGGCCGAGGCCGAGGGTCCAAAAGTACCCTCGAGTCCGATCACTGGCTCAAATATGGATTTTATTATAATTTGCATTTAATTTAATTATAAATAATAATTAAATTATTATATATCATAAAGTTTCATTGAATTTTTCGAAAATTTTTTATCTTTTTGTCGTCTAGGAAGAAACATCGTCATAAACAACCCAAAATAATCTTTTTGACGCATATCCATCTTTTTGGGCCCAAAAGGTACTTCAATTTTTTGCTTTTTTGCACATATATATATATATATATATATATATATATATATACATGAATTAGCATAATTTCATGAAAAATATATGCTATGTTTTAATTTTTTTAATTGTCTAATACTAGTGCTGAATTCGGATAAACGCAAGGGTAAAACGTCGCAATTAAAAATAAGATAGCACATATAAAATGCGAATGTCCTGGATACACAGGCAAATAATCGCGCTCACATGATGTTTTTGTCCAAGATCTGAAGCTTTGGCTATTGCCCAGGTGTTTGAGAGGGTGAAATTTGGAATTTATATGACAATAAAATGCGTTTATTAGGCACCTATATCATAGATGCACATGGTCATATTGGCCACGGAGGGGTAAAATCAAGATTTTTGTGTCAGGGAGGGGTAAAATCGAGATTTTTGTGTCGGGGAGGGTGAAATCGAGGGTTTTTACCACAGTTAATCGCGCTTTCAGCTATTTTTGCGCTAAAATCGCTTGAAAATACACTGTTTTTGGCTCAAACTGCTTAACAATACCTAACTTTGAACCCTCCAGCTTAGGGTAATACCTTCTCTCACCCCTCCCTATGTGCATGTATGACCTATATTAGGTCCAAGATCCTAGTGGTTTTTGCGTTTTTATTTGTTACGACCATAATTTCTTCGCCCTTATGAACTATCCATGCAAATACCTAGTTACAGCAACGTCACCACAATTAACGGCTTCAAATTGTCGAAGGAGGGTAATCGGTCATCTCTGGGAGGTAGACTTTTTCGACCGAAAATTGCAAAGAATAACCCCTAAATGTTCTAAGAGCGTACTTTTTTACCGAAAATGGGTAGGAAAAATCATCTTTCGGGGATATGGGGGGACTGACCTTTGGTGAAGGATCCCTCATCCCCTGCATGGCAACATAACGTAGTCATCTATCTACAAAGTCTCCGTTTTATTCTAGAACTCCGAGCTGGAATTACGCTCCGAATCCCGATAAGCAATGGCTTTTGCAACGTACAGGAAAGATGGAACCGATTCACGTCTCTTTCACCGACTTTTTGCAACGCAGACGCCTACAGACACTGCAATCGATCGATGACGCCGTTCAAAGAGTAAAGCTGAAATGATTGTTGTGCGTATGTGACATTTCTCGTATAGTTGACATGTGGATTGGAATTAAATGTGCAGACAAGAATAATTCATAATTAATTGATTAATTAATTAGCAATCTAATACCGTTTTATTCCATTTTCATGTGTAACAGTGAATTGATTTTTGCGTAACAGTCATAATCGGGGTTATCGCTGCTTCTGTTTATGCTCGTTTATGCCGTGAACTAATCTTTTCATCGATTTTTTAGTCTCTAACTATTGATTTTTATCTACAAAATTGGTTTGATAAAAGACCGTCGCTAGGGCTATTTTTCAGGCGTAAGGGCTTAATTTTTGTCACTATAGTTAATGATCTCCACTTGATGCTTTAAATGCCTTATCCGCATGTGAAAACAATTCACAGGTTTATGACGAATTGAAAATGTTGGGGCAGCTGGAAAACACTTATATGATGTACACATCGGATCACGGTTATCATTTGGGTCAATTCGGTTTGGTGAAAGGGAAATCAATGCCTTACGACTTCGATATTCGGGTTCCATATTTTATACGTGGCCCTGGCATCGTTCCAGGAGCAAGGTAACATTCATAGGTCTAATGATGCTAAAGCGCACATTCAATTATTTTGGTGCCCGAAAAAATACGTACGTGCATCACTGCTTTTTTGCATTCGGCAAAGATTTTCCCCGATGTACAAAGACTTTTCGGGACCGTCTTTGTATATGTACAAAGATTTTTGGGAAGACAAAAACTGTACTTCACGAAATTTTTGGCGCTTCGCGCCGAAATGAGTAATTGTCTGTCCTGTTTATCTTCATAATGCAGAATTGGCTCAAATTTTTTATTTTCAATAATTTTTGGCATCAAAAACCCATGAATTAGCTAAAATACACTACCAAAAGTCAAAATACCGTGTTTTACCACAGTAAAAGCGCTACTGTACCATATTATAGTACCCTAAAATTTGCATGTGCAAACTGTACAAAGACTTTTGGTTGGGTACCATCTTTGTACATGTATATGCAAAGGGATCTTGTACGAAACAAACTTTGACGTGCGCACGTACTTGTCGGAGCTCAAATTTTTAGCTATGAGCAAAAATGCGTAGAAATGGCTTTATGAAACATTTTTTGCTTTAAAATTCAGGTGGGATACAAAAATCTCACATTTTTGAACATGTTCATACACAAATGTATGTGAGGCAGGTCATAAGAATGATCAAATCGAAAGCATATGGTCATGACGGAATGAGGTTCGGAATTTTTGTTACAGTAACTGGGTTTAATTGATATCATCGGACCAAAATTTCATGATAATAGCTTGCTTCGGGGTTGTTCGATTGTACGTGAATTCTGGACCTATATCAGTAGGAGTAAACACCTCTCAACCCTGCGTTCATGTATTTATTTACAGTACGCCTTGTTACGCTGATGTTGTCCTTTATTGTATGAACATTGCAGTTTGTATCGTTCAGGGCAGAATGGGCCTCATGGAAGACTAATATATATATATCACTCTAAATCATCAGATATTGATTGGTTGCTCTTGATTCATCGAACCCCTGTGTATCACTGATTTGAATTTTAAATGCAAATGCAGAATACCCAATTTGTTTTCATAGACGTCAATTTTTAAGTGTTGTAATTAACTCTCCGTTTGCCATCATGTTTTTGCAGTTGAAGTGCTCCATCATGGCATAAACTCCTAGTGCATATTAAGTCATGCCTTCTTAACATTCTTGACAGCTATAACTTTCATTTAGGGCAATTTTTTATGCTCTTTCTGAATATGTATATATGTCATTTTCTGTGAAAATTATTTTTGAAAGAGGTATAATCAAAAAACTATCACAATGCATAAGAGTAGGCACCTGATGGACATTATGCAAAAACAAAAAAATTAAATGGGCCAAAAAATGCCTATTTCTTACTACTCTACATATAACTCCTCTTAGAGCTAACCCATTAAAAACGATGTAACTGAAGCGAAAACGAGGCTAGACAAAGTTTTGGACACATGGATAAGGTAGAACAGAAAAAAATGCCGCAAAAGTGATTCATTATGCCTCCAGCATAGGACACGGCAAACGAGGGTCAATGCTGAAGGTTGTTTAGATCTTTCGCTCGTAGTGCATATGTAAATTATTTCCTTCACTAAAATAATTCATTATTTTACGTTATGCTTTAGAATAAAGGAGCTTGTGCTTAATATTGACATAGCTCCTACGATACTTGATATGGCAACAGTTGAGGTGCCTGACAGTATGGATGGGCGATCGGTTCTAAACTTATTGAAATATCACTGGCGCAAACAATACGAGTAATATTTGTTGATTTTTAATTACAATTGCCAAGTTTTTCATTATTTTGCAAAATTTTTCAGTCGAAATTTATCCATACCGACATGGCGTCAAACTGCCTTGATAGAACGCGGGTAAAATCTATGTAATTGAATATTAGTTATCATGCGTGTAAAAGGAAGATGGGGATCCCCCATCCAAAGTTAGTCGTCCCCATCCTCCCAAGCCAGAAAATTTCTGAACCCCCTCCCTATTTTTGAAAAAATTGAATTTTTCGTCCGGTTTTAGGTGCTTTTCGGCTGAAAATTGGAGTTCATTTACCTCTCCCGCTGCCCTTAAAAATGGCTTAGAACTCCCTCCCCCAGCCAAAAGTTTGAGCCGCTAAGTGCATGTCAGTTGTCATTGATCCTCCTTGAATATCTGCTTCGAAAGTTATTGTAATCTAATATTAGCACTGCGACTTGATGTTTATACTATTGATTACCTATGATCTGTTTGATGTGTGCGTTGAGAATCAATGTTACAAAAATTAAGGCTAACTTGTGAAATATATTCGTCTTTCCTTTCATTACAGTTTTTGCTTTTATTTGAGGTACATATAAAAAGATAAAAATTTGCAGCGCTTTTAATAGTCTGTATAGGTGCAGCCAGCCCCGTATCTAGGATTTTTTTTGATGGGGGGAATCGCAAACTTTGAAGTCGGACATATCGAGAACTATTAGGAGATAGGATGAAATAAAGTCATTTTTGAACGTTTCTCGACGAGCTCTACACACTGACGAGGAAAAGTTTTTGAAAAATTCCAAAAAATATCAACTTTATTTGATAATCATACACGAAATTTATCGTTCAAACTGTCTGCATAATTGATTTCTTATCATTCAATTCATTAAAACTTTTCAACTTTTGTTTGAGCACTTGGCAAAAAATGCTTATAAACAACAAATCCGGCGCGAAGCGCCAGAACATTTTTACGTTTTTATACTGCTATACTCAAATTCCTACCTTTTTCAAGAGAAGAGATGTAACAAATATGATTTCACGGATAATTTTGTCTCGAAAAATATTTAAATATATAGTAAATAGTCATTTTGATTAAATTAATGGCGCGAATCGCAGAAAATTTGAGCATTTTCTTGGTGGGAAATGTCAAAAACCTATATAGTTTCATATCTGAGAATTCTGAAAAAAATTTCCCGTTTACCCCCGCCTTTGGATACGGGCCTAGGTGTAGCCATGGAATGCAGTAAAATAAGTTATGTCCCGTGAGATATGTACACATTAGTTTCTGATTTTTTAACTAAAACCGTGGAAAATTTTGTGACTGATTCAAACATTAAGCAGGTAATGAATGAGCTTTTGGATAAACGCAAGAAAAGATCAGTCTCTAATCAGCAACAACTTTCCGATAACAAGACTGTAGACAGGGATGCAATCGCCGATTATATAGAGTTAATGCTAATTATAGTCATCTTTTATTAGAACATACATGTGACAGGGGTGGAGGGCCCCTCATCCAAAGTTGGACGCCCCCCAGATTTTGGAATAATTGGCCGTTTATAGGCTTTTTGGCCAAAAATTAGAGGTCATCCCCCCCTTAAAAATGGCTGGAACCGCTACCCCAAATTTCGAGCCGTTACGTGTACGTATTAGAATCATCATATGCATTGCATTCCAGCATTGTTTAAACAATAAAATGACGATTCTTATGCGATTCGAGACCTTGTGTATGATTCCCAATTTTTGAATCGACATAAATCAACTTTTAAAGCGCTTTAAACTGTCGCAGCATTCACGATATTATAAATAGAAAATAATAGATACATATGTGCATAACTTTTTATTGCGCGAAATCGTATTATATCGTATTTTAGCTGCTTTTTTGAAGTAAAATAGTTTTTAATGCAACAAATTCCGTGGAACGTTATTAATTTAATTTTTGGGACCAGTTTCCGTTTAGATTAAGACCCAAATTGGTTAAACTCAGAGAGCGTTTATTGCGACAAAAAGAACATTTTAGTAAAGAACTGCGAATCCAGAAGGAATGCGGCAGAAGTGATTATAAATCGCCTTGCAAAGCTGGACAAGTAGATTCATAATTTGCATGCACCAGAATTCATAAGTGTAAGCATAGCACGATGAAATTGCTCATCTTAAATAAATCTGTCAGTTAATTTATACAAGTAAACAAAATCGATCGATGAAAATTTTTTTAGGTAGAATACCTGATTTAGTAGGAAAAGCGTCACAACACAACTGTTCGTTCGTGATGAAGAACCACAAATTATTTTTGGTTTTACTGAATTTTTGTTTTTACATGCATATTTAATTAAAATCGATTGGAAAACAACCAAAAAAGACGCATGTCCTACGAATGGTGGGCGCAAGCAACTGTACGTTTCTTCCAGTTAGTTACTTAGATTCCTGAGTCTTGAGTCTTTATCTCTCGATTTCTGTCAAAGCTTAGTACTTTCTGTGATTTTTTATTTCAAGCCCTTTATTTTCCGACCATACATTTGCCACTCGAATTGACTGAATTTTTCGCATATTTTCTAAAGGAGTAATGTTGTCAAAAGGTCCACAAACGTTATATGAAAAACGTACATATTAGAATGTTTTAGTGCAAATGGTTTCTGAAAAACTTTCCATGACAGACTCTCGAATTTCTTTCTTGTACGTGTGATTAAAGGCGCTCGAATAATAGCTGGGTACTTTAGTACTAAATTTATCTCTCATACGCACCTTCGACTCTTTCCAAACCCTTTTAGAAATTGTATTATCATGTCGGTTTTCCCTCAATGCAAATATTTATCCTCACTCTCTTAAACCTTCTAATCTTCGTAATTTTGATTTCTACAACGTTAGTATGATACGGCATGATGGCTTTTTTCATACATGTAACAGGGGGTTAGAGGATCCATCAACCAAAGTTAATCCCTCCCCATCCCCATAGAGCCAAAAAAATTTTTAACCCCTGTTCTTCCGATTATTTCAAGAAAATTTACGCTTTTTAGCCCTTTTTAGTCAAAAATTGGAGGTTCCCCTAAATGATAGGTAATCCCCAGCCGAAATTCGTGCCATTATATACATGTATGCTTCTTTGTCCATTCTGCTCACGTGGAAATAGAAGTTTCGAATTTGCATACGCGCTCGTGTTGAAATTCTTGAAAAGGTCCATCGTGTCTACACAATTGCAAGCGTGTTTTTCCGTCATGCAGGAGTATCGTAGAAAAAATTTCATTTGTATTAAAAACACTCATAAAACAGCAATATTTTGTGTTTTCCTGCTTACATTCTTTTTATGTCCTTGTATGTACCCGCATCAGTTCTTTTTCATTTCTTCATCGTTATGATGACTTTGCTGCTAACCGATAAAACTGATGAGCATTTTATGCTTGACATATATTTATCAATAAACGTTTATTCGTTTACAATGAAACAGCGTGTGTATAAAATTGTGGATTGTTCAAACGTCGTAGCAATTATTAAGCCCCTGTAAAGGACTACGTATTTTTGTGCTCATTTTTAATGCTTATGTAGGTTAACATACATAAGTACGCATTTTATGTTTGGCTGGTGCATATTTTATGTTTACTACTATCGATTGTAAAACATACATAAAAGCAATAAGCACTTTATTACTTCGAAATATATGAGCGTAAACAAAAAAGAACATCAATTACCTAGTTATATTTTTGGAGCCAACTGACTAATTCGTATTTTAGTATTGGGAATGCCGAAGAGACGACGATGATCGATGGAGAATTTTCAAATGTAGAAGCGAATTGGAGTCATTTAAACTAGGTACTAAAAATGATTGCTATTGTGGTACGAATGCAATGCGAAGAAGAAAAAGGGCGCGAAATATGCGTAAGATAATGACTACATATACTCGTACATAACAAACGTCAGTAAGATTAGCTGAATAAAGAGGCTAATGAATTTTGTAAAGATAATCCTACAAAGTATACATGATTCTAATTAGTATTATTGCTTTCACATATAATGTTGTTATGGATTGGATTTATACCTCATTGACCAATAGGTTATTATTATTAACAAAGGAATATTTTATAGCAATAAATCATGTTAGATGTATGGATCTATACTCGTCATATTGACTTGGTATATTTTTGTTGTCGCTCTCAACATAGTTACGCGTTAAGTTTGATGCATTCTTTTCTGACACTGACTAATTCAGTCTAGTCTGTATTTTCGCAGACTATGCTTATTACGCAATTTGTCTGCGTCTTATTCTTACTAATTATTGCTGGCTAAAAGTTTCTGCCCTATATCTTCGACAATCGTCTTCTTACTTGCGAAACTTACGAGCATTTGTGCTCGACAAATTTTAACAGGAAGCGTATAAATTATTTTTAGCTAATTTAAAACCTTCAATTGTCGCTTACACAGCTTTCGAACCGAACATTCGCGCTAAATTTGTCAGAAATCTTGAAGCTTTTGTGCTAAGTAATGTTTATTAAAATAAATCGTTCAATGGATAATTGATAAATAATAATAATCTAATAAATAATGAATCGTTTAAACAATTTCATTGTTATTCACACTTTGACGAATAGCATTTCAGCATGCTACCTATTCATATGCAAATTATTGTTAAAATGTATGAAACTTTTTGTTTCGATGATTTTCCGCATTTTTACATCTATATGTCCTTCAAAATAATTTTATTTTGATTATTTGCCGCGGTGAATGACTACATTTAGCGTATCTTTTGCTCTGACTTTTTGTTGCTCCATTATTTTTGACCTTTATATTTTGCCAGGTACTCTTTTTTGATTTTCACCCCAGCTTTTATGTTGCCTCTGTTTAACGTTTTCTGTGATTTCAAAGTCATCATTACTTTCAGCCGTCTTTTTATTAATTTTTGATACTTCTACATAAATCCTCAATTTTTTCTTTCATCGGGCCTTAATTTTTATATCTAGAATTTAAAGCGTCCTCCTTGGTGGTTCGTGGCAAAAAAATTTAAAATAGTGATGACAAAGAAATTGACCTTGACTGAGTTTCTTTTTAATTTTGAGCGAATAAAGCATTTGATATTTTTCAATACATGAAGGATAAAGTGATAGAAATTGGAAAGCTGAATAGGAAATTCTTTCAAAATGTCGTAATTGATTAGCAATCATCGAAAATGTCTCGGATTTTCGTTTATGTGAAATTATATCGATTTTGAAATTACAGATACTTAAACGTTTATTTTTCTTTAAATAACGATTAGTTTGCGTAATAAATAATAATTATTTTTAGCAATGCATCTGATTAGTTTCCTAATCATAAATTGGACGAAATTGCAATTGGCCTAGAGAAAGTTTTATCATTACTCCGCTGATTTGAATCTTACTAGGCGTACTATTTCAAATGACATTCTTACATAGCTTTTGGTGCTTTTATTCTTAATTCATGCATGTAATGGTTCGAAATTTCGGGTGGGGGTCCCGGCTATTCTTAGGGGGATTACTTTAAATTTTTGGCCGAAAACGGCCAATAAACAGTTTAAAAATTCAATTTTTTCGAAAAATTAGGGGTTCAAAAATTTTATGGCTTTAGGGAGATGGGAGCCAACTAGTGATCGTACGGGGTCAGATTTTCACCCCCGATCGGGGTCGGGTCGAGGATGGAAAACCCCGGTTTTCGGGGACGAAGTCGGGGTTGAAGATTAACAATTAACATTGCATGATTACATACCAATTTGAAAAGGATAAAAACGATACCTTCACTTGTTTGTAGAGCATACTAATAAAGCTGGTTATGTTCAACATTTTATTTTCATTCCAAGTTCAAGCATGGTTTTAACAATTTACTTTCAATTTTAATCACTAATCGCTCTCGCTTTTTCGTATTCTTCCACAGTTTTTTCATAACGGTTTTCTATGGCGCACTGATTGTAGAGGAGCCAATGGCGCGAAGCGCCGAAAATTTTCGAAATTTTTACCGTTTTCATGTAGAATTTACGCCTTTTTATTGACAAACAGTTCGGAAATCATAAGTGGCGCAAAGCATTAAGAAATTCAGTCATATTTTACCGCCCTAAGACAATAATCGGCGGTGCTAAGCGCAGGAAAATTTTGACGTTTTTACTCTTTAAACTCAATTTATACCGCTTAAATCATACAGAACACATAAACTAATTGCGGCGCGAAGCGCCGAAAATTTTTAAAAATTCCTAATCCTTTTACCTTTTCTGTCCTCCTAAAAATCTCTTTCAACATGTAGAACGAGATTGTACGGCTGGGGGTCTGGGGTGGCGTGCTCAAGCGCCACCAGCGAGGTCCAGAGCAGAACCCCCGAAAATTAAGTAAAAAAGCACTCTAATTTTTCATTAGTAAAGTTAAAATTTTCGCAAATTGGCAAAATCTCGGTTCTGAATTAAGTCCAAAAAAACTTAAAATTGATTAACACCTACACTGCACAAAACTTCTGAGCTGAAATGCGTTTTTCGACCTCTGCTAAGCATGTAGCGCGGCAACGGGTCGCAACCAATAAATCATTGAAAGATGTATCAATGAGAATTTTGTTCTTACCATTTTCGGGCCCATTTGTGGCCTTCTTATTAACTAGTTCAGAAAACAAAAAATGCGCAAAAACACAAGAAAATTTGGCTTTTCCTTTCATTTAAAATAGAATTATGTGTCCTTGTAAAGAAAGATAAACAAAGCAGAGAATAGACAAATTGGTACGCAAACATTTTCGCACTTTTACTATTATGTTCAACAAGCATGTGCAGTTTCATTCAATGAACTAATAGTGCATTAAATCACTAAAGTGCTGCGAAGTGCTGGATTATTTTAAGAGATTCAAGCTTTTAAATTCATTGGATCTGTGTAACAATAAAT
The DNA here is from genome assembly GCA_036768485.1 of Mermis nigrescens. Classification (NCBI taxonomy): domain Eukaryota; kingdom Metazoa; phylum Nematoda; class Enoplea; order Mermithida; family Mermithidae; genus Mermis; species Mermis nigrescens. Next base: position 6,411,728 of record JAVLUZ010000142.1, read on the forward strand.
AATAATGACTCGGCGCGAAGCGCCGGGAAACTTTGACGTTTGTGCCTTTTTAAACTCAATGTTCTGGACACATTGCGCCAGAAAAATCAACATAATTTCTGAAAAATTCCCGGGGGCATGTGCCTCCATTCCCCCCTGGCTACGCCTGTGATTCCGCAGTAATTTCGGCGCACTTCATAATGGAAAATATGCGAACATGTATGTACGTCTTAACAACATGGCAACCAGGCGTACTTTTTATGAAATATCGCGAGTGTCGAGTTTGACATATTAATTTTGCTGGTGAATGAATCGTCCTTGTTCCGACTTTATTTGCTATTTATACAATTCTTCTACATATGTACCAACAAATAAAATGCTATATTTCACCCCCGAAAAAAGGTTCAACCTCGACTCGAAAAATCATGCCCCTGGTCGGGGTCGGGGTTTAGGCTGGGGTTTTCCGGGGTCGGGGTCCCCGTACGATCACTGGGGCCAACCAACTTTGAATGGGGGATCCATCTCCCATTCCCCTTGATGCATGTCTAGGTCAATCAAGCTTCTTTCGTATGTAGCTCATGAAGACATGTTAATTCAGTTTTTAAACCCCAGACAAAACTTCGTTGACTGTTACGCATTTGATTTTACGTGATACCTATTTTAGTTTATTCTTTGAGCAATCCTGAAATAATTTTCAGCAAGATTTAGAAATAAACGTGCAGTTGATGGTGGAGATAGCCAAGTTAATCTAACGAATACATCGAATCAAGAAGATTCGTGGTCAGTGAATCATTCGGAAGAAAGTGATGAAGTTACAAAAGACGCGTCTCATTTGAGTCAAGTTTCTGAAGAGGTGCTGAATCAGTGGGAAAGTGAATTCCTTGATTTTGTTAGGCAGGTAATTAATTACTCTATTTTTATATGATTATTTGTAAGCATAATCAATAAATTTATTCATACATTGACCGGTATAGAATCGCTTTAATAAACGGTAATTAATAAATTATATATTGTGGTATTTCTTTTACTAAACTACCTACATATGTGCATATTCTTATAAAAAATCGCATAATCTGAATTAAATTTAGAGTTTATGTTACGAGAGTCGACATATTCTAGGCTGACATGTAACAATTCAAAATCTCGGGGAGGAGAAATCGGCCAGTTTTAGGAGGGGGAGCTAAATGACCTTGAATTTTTGGTATGAAGTGTCAAAAAAATGCACATATAGGTAGGGATCGGACGAGGCCTCGGCCTCTTCGGTAATCCTCGGTCTTTTTGAGATCCCTCGGCCTCGGCCGAGGGTCAGGTGAAAAATGACCGAGGACCGAGGGTTTTTTAATTTTGCATTTTTTGAGTGATGCCGAAATGGCACAAATACAACAAAAAAACGCATGTGCTACAAAAGACCCATTGCCTCAAATGTTATGCCAAGTCAATGCTGTGATATGCCAGCCTATAGACGCCAGAGACAAGACGCATATGCTGATTGAAGGATTGTGTCTCAACAGCCCCACCAGTCCCAACAGCCCCACCCGTCCCAACAGCCCCATGAGTCCCAACAGCACCACCATCCCAACAGCCCCACCATCCCAACAGCCCCAACAATAATCCCAACAGCCCCACCAATCCCAACAGCCCCACCAATAATCCCAACAGCCCCACCAATAATCCCAACAGCCCCACCAGTCTCACGAGCCCCACCAATCCCAGCAGTTCCACGGTTCCAGCAGTCCAACCGTTCCAACAGTCGCTTTGTCCCAACCACACATAAGCGTGGGGGGAGGGATGTTTAGAGTTTAGCCCCCTCCAAACCCGAAATTCTGGAAATCCCCCAAATTATGGTAGACCCCCAGAATTCTATTTTAAGCATATTTTTCGGTCACTTTACCCCACCAGACCCACAGAATTTGTCCGCTGCCAATGTTGGTTCCAACTGCCCCACTGTTATAATCATAGATGCACAGCACGACCGGGCTGGAGAAGGAGTTTTGAGCCAAAAATACCTCAAAACTAGTATGAATGTTAAAATAGCTTAAAAACTACGCTAATCCACATTTTCTGGCTATTTTAAAGCAGATTAGCGTGAAAGTTTTGATTTTCATTTAATTCTAACGCTTATCTTTCCTTTTTTCACTAGAACATTTTTCATTTTTTTCTGGCAGTCTTGACTTGGGAATAATGAGCAGGAATCTAATCTTGCAAGATGACTCGAATGAGGCAAAATCACGGATGCGCAAAAATACTGAAGCTCCAATTCAGGCGGGTCTACCAGTTTCTCAGGTAGAGTTATTCTGAAAATGTAAACCTGCATGCTCTTGTATAGTCTTGATAAAATATACGAAGTCGAAAAATAGTCAAAAAAATATCTTGATCAAACGGAGCCTGTTTAAGTTCTATGTTTCAAAAGTACATTCGTCAAACGCATTTCTCGTATAATAGCGATTGCAGTAATGATGGGGCTGCTGGGAGTACTGGTGGGGCTGCTGGGAGTACTGGTGGGGCTGTTGGGATGGTGGGGCTGTTGGAACGATGGGGCTGTTGGGATTGGTGGGGCTGCTGGGATTGGCGGGGCTGTTGGGATTATTGGTGGGGCTGTTGGGATTCTGGTGGGGCTGTTGGGATGGTGGGGCTGTTGGGACGGTGGGGCTGTTGGGACGGTGGGCTGAGGCTGTTGAGACATCACCGATTAAAGTAGGTACATTATGTGGGCGTTTTCCGTGTCCATGCATGCAAAACCTACTGAACGCGTAAGCCCAAGTTGGGCATGGGTAGAAAATTCAAATGCGCACGATGTGAATAAAAGTTGCAGTTTAAATTTATATAATTGTCACAGAAGTGAATGCATTATAAAAAAGCGTCGCTAACAGATAATTTCATGTTTTAATTTGTTTACAATGAAGAATAAGAAGAATTCGGCACAAATAACATAATTTAACTAATGAGCTGAATAATGGAATATGCCTAGACCGTATGCGCGATATATTGTGATAATAGGAAATATTAACAGACTCGCTTATTTCACATTTTACGGTTGGTTATATCAAATCACATTTACATTGTGATTCAGTCGCACTTTAGAAGCAATATGTTTCTAGGTTTCTAATGCAATTCTTAGCACATATTGCATAACTGCAGTGCTAATTTTCCATTTTATATTAGGAGATTCTGGTAATGGGTAGTAAAATTATCTTCTACCCGGGTACCCGGATAAACCGGGTACTGGGTACCCGTTCGGGTACCCGCGAGCACCTCTACTAAGAATCATCTTGAAACGGCGTAAAGTGCCAAAAAATTGACATTTTTCCTCTTCAAATACAATTTCTGCCATTATAAAGATATGTAGAACACACAAAATAGTGATAGCGAAAACGAGCTGAATGATCAAGACGATTAGCAATTTGTCACTTCTGTGCTTGTCATTTGCATACGTACCATAGTTTCCCAAGGTCGAAAGTTCAGGGGTTTAAATCCCAAAATTTCGGACCACTAAATTTAGAGTCTAGCCTTTTTTCAGGTCAAATATGAAAAATGGCTAAAACATCCTGTATAACATGTTTTAATGTGAAAAACTGCATTTTTAACTACATTTTATCCCATTCTGACTAGTTTCGTCACTCTTGAGAGTAAAAAATATAAGAATCCATCGGAAATTTTGACTTTTCAGATCATTTTAACTTCATTCTAGGTATTTTATGGGTAAACAAAACAGAAGTGTATTAGTCGGCGCGGAGCGCCAAAAAAATTTAATGTCTTCGCCGCTTTTGTACCCAAATCATTGCTGAAAATGTTTGATAGCTCAAAATCGTCTGACAGTGATTCAAGTCTCGTACCCTGAGGTGGGGGTAATTCCCCCTCACCCCCTATGGGAATGTGTGATACCAACCTTTGAATAAAATTTAAATAATAGCTTGTTAGCTTTGAAGTATATTACACTAATCAATCCTATTGCTACTGTACCCACATCACATGGAGCATATGTGTCCTATACTGTTTGTACTCATTTACTCATATTATATCTATTACAAATCCTCGGTCCCTCGGCCCTCGGCCTCGGCCGAGGCAAGGATTTCAAAGTTCCTCGGCCTCGGCCTCGGCCGAGGGAAAAAAAGACCCTCGTCCGATCCCTACATATAGGCTAAAACTTTTTAACTTTGTGGGATTAGGGACGACCGACTTTGGATTGGTTGATCCGTCACAAATTTCCCTGTTATTCTAGGGTTGGGTTTCAACTTATAGTACAAGTGTGTCAAAGTGAGATAGCAATAGCATTGACAGATACGTGTTTGAATTTTTGTTTAAAAGGGTAGGAAATGCAAATTTCACTCGAATCGTTGTTGGGGTAGAAAGGTAAAATAATTTATTTTTGGACGCGGCCTCTAGTTAAGGCGATTCCAATACTTGTTTACATTTTAAACTAATCAGCTTGAATGCCAAAATTGCTTTACATTGCAGAAAGAAAATGTAAGTCTTGCATTTTTTGTATTAATCAGAGAGAAGTCGTCAATAGTAGCTGGTTTCAAGGGCGTTTTGAGGCGGTTGAAATGCACGACGCTACTGACGCTGATGAATTCCAAGACAGTGGCGAAGAAGTATATTTTTTGTTTCAGTGTTTTGCATCATTCGTATTTTTCATTTAAAAATTGACGTGTACACACGTTTAGGAGCTGCTGTTGCGTATGCGCATAATAGAAATTCAAAATTTTTTTATCTATTGACAATTAAGAAGTGACCCGATTTTCGTTTAGACTTAAACAGACGGCTGACATTTTTATCAAAATTTAAAAAATAATACTCAATTTTCCATAAATTAAAACAAGAATTATAGCTAAAATGTTGGGATGACGAATGGAAGATTTGAAATTTCGGAAGTAATAAATGGTCTTCATTTACGTTTTTATAACGTCGTTCGCTTGGGATGCACGCATGCATTCAAATATCTACAGCTAAATCTCACCTATAGATGCTCAGCATAGCTGGTCTGGATCTTAAAAATCTGGTGTACCTACTTTTATCCACAGTTTCGGATCATTTCAAACACTTTTGTAGAATACTTATGATTTACATCAATTTTTTGCCTTCACTTTGCCTCATTTTCCCGAGGGAATTTCACTTTTTTCATTCCCAGGGGCACGACTTCTTTGTATTCGCAAAGATTTTTCCCGATATTCGAAGACTTTTCGGGACCGTCTTTGTACATTTAAAAAATATTTGCTATGACAAAAGCTGTTAAAAGGTTAAAAATTACGTAGTAAAATTTTCGGCGCTTCGCGCCGAAATGAGTAATTGTCTGTTCAATATACCTTTATAATGGCAGAATTTGTATTTAGAATAGAAAAATACCAAATTTTTCGGCGCTTCGTGCCGTTTTGAGACAATTTTTAGTGTTTTTATCGTCAGAAACCTAGAAATTGGCTAAAATACACTATCGAAGGTCGAAAAACCCTGTTTTGAAACACTAAAGGCGCTACTGTGCCATATTATAGTACCCAGCAGCTTACATGTACAAAATCTACAAAGACTTTTGGGAACCATTTTTGTACATGTGCAAAGGGATCTTGTACAAAAAACTAGAACCCCTAGCCACTACGTGCATGTCATATTTTTTCCAACAAGAATAGCGAACTCTGTCATTCAGATAAGCTTTTGTCCAGGGCTGGTTTTACAACTCAAACCCTTTATTTTTTTATTATAAACCGGTGTTCTCCCAATCTTTGATCGAATTGCTGCTCCCCCTTAATGTTTTAATTTGTTTTCTAGCCTTTCAAATTTTGAGCGAAGGCTAGCTTTTTTAAAGCTTTTCTTTAGGCGTTTTTAGTCGTTTGGAATCGAAAACTGGATTCATACTGCATGGTTAGTTGGCTTGACACAAGATTTTGAGTCGTTAAAAGTTTTATGCCGATTAATGAATTACTGGTTGCTAAGCTTGTTTAGAAGAACAAATTTTCCAATTTTAGTCTGAATTTTCCTGATACTTTCGGTAATCGTTCAGTCGTCGAAAACTTCGTGCGGACTAATTGACTATGGCAATTAATTACTAAATTTCCGTGTGCGACTGTGCTGTGACATTTTGATTTCTTGATTCTAGTTCCTTTAACTTTTTAATTTTTAAACAACACCGAATATCTGCAATCGTCGGCTGAAAGATTTGATAGTAAAATCAGAAGATACGTTAGAAAAGGCTTTATTTTGTAACCCATATTGTGATTTATTGAAGATCGGCTATTTTTATCAGATATTTTTGTAGGTAACCTTTGGTAAATTTTATTATTGATGTTAGCTTTTCATACAAAGTTCATGCATTACGTGCCTTCGTGCACTGCTGTGTGCATCTGTTAACGAACTTCTTTTCTGTTTTACTCTAGGCACTGTACAGGACAAAGCGAAGCAGACTATTTAGCGATGGATCAGAACAATTTGAGCGCAGGAAGCATAATAGTGATTGAATGTTTATTGATTTATTCGTTCGGAAATGATCGTTAATAATTAATTATTGTCATATTAGTCATTTAATCTAATTACGCGTCCTCGGTTTTTTCTTTACAAAGCTTCTTTCAACTTCGTTAACACATTACTGGTAATTTTAAGCTATTATGCATTTTTTGACAAAATCTTTTGCTATGGATACGCGTGGAAAAAAATTATTTCAGGCGTTTCTAACGACGCTCTTTCTTTCTAGACGATAAGAACAAAATATTTTCGAGATAAATTCAATTGAACTCAACAAAATATGGTCAAGAATGGCTATTCGGCGCGAAGCGCTTGGTACTTTTCAAGTAAAATATCGCTTAAACATTAAAAATGGGGCCTCGGGGTAAAAGCTTTTTTTTATTTCTTGTGTAAATTTTCCGTTATTCTGTCATATTTATTCGTAAACAAATGGTTTCATGTTAACTGAATCTGTTTAGAAAAGAAAAGGTGCAAAACGGCTTATGCAAACGATCCGCTTAATGTTCGTTGTATCCGAAGACGTTACACAAGCCTCGACGAATGGCGGGTCGATGTGCACAAACTGAATGCCGAAATTCGAAATTTGCGCGAAAAATTACGCAATAAGTTGGTTAGTGTAATTAAGTGTGAAGTAAAGTGAAAATATGGTGTGAACGAAAATAAATGGGCTGCCATGTAGTATTCGTCTTCAAATTAAAAGTCGCCAGACTTATCTAAGTATATGTATTTTGCCTCTAACAAAATCTTTTATTAAAGACGTTCGTATTAATTTTTGACGTCATGCATCTAATGGAGCGTAAACAACCGATAGGCTTACGAAGCATTTTTCATCGATAAGTTATAATGGCTGAATTCTGTAGCTCAGTATTTGATTTCTTTGTGCTTTTTTAATTAGAATCTATTTAAATTTTCGAATGCTTACAATTTATATCACCTTTCAATTATTACTTCCTACTTCTAAAATATTTCGTTTTCACAAAAGAAAAGCATATACAGTGCTGCTCAAAAGTTTAGAGCCACCTTGTTCGCGCAGTCTGAAATCGGATAAAATCATAAGCGCGCTTTTAAGTTTAAAGTTAAAATGAACGACTTTCACATTACACAATTTTCTAAGTCATTTTTTCCGCTGATTCCGAAAACTTCAGTCGTTTTCAATTCTGTTCACTGCCTGCTGACTTATCATGGGCAAATCTCAGTCTATTTTTCCAGTCATTCGATCGAAAATCGTCTCTATGTTAAAGATGCCAAACTATGGCAAAGAGTAATTGCAGGACGTCTAAATAATAGTCGGCACGCCGTTCAAAATGCACTTTCGAAACATGATATTTTGATGCGTTTACTGATCTTCCTCGGTCCGGGCGACCCTCTAAATTGTCCACGCGAGATTTATGCGATTCAAAGCGAGTTTCCTCGAAAAATAGACGATTGACTGCTTCTGACTTGCAAGCTGAATTTTCTATTGGTGTTGGACCATCCGTGTCAAGGCAGACAATTAGCCGGCACCTCTGCCGTATTGGACTTTTTGCTAGAATTGCCGTAAAAAAGCCTTTCGTGAGCGAAATTAATAGAAAGAAGCGTCTTAATTTTGCTCGAACTTTTGCACATTGAACATTTCTTGACTGGTCAAAAGTTTCATTTTCTGATGAATCAAAATTCGATTATTTTACTCCCAAAGCGAGGGTTTTTGTCCGTAGACGTTCAGGCGAAAAGTATAACGTTGACTGTATGGTCGGCAGTGTCAAACACGGTGGAGGAGGTAGCGTTATGATCTGGGGTTCATTTGGCGCTCAAGATGTTGGTGATTTAGTTTTCGTTCCTTCTTCCCCAAAATTTACAGCCGCTTCGTACATTGACTTAATCGATGAGCACTTGACCTCCTCTTTAGCGACTGCTATAGAAAATCCATCGGAGGAATTTTTTTCCAGCAGGATAACGATCCAAAACATGAGGCGAACGCTACTATGTTGTACTTTGTGACTAACGGAGTTCCTTTATTACCATGGCCTCCTCAGTCCCCGGTCCTCAATCCGATTGAAAATATCTGGTGCATTATGAAAGGAGAACTTAGAAAACAGAATTTCCGTGCACACTCTAGGAATGAAATGATACAAAAATTGGAGCATATTTGGGCTTCGATCCCAAAGGAAAATACATTGAACTGATCAATTCAATGCCAGTTCGTTTACAAACGCTAATTCACAGCAAAGGCTACCTGATTGCATTTTAATCGATTGTTTTTTGTTGATTTTTGACTGTTGATTATTGTTCTTGTCATTTCTGTTCAGTTTTAAAGTTTTCATCAATGCCTAGTTAAGTATTTATGACTAAAACAAAAACTGCATTTAAATAGGTGGCTTTAAACTTTTGAGCAGCACTGTATATTACATAGGTACATAGATAAAATATCTGAAACTACAATACGAGCATTAGTCATTGTATAGCATATCCTATTGCTTTATCAAAAACGATCTAGTTCTAAAGTTGTCCTAAAAGTATTTGAGTTTAAAGCTCCTAAATCCTTCAACAGATATGTTGAACATTTTATATTTTCTAGAATTTCGATAATGTCTTCGGTCTGCTAAATTCTAAATCACGTTGCCGGTATTTACATGTACATAAGTATATGATTTTTTGCCTATAAGCTGACGTGCACAGCATAGGTGGGCGGCACCAAAGTTCTGCGGGGTGCGAGATTTTTCGAAAGGTCGAAAAATGGTCTTTAAAATGGTGACATGGCGAAAACACACCATTTTTCATCGTTCCTCATCCAGCACTATCCGTTGGCATCAAAAAATGACGGGAAAAAAACAAAATAAATTTCATAAATATGAATTCTGGGGGGTATTTTGGTTTCTGGCGATTGCATACCCCCACGCCCAGGTATGGTGCATACAGAGTATTGTAAGGGTATTGGAATACTAGACCATGAAGCTGGGAATTATAAATTACTTTAAGTCGGTTTTTAAGGACAGAAAAGCAGAAATATTGGCGACCACTCTGTGAACCAGGATTATACAGGGTGGACCAGTGGCGGATCCTGGATTTTCCTAAAGGGGACGGAACCATGACTTGGGCGGAAAAATTAGCCGTTTTAAGCCGAAAATCGCTAAAAATCGCTCAAAAATCCTTAATTTTGCGCATTATTTTAAGCCACGAGGGGCGGCTGCGCCCCCCGCCCCCCCCCTAAATCCGCCCCTGGGGTGGACCATAAAAAACGAATCGCATATTGGTCCTTATAATTTCGCAAATACTCGACCAAATGTTAACGCGGTTCACTGCATAAAATAAGCTACCTTTACATCATTCTACTTCTTTAACAGAAACAGAGAATTAAACGCGGTCTGCTCTATACGATAATAAAAGTGTTTGTTTAATAATTAATTCAGTTTTATTTTGATTAGTTCAGTCTGTGTGAGGCGAATGCATTTTTACTGCGGGTTGCTACATTCATAATAAAGATTTTTAATTAGCAAGCAGTTGTCGAATGCAACTTTTGTTTGAAGCTTTATTATTTCTACAGTAAGCCATAATACTGCGAAGCAAATTAGTTCAAAGATTGCTAAATGAAGTGTCTTTGGAGTAAAACAAATTTCACTCATCTGTCACAGAATGCTGCAAAGTTACAGGGCAGCAAATACAATTAATGTTTCTGACTGATTTTTTTTGACTCGAAAAAAGGACTTTCTATAAATTGTGTGCAGCTTTTGAGCAAAGCGATAAGTATAATTGTCACTTTAGTTTTAGGATACAGTGATGATAGGTCTTTTTATCAAAGCAAGCCACATTTCATTTTATCTCGTCGTTAAGAAGTTACGAGGTCCGATAGGCGATTCGTTTCTTTATGTCCCACCAGTGTTTTTTTTGTATTCGGCAAAGATTTTTCCCGATGTACAAAGACTTTTCGGGACCGTCTTTGTACACGTACAAAGATTTTTGGGAAGACGAAAATTGCAAAAAAGGCTGGAATTCGCAAAAATATGAGTAATTGTGTGTTCTATATATCTTTATAATGGCAAAAATTGCATTTCAAAAGGAAAATGTCAAATTTTTCGGCGCTTCCCGCCGTTTCAAGACGATTCTTAGTGAGTTTCTGCCCTTAGAAACTCAGAAATTAGTTAAAATATACTAACAAAAGTCGAACAACTCTGTTTTTACCACACTAAAATCGTTACTGTACCATATTATAGTACCCAAAAATTTGTGTCTTTAAAATACACAAAGATTTTTGGGAAGACAAAAACTGTAAAAAGGTGTGAAATTCGGAAAATTTTCGGCGCGGTTTATCCTATATATCTTTAAAATGGAAGAATTTGCATTTAGAGTGGAAAAATGTCAACTTTTTCGAGTGCTTCGCGCCGTTTTGATACAATTTTCAGTAATTTTTAGCGTCAGAAACCCAGAAATTAACTAAAACACACTACCAAAAGTCGAACAACTGTATTTTTACTACACTTAAATCGCTACTGTACCATATTATAGTACCCAATAATTTGTGTACAAAACATACAAAGATTTTTGGGAAGACAAAAAGTGTAAAAAGGTGTAAAATTCCCAAAAATTTTCAATGCTTCGCGCCGATATGAGTAATTGTTGTCCTATATATCTTCAAAGTGGCAGAATTTGCATTTAGAATGGAAAAATCTCAAATTTTTCGGCGCTTCGCGCCGTCTTAAGACAATTTTCATTGATTTTGCCCTTAGAGACCCAGAAATTAGTTAAAATACACTACCAAAGATCGAAAACCCTGTTTTACCGCGCTAAAATCGCTACTGTACTATATTATAGTACACAAAATTTGCAAATTTGCATGTGTAAAATGTACAAAGACTTTTGAGGACCATATTTGTACATATACAAACGGACCTAGTTCAAAAAACACTGTGTCCCACCCTGTATAATATCACTGATTGACCCACACTCAAGAGTAGTTTGATAGGGTAGGGTCTAGCGCAAAATATTTTATTTGAAACTTAGGTTACCTACAGACCTTGGGAAAATAGATTATGTGCTTTGCCTAATTTTGGGTGTTTAAAATTTTGCCAAGAGTACCTAAATAGAATATGTAAATCTGCATGCAATGCGCTCTATTTACTCGTACTTAAGTGGTGCAAAATAAACATGATAGCATCAAACAAATGCATATAGGTAGCAAAATGGCTATAAGCTAATTTTGAAATTTTCCAGTACCCTGAAGACTATGACCGTATGTTCATTTTTTCATTTTTCAAACCCTAAGCCATTTAAATAATATAAAGCATTTTATTTTGCATTGATTTACGTTTTGTTTTCTAACGCTTTTGTTTTTTTTCTTGAATATTCTATTGACTATTTGAGTCTTATTTTTGAATTATTTATTTTGGAAATCGAACCTGGAATAATTTTTTTAATTAATGAGGCGACTAAATTATAGTTAAGTACCGTTTTATTTTAATTTATCATGGATATTTACGAAGTCTCGATCTTTTTTTTAAATCAGAAACTGCGCTTCTCTAGCGTAGAATTGCTTTAAACCAGCCGATTCAATTTAAATATCTATTTCATATAAAGATAACTTCTTAACACGAATTCAATCTTATTCCAGTTTTAAGAAACGGCGGAAATAAAGCGTCGATCGATTTGTGAATTCATAGTGAGCAATCATATGCGCGCATTGGGTTATCTAATTTTGAACAATTTAACAAATGAAGAATTCGATCGATTATCGAATTTTTTGTGTTGAAGGACTTAAGACGGAAAATGAAGCAGGGTAAACCACTGGAGCAAGCTGAAGAAATCGATTACGCGACTAATGATTACTTAGACTTCGATTTCGCTCCTTCAGGACATTCACGCGTCAGCACAAAAAATAAGTCGAGCAGAAGATGTACATGCGGAAAAAAAGCGCATCCGTTGAAGTGAGCATCATAGCGACTTCGATCACGATTATTTATCCAGAAAAATTGAGAGTTGTACATATTCTTGAAGCTTATTGTACGTGCATCTTTGCTAACAGATTTTACGGTCTACGACGTTTTGGCGCCAGCAACTTATAAATTATTCTAATTAAATCAATCTCGAAGCGATTTTGTAATAAATTACATATATATTCAGAAAGCAGGTTCTACAAGCTACATAATAGCATATTGTTCTTTTCGATTCGTTGAGTATCCATTTGTGTACGACTGAAAAACTGTAGAAAATCCAGTGTATTTTAGATGCATTTAATTATCTCACTAAATTCAAAGATATTCTAAAAGTATTTCATACCATCACGTAGAGAATTAAATGGGCTTTCAGAATCTGTATTATACTTCAATAATAAATGGAATGTAAATAATTAATAATATTACAAAGGGTGTGGCGCCAACCCATTCCCCAGATTTTAACGTAATAAAGTGCGGCTGCAATTTACGTATAATCTCTGCATTGTTTTAAAAAATCTCAGATTTCATTCGATTATGCAAACATACAGAGCTGGCTTCTACTTGTTTCGCGCATAAATTTCGAGATTTATCTGTGCGGAAGTCATCAAATCCTTATTTTTTATTTAAGCTAAGTAAAGCACACTCCATTTTGGTCCAACTGGTATATTAGCACATTCGGCGGCCAAAAGTATTAGAGTGACAGTCGGCTGCTTCTGTGCGGTGTGGTGAAATATTTTTTTGAAAATTTTGATGAAAAAATTTATGGAAAGCCGATTTTGTGATCAAGATTATAAAAAAATGCTAAATATTAATGAAAGAGGTGCATCTTTCGTGCAGAAATATAGAAATGATAGAAAAAGTAACCTTTTGGGAGAAATTCATTGTACATACGCTAGATACAGATTATATTAGTTATACAGAGTGGCCCATAAAAAAGGCTACATTTTTTAATACGCTATAACCTTGGGTCATCTTAAAATAAAATTTTAAGACCAGCTGCATTAGATAGGTAAACATGTCTTTATTTGATCAAATTAAAAATTTTGGCCAGCTTCCAGCGGTACCTGCAATACGGCAATTTGTTTACACCTCACTGCTTAAACCCCAGGGTTTCTGCATTTAATTACATTACCGTGTATGTTGTTATTATTTTTTGATATTTTTGACAATATTTCCAGTCACAAAAATTAATCAGCAGATTTTTAAATCTCCAGAATAGATACGCGTCCTATCGTGTTAAAAATTTCAGGATATCGTTAAAACAGGGTGCAAATTGATGGCAGGACCAGTGACGCTATTGGCGTTTACACAATATCAAAGTAGGGTGTAAACAAATTGCCTTAGGGCCCGAAACACTGTAACTTGAGTTTGGTTAAAATTTTTTGCTTATTTAGGAAGAAGAGACTTTTATCTATCGAACGCAGCCAGTTTGAAAGTTTGAAGTTTACATGAGCCGAAGTTATGACCTGTCAAATTGGAATGTAGCCTTTTTTATGGGCCACCCTGTATATAGATCATATATATAGGTGCATTAATACATCTAATATATAAAATAATATAATAATAGATAATATAATCATTCACCATTTATTTACATATGTATGTAAACAGTGGTTGTCCAGTGCTTGTTTGCTTGTCTGATCAAATTTTGTAACACGGAAAAGATTTATTTTATGTTCAGGGCCTTTCTCGTAAAACTACTTAGCTCGGGTTTTGGCGCAAAATTTTTTTCAGAGTTGCCTAAATGTTGATATCTGACAAGCTCATAGAAAGACTTGAACAACAATTCGTGTAAAAAGTGTGAATTAAAGTAAAAATATTGCTTATTTCAAAAACCAAATTTTCACCCTCGAAACGTCTGTCAGCAAAGAATCTTTGAATTCGTCGATCAATTCAGCTACTGTTCGAAGCTGACAGAGGTTATTGTGAGTTCCACTTACTGCTTTTCTTTTTTGTATATAAACTTCGTTTCTTTGTTCAATCGAAAATCGGTCAAAAACTGTCTATACTTTGTGTACAAAGATGTACAAGCGTCGCTCCAAAAATCTTTGTACGAGCCTTAAAATCTATGTCCCGTACAAAAATAAAAAAGTTATTCTACTTACTGTAACTTTACAGCAAATCACTTAAAATTTCATCAGCCTTCATGCATTTGTTAACAAATTATCAGTGACCTGACCATCTCAATTTTGGCAAAAAAAAGTTCGAAATTTTTTTTGCGTTTAAACTCGACCTATTTAATTCTAGGAGAAAATCTCTGGATTTACAACAAACGTTGCCCTTTATACAAAATTTTATCAAACAAGCAAACAAACTTTGGGCTACACTTTAGAAATGTTTCAATCGCTAATTTCAAGTATACTTTACAACATGTCGTTTTTAGTAATGAACCGTATTTTAGATACCCTGTTTATAATTTTTGTGCTATATATAAAATGTTTTATCGATTTTTTAGGATGACGCCGAATGAAGTTGAGTACATTTCCTACGCCGATCTAGTTGCCATCGCGGAAGAACGTCAAAAGTCGCGGGCCAACCAAAAAAGCGATCAGAATAGAAGTAGAAAGAGGCGGCGAAAGAATAAAAAATCTAACAAAAATCAATTCGGCAACGCGACTTTGAACGAACGATCATTTTTGGGCGAGCAAAAACGCAAATTTTGCAGCGTCCCGAATTTGAATTGCTTTACGCATGACAACGATCACTGGAAAACGCCGCCTTTTTGGACCCTCGGGCCATTTTGTTTTTGCCAAAATTCCAACAACAACACTTATTGGTGCTTGAGAACAATCAACGACACGCACGACTTTTTGTACTGCGAATTCGTCACCGGTTTCGTCAGCTTTTACGATATGACCAAAGATAAGTATCAAGTGAGATACATTCGCTTGTTGCATTTTCGATCATATGCAAAAGTGCGTCAGGGGATGGACATACGTGTTACAGGGGGATGAGCGATCCCTCCGTCAAACATTGGCCGTCCCTTATCCCCCAAAGCCAAAAAATTTTAGACCCTTCCCCGATAAAATTATATTTTTTGGCCGTTTTTAGATGTTTTCGGTCGTTTTTAGCCGAAAAATTGGAGGTCATTAAACCCCCCCTCTGAAAATAGCCGGGGACTTCCCAACCACTTAAAATTTCGAGCCGTTGCCCGGTACATGTATGCAGATAGGGGATCCCTCACCCGAAGCCAGACAATTTTTGACCCCTCTCGATTTTTTAAGAAAACTTGCGTTTATTTGTCCATTTTTAGGTGCTTTTTTAGTCATTTTCGGCATGGCAATAAATTTGAGGTCATTTACCACAGCCCCTAACAATGGCCTGGGATCGTACGTGGGCAGCAGCCGAATTCTGGGGGGTCAGATGGGACGGAATAGCCATAAAAAGTACCAAAAATTCACTTTCGGGGATTATATCTATTTTTGCGGGGTGGTCTAAACCTTTCCAAGCCCATGTGTGCTGGGACCTCATAAGATTCTGAACCGTTGTTACATGCTTAATTATATTTGAAGAATGATTCTTCTTATGGTACCAGCAATCCAATTTTATGGTTGGTTGTTTCATGCATACGCGGCATGGAGATTCTGGAACTTCCAAAGTGCCTTTTTTGAACTCAAAACGATGATGTGTAGCTCATTAGAATCATTATTTTTAGCGTTCATGGCTATGCTCTTTTTTGCTCGTAAATAAATTTTTAATTCAATTGCAACAAACTGTTATCAAAAATGGCTATTTGGCGGCGAAGCGCCAATAAAATTGGCATTTTTTAATGAAATATCGTTAAAAACTCCTTTATATTTTTCTATTACTTGCACCGCCCATTGCATGAAATTTTTCATTGCTACCTACCGACAGGCCTTTCCGTTGATAACAGTCCGGTTCCCATTGGTACCGGGTTGAATCAGAACATATAGTTTGTCCAGAAACAGATTTAATATTATCGATTGAATTGGGTCGTATTATTTAATAGGTAATAATTACCTAAATTTTCGTTAAATTTACGTACCTCTTGTTTTTTATTTGAAAAATACATCAAAAATCGTTTTGTTGATTCATCTTTACTCGCCAATTTTAAGGATTACTGTAGGTTGTTTTTATTGTTCCTTGTCTTGCATTTCTTTCGATAGTCACCTTATAATAAATTGCAAGTTTAATTTGATTTTAATTTCCATAATTTTGTATGAGGAATGTTTTTAAAATTACAATTCCAACTTAGCTACACAACGTCGTTTACACCTTATCTTACTCAGTTCTGGAGCAACTGAGCGCCGAGCTAGATAAATTGCGTAGATGTAAGGGAGCGAAGGAGTGTGGCAAGTACGACGGGTCAAGAAGACGTAGAAAAAGATGGACCGTACATCGTTGATTTAAATATTTATACTGTGCTATGTAGCTAGCATAAGTTCTATTTTAATCTCAACTTTGCGATCTATCGATTTTGAGCAGATTGCATTATTTGTGTTAGTTTATTCTTTACACCTTCGCGCTATTTTTAGAAAATTCTGTCTTATTCGCTTAATATAGGCTGGCTCAACAAATGAACTTCCCATCGGTTCTCATAAATTTTTAGATATTTAAGCGGATTGAACGCGATTTTCTTTGTCTAACAGCTTATTGCCATAGGTGGGCGGCACCAAAGCTCTGGTAGGGGGTGCAAGATTTTTTCAAAGGTCAAAAAATGGCCTTAAAGATGGTGGTATGGCGAAAAAACACCATTTTCAACGTTTCACATCGAGCACTATCCATTGGCATCAAAAAATTGTGAAAAAAACAAAACAAATTTCAAAAATTGAATTCTTAGGGGTGTTTTGGATTCTGGGGAGAGTGCATACCCCCAACCCCCACGCCCAAGTATGCTTATTACCCCGGCAGGGATGTGGAGAAGCTTTACTTACTCTGGTTGAGTTGTTGTAACTTACACCACTGTGACTCTTCACCAAAATTGAACGCGGTTCGCTTACATGAAATCAAAATTATTTGTTAGAATTAAGAAGTTAAGAAGTTATAGGGTCCGATAGGTGGTTCTTTTTTGAGCCACTCTGTTTATATGGCAAGATCGTACGTTTAAGAGGGGATGGGGATTATCATCCAGCCGGTCTCCATCTCCAAAGCATGAGATTTTTTACCATGGCGTTCAGATTTTGGGCGGAAACTTTCTTTTTTTGTCCCTTACTTACTATTTTTGTCCTTGTTGGCCGAAAATAAAGATCGTACAATTAATCGATTACAAAAATGAATCAGTCAGATGAATAATAAAGTAAGTGATTGCATCGTATCTTCATCTATTGCGCGGTTTAATCAATAATCTTTCGTGAAATAGACTATAATGTGTCTATCTTATGCTTTCGTTTATCGAATTTTATGTTATTGCTAAATTTCTTATTCCTGTGCAATGTGTATCGATGCTTTTAACTGCGAATCGGCATTTACCTTTGCACTATCGAATTAATCTCGTGTTGCAGTATTTTTATTCGTAAGTGTGTAGATAATTTTTTTGGTAAATTATGATTATTTGTTGCCTATTTGTTTAAAACTTTTTTTTATATTTCTATGAAGTAAAATAGTTGGTAACTACGCGAAAGGTCCTAAAATTTATTAACTTGTTTTTATTTTCCAGCCTGTAAGCTATTTTTTGGAACTCTTTTCGTAGTTCACTTTGACGACTTTTACCCTAATGTTCTAGGTATCTTTTTGTCTTTGTTGTATTATACAGCGTCGATGCAGCTTTAATATACCTGTGCTGCGATCTTTTGCCGATAGATTTACGTTGAACAAATTCGGAAAATAAAAGTTTTCTATAAATCTGCTGATTAGCAACCTATATTGGGGCCCTTCAATGCCTATTTTATTAGCTTCAGACTTAGACAGCTTCATTAATATACCAAAGAGGAATAGGAAAAATTTTACGAAGAAATTTAACACCATGGATAGAAAGACACGATTTATGATAAATTATTTACGAGCAGATGAAATATGACAAAAAATATAAAGAAATTATTTTCGAAAGTCATATTCGACAAATTAAGAGCCTCTTTGTGCAAAAATACATCGTTTTGGTTTGTATATTATTGCACCGTTTATATTTCTAAACCCAAAGAAATAAGCAAGAGTTTCGGTTTCAAGTTTGAAATTTTTGGATATTTGGGTTAAGGTTCTTATGTCTGTGATGTACATAAATATATGTATTCTAAAAATGTTCCCCTATCGCTGTTAGGCATGCATCTTTACTCCTTAAAATGCTATTCCAGCCTTCCTTTAGCTATAAAATTAAGCTCATGGCTTAAGTTTTGAAATGTGTTTTATCCGTACATCTAACGCATTGAAATTTTGGGAAGAGGGTCTTCGGTAATTTGTGGCTTGTAAATGATTTACAATTTTTGGTCGAAAAACGCTCAGAATGGCCAGAAAGAGCGCGAGTTTTCACTAAAAATCGAGAGCTCAAACATTTTTTGACTTTGGCGGATAAAGACAACCGATTGGGTGCTTCAATTCCCCTGAAGTCTGATTTTATCGAATAAAATATTTTGTATATTCTGTAGGTTGGAAATGATCTATACTTAATCTGTCGAAAATGATTACTCGTTGAGCACTTAAGGGATATGTAGATAGATGCACCTCCTCGCTCTTTGCAAATGAATAAGTTTCTCGTTTCTCACAAGGCCTCCATAGAGAAATGATAAATTCTCGAAGTACGATTTAAAGAGCGGCGAAACAGGTTTTTGGCGGGTACATTTATGCTTTTTCTAGCGTCTTTCTGTTTCCTTCATACTAATAACATGCTGCACTTCTACCTGTTTCTTCTTTTAATTTACTTGTTCATTATCATGTTTTCTCCTAAATTATCCGTTTTTTGTCGCATTGATGACTTCCTATTATTTGAGCTATAAACGCAAGATTATAATAAAAATGTCTTAATTTATAACCTGAATCCAAACGATTCTCGAAATATCTGGCATCGAAATTCCCCCCGCCGGGGTAAAATTGTAGATACAGGCTGCATTTTTTCATATTTTCAGACAGCAAGAAGAAGAGAAAGCGCTGTAGGTATTTCATTTCTCAAAAACGAGTGAAATTGTCTATGGAGAAGACATGGTATATTCATCTGATTAAATAAAGTAACTTCGTTACATTTATGTAACAGCTCGAAATTTGAAATGAGGTGGCCGGTGTCAACGACATATATACATGTCCGTATATACCTTAAAGTAGGTACCTTAAAGTGTCCGGGCCACAATAACGTGCTTCAAAAGCGAGAAAAAATGTATTTAAACATTGGGATAGAGTGGGCATCATACGTAGACATAAAAGGAGAGGGTTTGAACCCCCAAAATCCAGAGTCTCCAAATTGGTAGATCTGTAGAATTGAATAATTAAGCGTTTTTTGCAGTTATGCTCCATCTGACTGCCAGAATTTGGCCCACTGCCCATGGAAAGTAGCAGGCATTTAACAGCCCAAAGTGTTAGGTGGGGGTTCGCCGACCATTGGGGGGTGTGCGAACTTCAATTTTTATTCAAAAATTGAAAGAATGCACCTAAAGTGGCTAGAAATCGCGAGTTTTTGCACAAAATCGGGGAGAGGAGAATAAACAATTCATGTTTATTTATATTTATATTTTTACATTTACGACTTCGGTTATGGGAATCTCCACCCCCTTGTTACACGTATGAATGGTAGCATGGTAGGCAATATATAAAATGAAGTCTTAGCATGTATTTTTAGAATCATGAGTGAATGCCGTGGAACCGTGTGCATTTTAAATTCACATTTATGACTGAAATTCGTAAATATCGTCGATTGTTCCTCACAAAAGTTATTTTTATAATCGGTTTTATCTCCAAGTTCGCTAAACGACGCCACTGACGATGCAACGAATTCTTCGTAATTGTACAACTTTCGCATATATGTACATGCCTATTTACCTAATTGTACAGCGAGCGATATGCGTGGGCGTATATGCGTACGTATACTCAGCGTAATCCGGACACTTTAAGGCAGAGCCGGACACTTTAAGGTGCCTTAAAATGTCCGGCCGGACACTTTAAAGTACTTTAAAGTGTCCGGCCGGACACTTTAAGGTGCGACACCGGCCGTTTAGGTGGGAAGCTTTGCATTTTTGCCAAAAAACTAAAGCGCCCAAAAGTGGCCTAAAGGCGCTAGCTTTTGTCGAAAATGACGGAGGGATAGAAAATCTTCAGCTGAATGGTGAACGACCGACTTTCGGTGAGAATCCCCACCTTTCGTTACATGTATCCTTTTTGTGTGAAAATAGCAAAACCGCATTGACCTTGGGGAACAGTAAAGCCGATATTTTTAAATTGCTTTCTTGAGCGTAAAAAGAATGGGCACGCACCACAAACACTGTTTTCGAAGATTTCTGTCGATATTTGGTCTTTCTGTAACTTGACAATGTAAATCGACCAAAATATAGTCAACAAATGAGGCGCCAAAAAATTGATACTTTTGAGTAAATATGTAGCTAAAGGCGCTGACAACAATATCACATTTTATAAGATTTTTTTGGAAAACGGAAAAAAATTAAGGAGGAGAGAGAGCAGCCGATTAGAATAGGCCTGAAACCCCCCAGAACTAACACATGCATGCAGGGATTAATGAGAGGGGTATTTATTTTGTATGCACCTCCCTTGAGAAACTAAAGGCTAGGTTCTGTCCAGAATCAACAATCAGTGTATCTTCAGGTGATTTGATTTCTACGTAATATACTAACTCAAAACTGCAACTTACTTTAGCAAAAATTCCATATTTCTTCACTTCTGACCCTATATTCTTAATTTTTACCCCTCCCAGGCTACCCTGACCATCCAGAACACTTATAGTTGTGAACTGTTATTTTCAGGTATTTGGGCTTTTCCAGATACCAGTATTTTACTCAAGGAGAGGGGGTGAACATTTTTCATATCTGATATTCCGAGAACCGTTAGGAGCATGCATGCACAGCATGGGAATTCTTGGGGGAGTGAAATTATAAAGTGCTTCGTTTGGTCCAAAACGGTAGGTACGCATCAAAAAGCATCGTTTCTTGGCGTTTTCGACGATGCTCTATCCTTCTAGAGCATAAAAACATAAAAAATCTGAACACATTGAACAAAATATAGTCAAAACGTGAGTATAATGGCGCAACGCGCCTAAAATTTGGCACCTTTGAGCAAAAAGCTAAAAACGCTTCAAAAAGCATCTATTCTATAACTTTTAAGAAAATTTTCGGGAACTGACAAGAAATAGCCAATTCTGGATGGGGGTGAAAATTTTTTCATGGGAGGTGAAACACCTCCCTCCCCCAAGTTCATGTATGATTAGGAGGCAGGCAGGCTACGATAATTTCGTTTTTGAACGTTTCTCGGCAAGTAATGTACAATGGCGAAGATTAATTTTTTTTGTTTCAGACTCAAATGCAAAGAATCTACTTCATTCAGATTGCCTATCGAAGACTTATTTTTCTCATCCGCTTCGTGCTCGAGTGTATGTTACGCAGAAAAATGAGATTTTTATTTTTGACTTTCTTTAAAAGTCGTTATTATTTTTTTTTTATTTTGATTATTTTTATTTTTATTTCCTTGGTCCAGGAGGAAATGAATTGGATAATAAGTGTGATTTTATTAGAATCGAGACGGCGGCGAAAGGAAAAAGCCAATGTCTAAAAATAAGCATCGCCGCCAGTTCGCATCAGAAAATACTTGCCGACGAAACAAATGCCGGCGCCTAAAGGTCGCGTGCTAAGCAAACCGCCAAATGTAATTTTTGTTATGTTTTTTCTCAGCGATTGTTTAATTAATGAGCAAGTCTTTTTGAATAAGTCCTGAAACGAATTGCGCCTAACAAGTGAAATACAACTGTTTTTTTATAGCAGCTTTTAGCCTATGAAATATATTCTAGAATCGGCAGGATGAAATTTTGAAATAACCAATTTTTTTCCTGTGAAAGATCTTTCGTAAAAACATCACCCCAAAAAGCTGTGCTCGGTTGTTTGTATTATGATAAATTTTTATTAGGTAGGTATAAGTTTATTTAATATTCCGTTCAAGAAAATGTTGTAAAAGTATTGCAATGATGTTCGTTGTTATTGCAACATATACTTACGTATCATTAGTTTTTTAGGGCCACATGGCTTCCACTATTTTTAATGTGCCTTTCTCAGGAAAAATTCGATTACATTGAAGGAAATATATTCAAGTGTGACTGTTAGAAAAAATTGACACTTTTGAAGGAAAATATCGCTATAAAGAATCTTTCGAACGATTTTTTCGGGAAATCCAAAATTGTGAGGGACGTGAAAATTTTTTTGTGGGGATATGAAACACACGTGGGGTTATCCCCCTACCACAACTTTTGAGAGGCATACCCCCTCAGGCCATTTGCGGACCAAAACCTATTGTTGGAATTATGAAAGAGCGCCAAACGATGCCCAACAGTATAATCTGAAGTATTTTTCGAGCAGTGTTCTGTCCGTTCATTCAATCAAACACTTTTTGTTCATTGTTTTGTGCATATTTGATAGTCCAAGTATATACAATGAAATAAAGCATATTTACGGGTTGCGACGGGATGTGGGGGTGGCTAAGGAACGACAAAAATGTCTAGGAAATCAACATAAACTCATCATTTCCGCGCCATATATTTTGTCCAAAAAATAAAAATTAATCATTTACCGCCGCCCCCCCCAAAGGAAACTCGCTTTACTCCCCTCCCAGAACTTTTGACCGTGTGCATTTATGATATGAAAGTTACATGATCTTGGGGAGGGGCGTTTCACCCCCACAAAAATGCTCACCCTTCCCCGAATTAGCGATTTTTCGAAAGTTTATGCAAATCTACTCAAAATTCGTAGAAAAGTTGTTTTTTTAGCGTTTTTAGCCAGCCATTTGCTCAAAAGTTTCAAGTTTTCGGCGTTTCGCGCCATATACTCATGTTTCGCTTATATTTTGTCCAATTTATTCGACTCTTTTTAATTTTGTTTGAAATTTTCTACGTTTTATGCGCTAGAAACATGGAGCATCGTCAGAAACGCCGAAATCGATGTTTTCGACACGTACCCACCACTTTTGGGCCCAACAAAGTCGTTTTTATTATTATTGTAATTATAATAATAATTATTATTATTTTCTCGGTACTGAAATAGATCCACTAATGAGTGCGATCTTATAAGAATCAAGACGGAGCTGGAAAAAAGCCCATTCCTGACAACAAACATCGTCGTCAAGTCGCACCAAAAAGACTTAGGCCAGCTAAGCGAATGCGAGAAATTATAAGAAAGTTGGTGCGTGAAAACATGCTGGAAAAAGGGAAGCCGCTTCAGCGAATGCCGCCTAAAAGCCGCAAGAAAGCAATGCACCGAAAGTCCAAACGACAAAAGCCAAAACACTCATGAAATAAATTGGAATGTTGTGTGTTTTTTCTTTCACACATGAAATAAATTGAAATGTTATTGTTTTCTCTTTCTCAGGGATATGTTTAATATGTGAATAGAACGAATGGCACCTAACAAGTAAAAGATCTCTGTGTTTGATAGCTTCTGTGGGCGTATGTATATGTACATAATAAGTTATTATATCGTTAGGTAGCGCGTTTACCTACATATCCTTGGGTAACCCCAACGCATGTATGTCCCCCTCACAGCTATAACGTGACACATCTGGGAAGTGCAGTTCTTCAAAAGATAAGATAGTAAAAGAAGATTAAGCACTCTTTTGTTTATACTCAATATTGAATTTGTTATGAGCGTGTAGAGTTTTGGCGTAACGTTATAACAAAAATCGGACGATTTTCTCGCCCAGCTTGTACACAGCTTCGGCACTGAACGCGTCATTCAATTTAATGGTATAGAATTATAAGGAACAAAATCCTATATATGTGTCTTTTTCTGTTTTTCAACCTTCGCATTAGTTCTCGAGTAGGAAGTGTAAAGAGTGAAAGACCACATTTTGGTCGACTTTTGGCATTGTTTATGTCTGCCAGATTTTTCGTATAAGAGTTCTGAAAACCTATTTACGGAAAAGTACCTACTACGGTTAAAGGGCTACACGATGAACTCAACCGCGTTCGTATAAAGACAAAAGGAATTAGTTCTAGCAGTTTAAAGTTTAGGTGGTGGACAAAAAAACGTTTTTACTTTATCATAAATTGTCAGCCGCTCCGGTAATTAATCGGGACGTGTGAAGAAGTACAAAAGTAAAGTACGTCCCAAGGGTTACACGTCGCGCCTGGCTGGACACGTTTGTTTAGAATCGATACAGAGTTCATAAAGTGGTTTGAAGTTGGTTAAAATGCGTTTTTGACCGTTTTTTGTCTGTCAACTACTCCGGTTATGAATCGGATGGTGCGAACTACTCTAGAAAGAAGGTACATGCCAGTGGTTACACATCGCACTTGGTTGCCTTTCTTTACACTCAATCCTGAATTAGTGTTGGAATGCGTAAATTTACAACTTCGGGGTGAAAAAATACGTTTTTGGCAGATTTTTGTCTGTAAACTTCTCTCAAATCTTGAGTTATTGTAGAGGTGTAGACTTAAGTCTGAAAATCATTTTACTCCGAGAGCGTTGCGAAACGTGAATTTTTTTCCATATGTTCTCCGTTGAGTCAGGATTACGAATCTGAATGTTTTCTTCGCACTTATAGTCTGTTTCACATGACTTCGTGCATGAATTCTAAGAATTTTCGTCAACAGTAGGCTGAGGGTTACGATATTTATATATCACATCAACGCTATAATCGCAATCTGTCAGCTTATTGCCGTAGATAGTTTTAAAATTTATGACTGAAGTTGTGTGAAACAGACTATAGTAATTATATAAACTAGCAAAGAAAAATGCTCCGATGGAACAAAAAAGGTAGATATACTTGAATTTCTTCATTGTTAAGGATGTAAAAGGAGGGGACTAGGGAAAATTTCCCTATATGCGCAGAAGCCGTAGGAATGTGCTAAACAGTTAGATTTCCCTAAACAACGCAAAAATCGAAGTATATTCTGCGGTATGTGAAAAGTGAGTGTGTGGTCACAGAACGTTCTCAAGTGTTTCGCAGAAGAGCATTGAAGACACTTCCATGACTATTAAATAATCAATGTATTATTTATTTAATGAAATCTTGACCTTCCACAATGCTCTGGCGTAAAAGATAATAGTGTAAACTTTACACCAACATGGCCAACTCAATAGTTTGGATGAAAAACCACAGAAAAATTTCTTTAAATCTTCCGAAATAAAGTAATCAAAATACTCGCCATCGGAATTACTACGGAAAATCTGCAGAAACGCGCAAGTGCCGCGGAATATACTTCGATTTTTGCGTTGTTTAGGGGAAGTCTAACTGTTTAGCACATTACGATGGCTTCTGCGCATATAGGGAAATTTTCCCTAGTCCCCTCCTTTGACATTCTTAACAATGAAGAAATTCAAGTATATTTATCTTTTTTGTTCCATCGGAGCATTTTTCTTTGCTAGTTCCTTCTTTTATTTAATATTTTAGGCCATATATCCAGCTCCGAAATTCTAGGGGGTGCAAGTAGCTGAAGAAATTTCATCTTTCGTCTCGAACCCTTTACACTAAAATGATCACAGATCAAGAAATATTGCATTAAAAGAGAAAAAATTTTATCTTTCGATATATTGTAGCCCTCTACATTAAAAAACCAATTGTACAGCACAGAAACCAAAATTGAGTTAGATAAACTTCAGGACACGCTAACCGTAAAAAACCCGTATACTTTACACTTTTGTGCAAGAATCATTGAGTGTAAAGAAATTTTAAGTTCAGTTTCGTAATCTACAACTCAGGGGCAACATTTTTAAAAAAATTGGCCCTCCGCAAATTGTTTGATACCCAATCCTCTGGACAGAAAAGTGCTTCTCAATGTAAACTTTACACTTGTGCTAATAATGCAATATTGGGTGTATAGAAACTTAATAAACTAGGATCTGTAACGCTAAGGTCAGAGCACATTTTAAGAATAATTAGCATGTTCCGCCTACTTGGCGGCGTAGCTGTAGAAATTTCGTTTTTCGTCTCAAACCCTTTACACTAAAACGATTACAGATCAAGAAATATTGCGTTGGAAGAGAAAAAATTGTTCTTCGAGATATTGTAACCCTCTACATTATAAAACTAATTGGACTGCACAGAAACCAAAATTGAGTAACATAAGCTGAAAACACGCAAAGAGTAAAAAACCCATATACTTTACACTTTTGCGCAACAACCATTGAGTGTAAAGAAATTTTAATGTCACATTCGTAATCTACAACTCGGGGCAACATTTTTAAAAATGAAATTGGCCCTACGCAAATTGTTTGATACCCAATGCTCTGGGCGGAAAAGTGCTTTTCAGTGTAAACTTTACACTTGTGCTAATAACGCAATATTGGGTGTATAGAAACAAAATAAAGTAGGATCTGTAACGCTAAGGTCAGGGCACATTTTTAAGCATAATTAGCATGTTCCGCCTACTTAGCGGCGTAGCTGTAGAGATTTCGTTTTTCGTCTCGAGCCCTTTACACTAAAACGATCACAGATCAAGAAATATTGCGTTAAAAGAGAAAAAATTGGTTCTCGAGGTATTGTAACCCTATACATTATAAAACCAATTGGACTGCACAGAACCAAAATTGATTTAGATAAGCTGAAAACACGCAAAGAGTAAAAAAACCCTTATACTTTACATTTTTGTGCAACAACCATTGAGTGTAAAGAAATTTCAAGGTCAGATTCGTAATCTACAGCTTGAGGGCAGCATTTAAAAAAATTGGCCCTCCGCAAATTATTTGATTTTTCGGTTTACACTTTACACACTCATTGCTAACTCGGTATTGAGTGTAAACAAGAAAAAAATGGTACATCGTGTTTCTTAATTATCTATCATTTATAAAAACCGCACCTCCCAGGTGTGTGCCGTTGTTGCTGTGAGGTGGGACACAAAATTCACACTCGCTGTGATAAACATATAAGAAAAAGGTGGCCAAGTATATTATAGGTAGCGCTATCGCGCTACCTATGATTTCACTCTGAAAATTGACTTCAATTCCAGAGCGATATGGAAGCTTGATTTTTTCAAGCTTTATTTAACGTAAGGATTAAGAATCTGACTTAGTTTTCTTTACATCCAACAGTTGTGTAAAGTATACACTAAAGATAAACTTTTGTTCCAGAGCGTTGCAGAAGCTTAATTTTTTTAAATGTTCTACGTAACGTCAGGATTACGAATTTGAATGTAAGTGTTCCTTACACACAGTAGATACGTACAGGTTGCACTGAAAACATTTGATCGGTTTAAATACATAAGGTAAGGTTGTCTTGTTTAAAGAATATAATAATGATGTTTAGAACAATATTGTTTTCCACGTTCTTGGACTGCTGTCACTATTTTAGCATGTTACCGTGCGTGTTTATTGACTGATTTACTTGAATCTTGCTTATTTTAAAAGTAGGGTACTAGCGAAGAAAAATGCTCCGATAGAATAAGAAAGGACGAATATACTTCGAATTACGCATCATTAAGGACATAAAAGGCGGGAAATAGGGAAAAGTTACATATGCCTTGTAGGAATATGGTAAAATTTGGGAAAGCCTGCAAAATCAGAAGTAGAATGCGGCAAAATCTCAGGTTAAATCTTTTTGGTATGACAGAATGCGGGTTAAGTTAAACCCAAGTTTAAAGTCGGGTAACATCTAGTGTTAAATGTGGTATGACCGAAAGCGGGTTATGCAAAATGTGGATATGGCTGATTTAACCCGATATTTTTATCCTGCTCCGCAGGCTTAAATCTCGGGTTGCCTATCTTATTGCATTACTAGCCATATGTACATGTTTTGATCATGCTGATTTGAGACATTAATCTGTTGTTTCAAACGTAGAGCAAACAGAAAAATCAGTGCGATGCTACCGGTCAAAACAATTTTAAACGCTCGAATTATTTCGAACATAGTATACAAAAGGTAATCAAATCGTTTATAGTCCTCACATAACTTTGGACATAAATTCCAAAAACTTTAATCGACAGTAAGTCGACAGATTACGATAATTACATATCAGATCAATCCTATGGTCGCCACGCCATCTGTCAGCTTATTGTCCGAGATTAATTTTAAAGCTTATGCCCAGTCTTTGCGAGAAATGAGCTATAGTTACTGATTCAGATTGAGGAAGATCTTATGTTATTTTTAATGGTTCTCTTCACTTTTATTTCCTCACTAATTATATTTATTATTCTGACCGATTTAAATTCTCTTATTTCCATTGCATATGCATACTAAGCAATCTTTGATGAATCATTTACACTATATCTTTATTGCACATATATTTGGCGCCACGGATTGGTTCGCAGCATGTAGCATGTGATTTTGCAGTTCAAATATGCATTTACTATCATAGGTTGCGCGATAGCGCTACCTATAATATACTTGGCCTCCTTTTTTCTTATATGTTTATCACAGCGAGTGCGAAATTTTTCTCCCCCCCTCACAGCTATAACGGCACACATCTGGGAGGTGCGGTTTTTTTTAATCGATAGATAATTAAAAAATTCGATGTCGGTTTTTTTATTTTTGTTTACACTCAATACCGAGTTAGCAATGAGCGTGTAAAGTGTAAACCGAAAAATCAAATAATTTGCGGAGGGCCAATTTTTTTCAAAATGTTGCCCCCAAGCTGTAGATTACGAATCTGACCTTAAAATTTTTTTACACTCGATGGTTGTTGCATAAAAGTGTAAAGTATACGTGTTTTTTACTCTTTGCGTGTCCTTCAGCTTATCTAACTCAATTTTGGTTTCTGTGCAGTCCAATCAGTTTTATAATGTAGAGGGTTGCAAAATCTCAAAACTGGATTTTTTTGTTTTTCTTATAATGCAATATTTCTTTATCTGTGATCGTTTTAGTGTAAAGCGTTCGAGACGAAAAACGATATTTCTTCAACTACTCCGCTAAGTAGGCGGAACATGCTAATTATGCTTAAAAGGTGCCCTGACCTTAGCGTTACAGATCCCAGCTTATTTTGTTTCTATACACCCAATATTGCGGTATAAGCACAAGTGTAAAGTTTACACCGAGAAGCATTTTTGCGCCCAGAGCGTCGTAGATGATGAATTTTTTTAAAATGTTCTCCGTAAGGTCAGAATAACGAATCTGACCTTCAAACTTTTCTACAGCCAGTGTTTGTTGAGGTATGAAGAGGTGAACGTTGAATTATACCTACACCTATTTTCTAATGCCGATAGATAACTCCGTATTGCATATTGTTTGATCAGATTTTCCTTATTTCAGAGGTTTTTGACTCTCTTTAATAAATAACTACTTTTATCATCATAAATGCACTATTCTTAAACTTCAGTAGAATGATAAATATTTTTCAAAATAGTATAATCAAGCTGAAATCTCCCGATATGCCGAGTTGGCGCAGTGGTTGACAACTCCGTTCTCGGATGCGGTCTTAAGAAAAGGATGATGGTTCGAATCTTCTGAATGCTGTCTTTTTTATTTTTTTAATTCTCTTGGCAAAACCATGCACTTCATTTGACTTATTCATCTATTTAGGTTCTGCAGATAGCACTTTTTTGCTTTTTAAATTCCGCCTCAGTTCTCGAATGGGAGTGGGAAGAGTGCGAAAATCTGGGGGTGAAAAGACACATTTTGGCCGAGTTTTCGACTTGTTTATGTCTGCCAACAAGTCCGGTTATGAGTTTTAGGAAATTTTTTCTGACAGATATGTACTACGGATCAAGGGCTATCTTGTGCTTACCAGCAAACTTTTCTACAATCAATACGCAGTTAATACCAGGGTTTTAAACTTTACACTCTAGTGAATGAGTAAAAAAACAGATTTTGTCCAAGATTTCTCTGCAAATTTTTTCGGTTATGAGTTGGGATGGATTGAATAAAATAGAAATAAAGTAACTTCTAATGGCTACACGTCGAAGCAAGCCGCGTTCAAAAAACGTAATATTGAGTTGTTTATGGGGTGTAAAGTTCGAAATCTGAGGTGTAAAGTGGGCGAAAAAAACAGGGTTTTTTCGTATTTTCATTGGTTAATCATATCAAATATTTTGCGGAACATAAGTTTGGCACATACAAACGTACTACAATCAAAGGGCAACAAACTGGCCCGAACCGAATTTATTTACATTCAATGGGGCGTTAGGTTCAGATTTTTAAAGTTTACAATGTGGTGGACAGTGGAAAATACGTGTTTGT
Source organism: Mermis nigrescens (assembly GCA_036768485.1). Lineage (NCBI taxonomy): Eukaryota > Metazoa > Nematoda > Enoplea > Mermithida > Mermithidae > Mermis > Mermis nigrescens. Next base: position 6,442,258 of record JAVLUZ010000142.1, read on the forward strand.
ACATTTTTTGTTCGCCACTTTCTCTGTTCAGAAGTCGGGCGAGGTCGAATAGGATAAAAATAAAGTACTTTCTAAGGGGTACGCGTCACAGCGAATTGCGTTTGTTTACATCAGTATTTAGCTTTTTCGGGAGGTGTAAAGTCAAAAAATAGGGGACTTAAACGTGTTTCTGCCTTGTTTTTTTCTGTCAAGTTCTGGGTTATGAGTCTGGACATAATCTCAAGTCTAAAAATGAACCAGAAACCAAATGTGATACGCCAGTTTGTTTGCACACAACAGTGGTGTAAAGTGGTTGGCATGTGATATTTATTTTTTTGATGTACTGAAATCACGCTAATTAAAAGTAGTGTACTAGCAAAGAAAAATGCTCCGATGGAACAAAAAAGATGAATATACTTGGAATTGTGGATTATTAAGGATGTAAAAGGAGGGGACTAGGAAAAATCTACTTAAAGTCGCAAAATCTGCTAAAAATCACACTTTCTCTAAGCAACGCTAAAAATCGAAGTATATTCTGCGGCCTCTAAAAAAGTGTCTTTTTTAAATAATGTTCAAAGTTTCAGATAAGAGTGTATAAACGGAATCTGTAATGTTTATTTTTTTAAAATTGCTGGCAAGTAGCAACGCTGACTAGCTTCGTATCCTGATTGATAGAAAACTAAGTGGTATTGTATTTAAAGTTGTTTTATTTTGTTTTGAGCATTAAAGCAAGCAAAGCAGGGGCCGATTGATTAGTGCACACAATCGTTAAGGGAGTGCTAGTGTACCTACATTTAATCTGTTTCAAGTCATCAAGTCAACTTACGCGTTTCCTACTGTTTTAAACCATTCATTCAATTGGCTTAGAAAGACTGTCAGTTTACTCAACATCATTTCCCATAGCTACTGCGTAGCTAACGTGCTGCTTTTTCAATCATTTTATGGTTAAATATTTATTTTAATCTGTTGGCCGCAGAATATACTTCGATTTTTTGCGTTGCTTAGAGAAAGTGTGATTTTTAGCAGATTTTGCGACTTTAAGTAGATTTTTCCTAGTCCCCTCCTTTTACATCCTTAATAATCCACAATTCCAAGTATATTCATCTTTTTTGTTCCATCGGAGCATTTTTCTTTGCTAGTGATATATGGTCGGTATTGCAAAATAGGCATTAACCTAAGATTGTTAATCGTTATAATAACGTTATTTGCTGGATAATGAAGCGTTCTTCTTGAAAGTTTGGTGGATTACTTTTCACAGTGTGGTGTTTTGATTTTTTCCATCGAAGCGGAAAATTAGAAATAACGTCAATTTCGTTTTTTGACCTTAATATTATGCCAGTGGATTTGAAAGTGCATTTTTAGCTTTAGCACAAAATTATCTACCAGAATGTGTACAGAATACAAAAAATTATGAAGAGTGTAATGCTGAAAAATACGTTCTAAAAATTAACGATTTTCAATAACGTTAATGTTTAACAACGCTACATTGACCTCGGGTCAAAATAACAAAAAGTCGGATTACCTTGCATTAACCTTGGGTCAGCTTACCCGAGTCGAGTTTAACCCACCTTCCTGACGGGTTAAATTTAACCAAGGTGAAATTTAACCACAGGTTATAGTCTGTGTTCGGGCATAAATTTCAAAAAGTATGCCCGACAATAAGCCGGCAGATATGCGATTATAGCATTGATTCGATGTATAATTATCGTAATCCGTCGGCTTAATTTCGAAAAAATTCTTAAAATTGATGCCCAAACTTATGTGAAACAGACTATAATAAACCCGAGAATTCCCGTTAGCCCGCGTTGCCATTCGGGCCTTAGTGTGCCAACTTCGCACACACTATAATAAATGGAACCTTTTGTTTTGTATCGGACATAAGGTGCCACTCCGAAACGTCGTTTTCAGAAAGTTCCTAATTTTTTATTGCGTATCTTAAATACTTTTGTTCGTATAATCCATGAACAGCGCCTCTTCTAAGACACCGTCCTGCAGACTTTTTTGTCAATTTGAGGTTAAATTTCTAATTCTTCAATGCAATACAGTTTTAAAACTGAATTAAAATATTTAACATACATATGTACACCTCATTCTATATCCGTAAATGGAGAATAAACGTTTTATTCGACAGATATCGTGGACATTTATGCTAAAATACGCGGTTGCGAATAAAATCAATTATAAGACTGGCCAGCCAAATCTGTCAAGAATAAATAATGACATTTATCAAAGCGAATAAACGATCAAAAGAAGTACATACAATATTAAAGCTATATCAACGTTTATTTTCATACTCGATATTATCAAATTAAGAATTATTAAAAACATCACCTATACAATAATTTGATTTCTGGGTGCGCATGAAATTATTATTGAGCATAATTCAGGAAAAAACTAAATAAAAGCTGTAGAACCGCATCTATTCAATGAAAGCCCCGTCCTAGGACGAAATTCGATCACAGTTCGAAATTCATCAATTTTTCGTTTGTTCCATGGTGAAAATTTTCATTCTTTGGAAGAATGCAAACCATCAAAAAGTAGGTAGGTGCTTATTTTACGAGTAACCTGATACATTGATTGCGTTATTAACAACAGAACAACTATTATTACTCTAACGATTAGGGACCAAAAAAGCACCAAAAATTACATGATTAGGGTCTATCAATTTTTGACGGGTCTTTCGGCTTCTGAGGTTCCATCCAGACTTTCACACCAAGTGTAAGAGAAGTGCTCATATGTTTGTATGATGTAGATTTGCTTAAAGTTATCCTCAAACAGCGGATTACTGGGTTACCTATGCGGAGCTTCTGGCGCTACTTCAAAACACGTTCTGAATCCACTGTTGCTCGATAGCTAAAAATTGTGGGGCCTCTTATATCCCGGCTGGCTTCTCCTTCCCCTCCTCCCCACCAGCCGTCATACACGCTTAAATTGCATGACTATGAAACTATCCACTTATCGAACCAAAAATCGAAAAAGTTATTTTTCGCTGAAAGTTCTAATCAGTTTCTGCGAATTGACCCTGTATGTGTACTGGATTTGGAACATTTCTATCTGAAATGCAACGCTTTGTCAAAAGATTATTTTCAATGTTTCATTCCAGATTCTTCTTTCATCGGAAGTGGCAAAATCTATGCCACTTGAGGATAAGAAAGCTAAATCGCCACATTAAAAGGCGTGCGCACATCAAGATGAATTATATTTTCGCCAACTGCTAATAATGACAGCGCGACGACGGAAAATTAGATTGATCGAAATTCAAAACTTAGGCAGCATGAGCAAACGAGCGAAATAAGAATATTTTTCGCGTAAATTATATGACGTCCTTGAATCACCCGCAAAAAAATAAAATACTAAAAAATAGCAGCTTTTTTACTACCAGTCTTCGAACAAATCCGATTCCCACTGCTCGGCGGGCTCGGTGTTTTGAAATATATCGTTGGTTTCGTCATATTCGTCGAAATTCCCCGAATCACCTTCACAATGTATCCGAGGTATGATCGGCGGCTGATAAACATATAATTTTATAATATGCACTCAATATTTAAGTGGATAATATACATAACATAATTCATATCCGAAGCATGGCTTATAAATCATTTTTACTGTTATTACTCGTATCCGATTCAATCCTCAGTAAAAATGACTACGGCATGCCGATTTTTTCCAACTAGAAAGATAAACATTTGTCTGGAATCGGGGAATCGGAGGCAAAGCGATAACTTGCCTCCGCAAATGCAAAGTAATGGCCGGTCTGGAGGGTAGCCACAAAGATTTCTCAGCTGAATGACTCTAAAAACTATTTTAAAAATTCGAAACAAAACTTTATTTTCTGGTCATTTTCAGGCATTTTCGCAGAAAATTTTTAGTTTCATCATTTTTGACCCCTATTTTGCCTTGCACTCCTTTTAAAATTTCACATTGTTCATTCTAAAAGTCTAGACCAGACATGCATGTGAGTGTTTGGGATCTACACACCTTCAAATGGGAATAATGGGCAATTTTCTGAGAAGGCCAAATGATGGCTAAAAAATTGACGAAGACGAAAATTTTCGCATGAAATTGATTGGCAATGAACTGAAACAGTAAACTGACCTTGTTTTTAAACTATTCTAACATTCACACCACTTTTGAAGCCATTTTGGCTCGAAAAATTGTCTGGCTGACCCCCCCCCCCACAACGGCCATGCTGTGTCTATGGTCTAGAAGACCCAAATCACCCACTGCATGTCTTATTTCCTCAACGCATTCGCACGAATTCATAAACATACAAGACACAGGAATCGAAGGTTGGAAAAGTGGACAACAATGAAGGTGTATAGAAAAGAGAAGAAAGCGGGAATGAAAATAGGAAATTAGAATTAAAATTTAATGAATTAGGACGCGTAGAAAAAATCTATTGCAAAAACAGATTTATGGAGATATAATTCCTTGATTTTGGCTTGTAAAAATGGAAATTACAACTCTCACATACTCGCGATCATAGGTGAGCAGCACCAAAATTTGGGGATGCAAGATTTTTCAAAGGTCAAAGCACTATAAAATGGCATCAAAAAATTACGAAAAAAACCGAAAAAATTTTAAAAAATTGAATTCTGGGGGGGTATTTTGGTTTCTGGGGGGTATTACGCCTTCTGGGGGTTCATCCCCCAACCCCACGCCCACGTGTGCTCGTGAACATAGGTGCACAGCATGGCCAATCTGAGGGGAAGGTGGGGGAGGTCAGCCGATCTAAGGGGGTCAAAAATTCAGCTTTTTTCGGGACAAATTGAGCTCAATAACTGGTAAGCGCTAAACTGGTGTTAAAACTAAACGTTATTACACAGTTCCTGATCAATTTAATATACTTTTGAAGAAAATATTAATTTTTTATCGATTTTTGTCCTTCATTTTACCTTATTTTCCCTAAAAAATTTCCCATTTTGGGGGTCAGGACCATACATGCACGCAGGGTACTCTGGCTGGACCCCCCGGAATGACGAAACGGAAAATTTTTTGGGAAAGTGAGACAAAATGAAGGCCAAAAACGGATGAAGAAAAAAAGTTTTCCTCAAAAGTGCTTCACATTGACCGAAAACTGTGTAATAACGTAGTTTTATCTACGCGCGCTTAAATCAGTTTTTGAGGTCATTTTAGCTCAAAAAAGCTCCATTTTTAACCCCCTTCCAAGATCGGCGATGCTGTGCACCTATAGTCAGGACCCCCAACCCCCTCCCACACGTGCACGTCTTCTCGTGATTACGGACGAGCGAAAAAAGTTATTGGAAACGACACATAGGTACTTGCTAACAAAATCGTTATTTCCTTATGCGCTTTGTTACAACGGACCGAGTATACGTATAATAGCGTATCGTGGCAAAACTTCAGCAGGTGCACATTTTCTTAGATTTTTCCTCACCCGTCTAGGTTTTTCAATGTGCATCCGAAATCTTTCAGTAGGTGCAAATTTTTTCTCAGATTTTTAACATTACATCATCATTTATTATTTTAATTCTACTCTGATATTTTCGCATTGATTCATTTGTTTATATGAATAGATAATGCGTTAAGTTTCATTTTTTCCATCTTTATTTTTATTTTTATTTTTTTATATATTTTGATTTATGCTCTACTATTTAATATAACGTTTTTCAAATATTATTATGGTTTTTTTTGTTTTTTAGGCAATTTAGCCGCCTAAACTGATGCCGCTAGGTTGAAATTACAGTCAGAAGATTAAAGGCACGAAACTGTAGCAACCTAGTTCCTCTCTGATGACCTCACTTGTATATATCATATTTTTTGCTGTTTTATTCTGCTAACTTCTTTACGCTTCAGTCTTGCGTCTCGTAATACATGTAATCTCTCATATTATAATTTGTTAGGTACATTTGTGCTTTTTCTCGCGTCTTTCTGTTTCTTTCGTACTAATGGCATGCTGCACTTCTACCTATGTTTTTTTCTTTCTATTTACTTATTCATTATTGTCATTTTCCCCTGAATTATCCGCTTTTCTTTTTGTGTCGTACTGCCTATTATTATACTGTTTTTCCTGTAGCAAATAATCAAGTCCGCTTATTTTTCATCAAAAGCTCGGAGTTTTCTCCTTTTTTTAGTTTCCTCATTTTTGCCTACCTATAAGAAATAAACGGAAAAAACTTCTCTTCTTATTTTTTTATTCATTCATTCATACAACACTATAAAGTAGGCCATATATACAAAAGCTCGCTATATTTTTCAACTAAATTTAAGAGGATGAAGCAAGTTTAAGTCGCTCGATTTTCTTCAATTTGGAAACGCACCTAACCAACAAAGAAAGTTGACGAGCGCATTTTATCAGGTTTAGTATCTGTCAAATTACTCGTATATAAAGGTTGAGATAATTAAAAATTATTATTTCTGACAAATTCAAATACTTGCCACACGCTTAAAACAATTTAATTACTATTGATTTATATAAAGATATTTTACTCTTCATTTTTTACTTTTGCGTACAGACTCGCAATCGAATTATTTCTGATCATGTTAATTTTCAGTTTAAATTTTTCCGTTCTATTAATTTACTTTTGCATTCTCATTCTTCCCACCATATTCGCGAGTAATCGATTTTATTGAAGAAGTACTGTTGGAAATTTATTTTCTTAATTATCCGTAAAGTGGCATTTAAAAGTTACTATGTACGTCATCATTACTCACGCGCTTGGAAATTTTGGCGCAAAAAATAGGTGCGTGATTTATCATTTAATATTTTTGTTCAGTGCGCGTGTTTCCGGAAGCATCACCAGATTTCCAGAGAATGAATTTATCAAAAATTCGAGCGCCTGCTCGTGACGTCGTGCTTTCGTATTTTTAGATCGGGAAATAAAAAGGCTTTTTTTATACGTCTGTCTTTAAGCGGTTGACAAGCGACAGTTGGTTGAAGAAAAATGAAGACACAAAACCAGTCTATATTTAGCAATATTAAAAATATCTTTACTTAGTAACACGACTTAAAGCAAAATACTTGAAGACTAAGTGTTAAGCTTAAAAAGCTAGTTTGCATTATTTTACGACCGAAAACGCAGACAACAAAAAGAACAATGATTCGACTGACACGATTTCTTGTCTTCAAGGCAAAGCTAAAGTTTTTTTTATTGCTCTTGGCGCGATCAAAAATAAAAGCAAGTGGAGCATCAATGAGAATGATAAAAAGTGAAGATTTTCTGAGAAAAAGAAGCGAAATTATATGAAATATAAAGTAATGAAACAAAAACGAACGTCAAATAATCTTAAAGAATAAACTTAAATTAATAAGAAAGAAAAGCCCTCAGAAGGCTTCAAAAAATTCAAATTTGAAACAGGAATGAAAACAGTATGTATAAAGGATTCAATAAAAAGTTGAAATAAGGTAAATAAGTCATAAAATAAGCTAGTAATTTAATTTCTAATTGTGCGCCATAGTACTGAATAATTGCGTAATAGTGCAAAATACTATTTTATAAATTTCCGAAGATGTATTCAAGATGTTTTCATTTTTTTAAACTTTTACAAGAATCAGAGCTCACTTGCATCGATCTGTTGTACAGACCGACCCAATCAATATTAGCGAACCACGCTTGGTTTCTGATGTCTTGGCTGTGAGCCTAAATTTTGATATTTTTTTATCATAAAGCTTACTCGGAATTCATAATGGTCTAGAATTCTTACTCTGCTGCTTCCCAATCTCTTAGTTCTATCTACAACCAGCAAGTGTCGGATCAATTTTCTGGAAAATAAAGCACAATCAAAAGTAAAAAAGACTAAATTACAAATAAGCTACTTGGCAAGAGGGCAAAATCGCTGCGGAAACTTTAGTTTACCCGATAAAATCTTCTGATATGTTTGATAAGTTGTGTCCCCGCGAAAAGGTGGTTTGCTAAAAAAGATCAGTCGAAAATGATCAAATCGGAATACAAAACTGGAATGATGATAAAACCAGAAGAATAAATTATAAGTTGTTTCACACAAAAACTCTATGCTTTATTAGCTACCCGACTAGCATCTCGTAGATAAGTACTCCAAAAGCCCAAAAATCGACGGCTCTGTTGTGCCCAGTACCAAGGATGATCTCGGGTGCCAAATACTCCGCTGTACCGCACATAGTCCATGTCCTATTATTACAATGGATAAAGTAAATCAAAAGAAGGAAATATGCGTATGCACCAAATGGCATGATAATGCAGAAAATGTGTTTTTTGTCAAAAACAGGTAGATTGTATAGCATAGAAATTATGAGGGGGTCGGGCCCAAGAAATTTTAAAAAATGCCGTTTTATAAACTAAAAACGATGGGTACATGTCAAAAACACTATTTTTATCGTTTCAAACAAAGCTCGTTTTTTCTAGAATATATAAGAACATAAAAAATCTCGAAAAAATTTGAAAAAATCGAGTATCTTAAGGAAATAAGGCACAATTTTTACAATTTTGCGGAAAAATCCACAATTCTTGAAGTCATAGCCATTTTGCGGGGGGTGAGTAGCTATTCTGTGGGGTCAAAAGCCCCCCATCCCCTCCCAAGAAGACGTACGAATATAACCAATTTTAGGAGACGATACTTTTCGTATTCCACTTATTTCGGGAAGGCGATACTTTTGTCCAAAATTCTCTTATTTTCTCTAAATTGAAACTATTTGCGACCAAGTCGTACATTCCTTTACCTAACAATGACGTTTGCAGCTTTACTCATTTTGGGGCACAAAAATAACTTATTTTGAAAGTTAAAATTTTGAAAAGCTATTGCATATTTAATGTTTACATAATGACCCGCTGATAATTATCCATATCAACCCATGTTCTTACCGATCAGTCAATACTTTGCTAAATCCGAAATCAATTAATATCACGTGACCACGACAATCGAGCAGTAAATTTTCCGGCTTTAAATCGCGATAAACTATGCGCTTTGAATGTAAATACTCTAACGCCAACAGAATTTCCGACGCGTAGAAACGGGCCGTATCGTCCTTGAACCGCTTTTTCACTCTTATGTACGAAAATAATTCCCCGCCAGGCATATAATCAAATAGCATATACAAAAAACGATCGTCTTTGTAAGCCCAGTACCTAAAATATTATACAACTTTTAAGATTTTAACAGTGCCTTAAATATAACGAGTAGAAACTTTGTAGTTTACCTCGGTCAGAACATCGTATAAAACACTCGAAAACGTTTGCTGGAACGATTTTTTTCTGATTCACGAAAAAACATTCAGCTTTAAATCAATCCTCTTTTTTATGGAAATGCAATATTAAGCGAAGCTATGAGTTACTCTGCAAAGATTGAAGATATTATCGATAAAAAAATTTAGCACGAGATCGTGTATTTATAAAATTTTCGCTCACGAGACGATTAATCATGAGCTTTATCGCTAATAATTACCTTTTTCTAACAAAAAACTTTTTTTAAGCACGCCTCTTAAATATGCCTTCCTACCTTTTCTGTCTTTTTCACTTAAAAACATTTCTTCAGAAGAAGCATCTATGTAATACTCGTACATTGATAACAATTTCACAAACCAAGAATGATAATTGTCCCGTTGTCCTTCGCTTAATTCATTCATTGCAGATAGGAATTTTAAATATTTTTAAAATGTGTTTTAACAAATATTCAAAGTGATCACTGACAGTGCTAAATATATATTCATATATTTCATATCACGTAATTTATCAGTAATTTCCATGATTTTTTATATTCATATCACGTAATTTATCAGTAATTTCAATGATTTTATCTATTTACATAACTTATTTTAATTCCTAATACTATTTTTTATTATTTCGTTTCCCAGATTTTTTTATTTCTGCGGCTCACAGCTTCGCTATAAAAGGATGATCCAGAGATTCGAGTATTCGACGTTCCGAGTGCACGTGATCAACTTGACTGAACTGAACTACACTTTTGATGCTCATGGTTTTTAGCGCGTAATATTGTCGAGTAGATTTCAAACGAGCGAGCGAGACACGACCGAAAGTTCCGACTCCTAAAAAATTCGTTAATCGGAGATATCGCTCTTTTTTGCACGAGCCTCTTTGTACATGTACAAAGAACAAAGATCTCGAGAAAAGTCTTTTTACGACCGAAAAATGTTTTGTACATATAATAATAGAAACACTATTGAACATACACATTTTTACACACTTTCAGTCTGTGATCTTCGAGCCACGTGCTGTCCAAAAAGTGTAATTTCGTCCTAATTTCAGTTGATTAAATTAGTTCGGCGCTAGGCGTCGAAATTTTTATCAGTTTTTGTTAAATTTTCTACATTTACTAAACAATCAAAAATGATACAGCAATTGCAATATGCAGATTGAATTCCGAAACAAACACTTTTGCTTATGAATTCAATACACAATGAAGATAAACAAGTCAATTTTATCTTCGAACGTCAGAAAACAGTACAAAGTTGTCAAATAGTTCTTATTTTTGATTTTCGATATCAAATCTATGTAAAACAATGTTTGGGTCGGCAAATTTTACAAAGATTAATTTTGGAGTGTTTAACGCCAGCGACATTTTACACGAAGCGCCAATTTTTTCGATATTCTACTGAAAAATACTCAAAAAAGCGTCAAAACTACCATCACGTTGCTCCAAAGTACATTGTACAAAGACGGCTCCAAAAATCTATGTACGAGCCTCAAAATCTTTGTCTCGTACAGAAAAAACAGCGTGAGGTCAAAAAACAAACAGGTCACCCTTTAAATACGCTTGCTATAAATGCTTATGATAGTTTGCGAATTAAATTGATTCTGACGAATTAAACATTTTGCGAAAAATAAAGAAATGCATCAAGACGGAACTTTATAACTTCAAAGAATTGGGTAGGTAAGAAATTTTTTTGTAAATGCAAAAAACAAAAACAGGAAACACAGCTAAATGATCAAACGACAGGAATCGACCAGAGATGAAATAAAAGTAAAATTAAATTGACATAGGACAAAAATAAAACCGAAAATAAAGTCGAAAAATAAAAAATAGATTAGCAGCTAGCACAGGAGAGGAATTGTCTCCTAACACTAGTGTTTTTGTGCAAGGTCCCTTTGTACATGTACAAAGATGGTCACCCAAAAGTCTATGTACATTTTGTACATGTAAATTTTTGGGTACTATAATATGGTACAGTAGCGATTTTAGTGCGGTAAAACAGGGTTTTTCTACCTTTAATAGTGTATTTTAGCTCTTTTCTGGGTTTCTGAAGCCAAAAATTACTAAAAATTGTCTCGAAACGGCGAATAATTCGACATTTTGTCATTCTAAATGCAAATTCTGCAATTATAAAGAAATATAGGACAGACAATTACTCATTTAGGCTCGAAGCGTCGAATGTATTTTTGGAAATTAATACCTTTTTCACAATTTTTGTCTTCCCAAAAATATTTGTACATGTACAAAGACGGTCCAGAAAAGTCTTTGTACTTCGATAAAAATCTTTGCCGAATACAAAAAGAACCGTAGCTTACACAAAATTTTTAACCAAGGTAGCATAACGCTACACTCTTGTTGGAAGATATCAATTTTTCCGCGTTTCCCTCTTTTATTTATATAAATATTAGTCTTTCTTACTAATGACATATATCTCCACCAGGTGCGTTTACAAGGTTTCTTTTTCTAAAAAAGATAAACTAACTAATTCCACTGAAAAATAAGAATTTCATGTCCTTAGCTGTAACCGGGATACCGGCATCGTCAATCCAAACGACTGTTAAGATAAAAAACAGAACGTTTTTGAACAGATTTCCAACATTTTTCATAGTAAAATATTTCAAGTGCTTCGCGTCTGTTTAGCAATGTTCAGTTGACCAAGAGTGATATAAAAATTTCCCTTATTTTTTGGGATATTCGAGCCACTTGCTATGATTAAAAAATCTAATGCTCGACAAAGGTTTTGGGGAACACAGTAATTCTTTTTAATTTTTTTAAATCTAATATTTCATTTTTTTCATTAATTCTTTTTTAAAAATTTATTTTAATACCAGCTAATTTGTAATTACTTTATATCGCGTGAAATTCAAGAATAGTGTTTGGCGCTTTGCACCTAATCCTTGAACTGGACATGCTTTTTGCTTCCATAAAAAAGTTCTACATTTGTAATGTACAACAAAACATGGTCGGAGAGTAAAGAATGTTCCTATATTTACTTCCTCCTATTTTTTGTCCATAATCCGCACGGGCTTTTAAATATTTCGTTTACGCGACATTAAAGGCTAGCATAGTGTAGAAACACACCAACCTGTTGATAGTTTTTATGCAATTATCATGTTTACGGCAGGTAGGTATCTATTAAAAAGTGTGTATTGTTCCCTTTCAGGCGCATACCAAATTATATTTCGAGCGTGCTCAATTTTGAGGATATTTTTTTCAAATGAAAAATATCCAACCCCTTTGTAGGTGACGATTAGAATATATGACTTCGCATTTCCGGAACGAGTGAGTGATTGAGTGAATGATTTAAAACTTTTCGCTGCTAATCACCTATTCGAAAAAAACAAATTGCCCGTCGTCTATTTAATGAATCGTCATTAAATTTTTTGAGCAGCCAGAAAAAAAAGTGCGAATCGGTCGGTGGGTCGTTTAAGTCGATAGCATTGTTTCCGATGCGTTCATCAGGTCAGTTTATTAAGCCCAGCTGTCCGAACAGGGAACGCAAAACTTTGTTTCCTGAATTAATTTGAGCCTACGTCAGAGCTCACGAAAGTTTTGCATTAAAAAACTAAATTGTCCAAATAAAAGTTAAATCGCGCGCATGAGTTATCAAAGTAAAAATAGTGATTGTGAATCACAAAGATGAATGGTGAAAAGTTTTAGTTCAAAGTTTTTTGTCCGTTTGCGTTCCTTAGGTCGCCTCTTATTTTTCTCCGGTGTGTGGCTTGTTTGCTTGAAACAAGCTGACTAATTTTCAGAGGAAAAAGGCGCCACCTTTTTCGTCGAAAACATGTAACCTTTATTATGACGCGTACGCGAAAGCGGTAGTAATTAATAATCTGACTCCTTTCGCATTTTTCCTATGTTCAAAGACGCTTATGGGGCGTAAGCTAATGTGGCGAGTGAGAAAAAAACAATTTGCAACGTTATACGCGTAAACGCACGTGTAAGTGTTTAAGTGGTCTTAGCAATAAAAAGTAGTCTGTCTTCTGAAAAATGTTCAAATTCGAAATTTATGCAAATGTAGCTTATATGTGCGCCATAATTGGATCCGAAATCGGTTCGGTGCTTGGCACGCATGAGTCCGGATAACCGGTGCTCATTTTCAGCTTATTTTCAATACGTACACAAAGCATATAACATGGTATTCTATAATTTGTGATTGTCCTCCTATCTTTTTTATTGCGCAACTCACCTATCTTTCACACATTAGCCATAAAACCGCTTTCATCTTGAATAAGCGTAGATAAAGAGATTATAATTAGTGCTTGGCACACTTTGACGTATAATGTACAATTTGCATAGGTCTTCTCGAAATCCGCCGACGAGTGAGTGAAGTATTGATGCCAAAAAAACTTTCACGAAAAACCAATAAGATGAAGCATACATTCAAGAGAATCGAAAATAAATCCAGCATCATGCAAATGTTAAAAGGAAAAATAACACAGCGACTCAATTTCTCCTCTAACCAGCGAAAACCATGCAGTGTGTAAGTAGTAAGCGGTTGGCAAGTACAAAACTTTAAATAAAAATGAAATAATAGCAACTCATTTAAAGGACAAAATGGAAAGAAAAAAGGAAGAAAAGCAAGAATGGAAAAAATAAAAAAACAATAAATAAATGAAATTATAAATATGAAAAGTCACCAGTTTTTAGTAGAAAGAAGATAAAAAGACGCAGAAAATAGCACGAATGTATCTATAATACGAAAACTCCAAGGAGGAAATTAAAACAAAAAATAATTCAAAATTGAAGCGAAAATCATGATTGGGGTTTGAAAATAAGAATTCAAAATATAAATTTAGCACGCAAATTATAAAAGACTTGTGAGGCAGAATTTTGATAAAAGTTAGAAATCAAATACAGAAGGATAAAAAAATATAAGATGAAAGATAAAAGAGATAAAAGGTAAGAGCAGACAAAAACCAACCAAAGTCTGACCTAAGGTGCAAATTTTGTAATAGCGGCTAACATCTCGCTCTGGTTTTCGCTTTAAGACCAATTTAGTCAGCTGTGGCGGAGTATCGCCGCGACGCAATCGTGATTCTTTTAATTTCTCCGGCAAAGTTACTTCGAAGTCCGTATCAAAATCTTGACTCGTATCTGTGACTGAAAACTGCTGATGTCTTCCGATATTTTTCTGATCCTTTTCGAGGCTGCAGTCTAAGCTGTTTAATCTGAAAAGAGGCTATGAAAACTAAAACAAAGGAAAATTGAGATAAAAAATCAATTCTATTTTAATTCGAGAAGAAAGCGATGCAAGTTATATTCAGGCTTAGCCAAGTGCTAAATGAAACTGGTATAGAATAATAAATAGAAATATCTCAGTTCTGGGAGGGACAAAAGTTGCAACTTGCTATGAATGAGTTTGGTTTTTCAAGCCATGTTCCGTTTCTATTTAAACAACTGGTGTCACTAAGAAGCGCTGTTGTCAGATGGCGGGTCATGGGCACAGATGCACGGCATAATCGATCTGGGGAGGGGGTTAGCCGATTTTCGGGGGGGGGTTAAAAATTGAGCCTTTTTATGCCAAAATGACCTCAAAAAATGCTTTACTCGCTAAAATAGCGTTAAAACTACGTTATCATACAGTTTCTGGTCAATTTAAAACACTTTTGATGGAAATTTTCAATTTTCTTCCATTTTTTGGCCTTTATTTTGCCCAATTTTCCCCAGAAAATTTCTCATTTTCCGATTGGTCTAGACACTTAAACCCCCGACGTGCATGCCTGGTCATGGGAAAGCTCCGCGCGAACATTTCTTTGAACCCTTATAACGCTCAGTCCATCTCATGTATGTTTCAAAAATGAGTAGGTATAGTTAAATTTTAATATTTCTGCAAATAAAAAAGATTTAAGGACAAAACTTTCACAATTAATATTTCAGTACAGACTTCACAAACTGAAAAAGTTTCATTTTGCTTATACAAAAGTTCTCTATTTCACACTGTATTAAAACTCCGAATAGATAAGTGGGCTACCCTGTAGTAAGTCGTGCACGTTATAAAAACGGCATAATTTAGGGTCAACCGGAATAGCCCGATCCGCATATTGCTGTTCCGGCTCAAGAAAGTGTGAGAAGAGGTACCATTTCTGACATTAATTCAGTTTAGGCTGCTTAAGCTTAGTAATATGCATTCAACTTGATTAATATCAGCAGGTAAATGAAAGGACAGCAATACACGGATTAGACTCAAGTAGGATATTCCTGTTGCCTTAATGTATGCGAAAATTAAACAAAGAATAGTTACTCAAAATTTGAGCGAGTTTTGACGCCGTTCAAAGATTTCGCCGAAAATTTCGACACCACCGTCTTGTCGACGTCCTTGTCGTCACAGCAGCGCAACGGCATCGTAAAATTGCACGTCGCCATCGAATCGGCGTCGGCGTCGTCTCGCTCGTCGTCGCCGTCGTCGAAAGCGCATGATCGCAACGAATTTTCGATCAGACGCACGTCACCGCCGTCTCCATTTTTGATATTTTTATCGTCGTCGGCGGTGTCGTCCAGATTGTCGACATAGTCGCCGACGTCTTCGACGTCAATTTCGTCCGGTTCTTTTACGAATGGCCGACGTTCGTCGTCTTAAATCAGCATAGTTACATAAATTAGAAAAATCACTTCATAAAACTATTAAAATAAATTAAAGAAATTAAATAATTAAAATGTAGTTGATTAAATTTTTCAACTTATAAAACGAATAACCAAGCAGGAACTTGTTGAATGAAAGCGCATTAATTATCAATACTTTGCTCGGAATGTTGAACAGGTTGGTATATACCGTACACAGAAAACGAGCTGTGTGGAGATTCATGCGTAAAACTGTCAGCAAGGGTTTCGCTCTGAATTTTTTTAATTAAAAATTGTCGTTTTTTGAAAAAACTTCCGTCGCTTTCCGATTTTTCAGTCAAAATCATCTAACATTATGTGTTCTACCGAACGATAAAAAAGAAAAGCAAGAGATTACAAATTAAATTACGGTGGAAGCGCCGAAAACCATAGCGACTAATATATGTAGAATGACAAATAAGAACCGGAATAAAATTGTTTTCTAAAAGTACGCCAAAAATCGAGAAACGTATCGACTCAAAGGCAGACATGCACACGCTTGATAGGTCTGGGGTTGATATAAAAAATTGGGTCAAATTATGAGAAATTAGTCATTACTTACATGGAAAACTGCACAACTTCATTCAACCCAGTATAAATGGGGACAGGGTCGGTCGGTATCAACGGGAAGAACTGCCAGTATCAAGAGAAAATTTTGACGAATTACATAAAAATGATTCTAAAGCCAAGTAACCGGCCAGTCAATTAGAAAAAAAATTATGAATCTAGGAAAATACACGGAAATAATTTGAATATCAACTAATCAATACACCAGTCAAAAGTTACTTAAGCTGGTCTACCGGATTTTGGGGGTACAACCCCCAAATCATCTCCCCCACGCCCATGTTTGCTTACATGTCGAGCCGTTAACGTCATGGGAGACGTCATTATCGTCCGAATAGCAGTCGTTGTCGTAAGTGCTGTTAACGCTGGCCTGCTTGAGATAAGGCGCCACGCCGCGGCGATGGTTCGACGGCAACGGCGCCGCCATGTTGGCGCCGTAATCATTGACGCCATTGTAATTGACCGTCGAATCGGTGATCGATTCGGGGTAAGAAGCCGTGCTCGTGCAAGCTCCCGAGCTACACGACGAATACGAACGTCCGCCGCCGCACAAAGCGCGCAATTTTAAATGATCCATGTAGTTTTTAAAATTAAAATTTTATCGTCTATAAGAAAAGGTAAAAATGCAAAATTTCTAGGGCATGACGCGGCTGAGATCAAACGATGTGAAAAAATAGCTGAAAAGAACAACCTATACAACGCGACATTACGTACGCACGTGTCTGAAGTATGAAATTTTCGCGCGTTTTGTCAGTTGCAAATCTTTTTTCTTTTTTCTTTTTTTGCCACGGCGCCATTGGAAGAGACGTCGATGTTGGGCGGCCTGGGACCAGACATGCACAACATGGGAATCTTGGGGAGTGAAAACAAAAACTTTTATCTAAAGTGCCTTTTTGGCTCCGAAACGGTAGAGAGGCGTCAACAACATCATTTTCAGCGTTTCTGACGATTCTCTATCTTTCTAAAGCATGAAAATAAAAAAAAATCAGAAAAATATCATGAAAATTTGAGAAAATTGGACAGAATATGGTCCAAAAATGAGTACATTGCTGAAAGCAAGGATAATTTAATATTTCTGAGTCAAAAGATAGTTAAAAACGCTTAAAACAGCACCTTTTCTACGAATTGTCCGGAAATTCGCGAATTCTGGAGGGTGAAAAAATTTCTGAGAAGGAAGGGGGTTGGTAATAATTTTCTGGGGGCTGAAACCCCTTCCTCCAAGAACGTGTAAGTATGAGATTGATCGCATATAGCTCTCGAGGTTCTGGGGATTTATGAGTAAACCGAGTTGTAGATGTTAAGAGTGAGTCAATTCTATAGGCAAGGAAAATCAGTACACGCTAGAAGGGTTTTTATGAGTAAAGTTTACTTATATACTCCTAGTTCCTAAACTTGTAAACATCTGTAACAGGCCCTGGTTGGCGGAACGCTAAATTTCTCTATGGAACTGCATAAAAAAATATATATAAAAGTCGAAAAAGGATATTTTCGAACATTTTCCTCAAAGTCTCATCTCTATTTCTACGACTAATTAACTTATTTTTAAAAAGTTGCGATTTTCGTCCATTACGTGGCTTATTTATCACTGGCCTCAATTTACTTAAGTGGAACGATTTTTATCCATTAAAAACGTGTATTTAATGCATATACCTGACAGAAAGTTTTCAGATAAGCTTGCTTTACCCGACCGCTCAATTTTGAGGTTAGAAGGATCATTGGAACGAATTTGTGGACAAAACAAAAATGAGATAACACGGCAGCAAGCAACGTGAGTTGATGACCTGACCGGAAGGGGCAGAAATTGGAAGATAAATTTGATCATCAGCAAAACCGATTTCGCTACGTTTTCCCCAAGTATCAATTAGCATATAGTCATGCGTGAATAAATTCGAAGAGAGACATCTGCTAGAAAGCCTTTTGGATAGGAAAAAAGCTTAAAAAAACGAAAAATTACCGGAGGAACTTTCCTCAAAAACGCGAACGGATCGAATTCCTGCATTGTTGAACGAGCGGAAGATAAAAATTTGCTGATTTTGTGCAACGCAGACTCACGTGTCCTAAAAGCATCGGCCGAACTTTTTATTGTGTCATCCGAAAACTGATAATTTGAATGACAAACGACTAATAACGTATTCATAGACCGCGAATGGTAGTTGTATTTTATCCGGGCCGTGCTAAGGATCGTGCCAGCCGGTGCTGCAGCTGTTGGGTGTTTATGCTTTCATATTTTAGACGGAAAAACCGAAAAAATTCAATATTGATAAGGAAGAGGGCAAAATTTGATGTTAAGCGAATAGATTTCCTCCGCGGATAATTCTAAACCAAAGCTAACGTGCTTTTACTCGGCAGACCGTTTAGTCGGAATTCTATTTTTGCGGAAAAACAAGACCTCCTGTGAACATTCTAAACTTCAAGATGTAACAAAGTACCCCTAAAATAAGCTCAAGTAGCCAGCTTTACATAGCAAAAAAGCAAGTGAGCAAAAACGCAGTAGCAATGTATATTTACACAGGCACGCAAGTGAATTCTGATAGCAACGACGCAGAAAACGACAAAACTTTGTCCCATCGGGCGAATAAATATGAAGCAAAGCTAAATACAAGTGTACAAGTGTACAAACATGATGTTTCAATAAAAGTTTATACAAAACATGAAATTGTACCACGCGAATGAAAACATAATATTTCTGTCAATGACAAGCGATGAACAAACAAAAGAAACTTACTGGTTTGTCGCGCGCACTAATCAACTATATAAATTTCTAAATGAAAAAAAACAACTGAGATGAGATGCCTTCAAGCGGGTCAAGGACAGCAAAGGTTATCAGATACATACATGTTTATGCAATCATAGGCCGTTAAGGTCTGCCAATCACAATAACATGAAAATAACATACGTTCTGGACCGCTAATCAGGGATCGACATCGGTAAATCACTTTTCGAATTAGTCATTCTTTGATAAACATGCTAATTTATTTAAGCGCGTGCCCAAATAGACGTATTGTTCGGGCCGATTTAGAAAAATTGGTTCTTGGACATTTTGATCAATACTATTCATTTTTATTGTATGAACCTTTCGATGGTACTGTCAGACAATTAACTAATTTATAATTTGCTCGGCATTGTCATTTAGGTCGCTCTGGGAAGCTGGATGGCTAGGGGAGTAGACCTCATAGTCTCAAATTTTCGGGAATAATAAGTCTAAAGCACAATTTCCCTTAATCACCGTGACTCCTCCATGATTTCCCGAATTACCATAATCATTACGAATTCGAAAGCATAGGTGAACACGTTCGAAAATTCGATGACATTAGCCGGCATAACTCGAATGAATGGTGTGTAATTTGTGTGAAAAATGTTAGCTGCCTCGATCAAAATGCTGAAATAAATGAATATTTCGCACCAAGAATAACATCTCAAATGTAATTTTTCATAAAGCTTGTTTGTACACAACGCAATGCAAATGGCATCTATTATTGTGAGTGTGTCTGAAGGTCAATTGTGGACAAAACAAATAGCGCTTTAGCTCACTAATTGTTTGAGCATCAAATCAACAAAAATTTATTAAATTACGATGCATTTGATAGTAAAATTTTCGAAATAATTCAACCATTTTGTGGAGGTAAAATCTGGTCGACAACCGTAAGAAAAAAGCTCACAAGATTCAGTATTCGAGACGCACTATTCATGATGAACGAAGGCTTCAAGAAATTAAGTGGTGATTAAACAGGATCCAGAATAAAAAAGGCGAATATCGTTTGTCTTTACTACAAAACATGTTATTCTCAATCGGGTCCCGGATCCTACATCTATATAAAGTATCTAATGTCTGTCTACCTTAGCCGAACTGCGTCATTATTTTTTACATCCTCTGTACGAGCCTCCCGGCATCAACAAGAACTAAAATTAGCATATAATTCAATAGCTCCTTTCATAAATTTCTTCTTACCTGTGTCGAGACCAAAAAAAAGTCGAACCTCATATTTCATTTTGGTTTGCCCGAGAAAGGAAGCGATTTCGATTAGCTTGTAATGCAGTCAGTCATAAAGCACGCAAAAACTTTTTCGCTGGCTCATTTTCCATTAGTTACAAAGCGACCGATAAATAAAAAGTAAACTGACAGCCAAAAAATCCAAAATGCGAATGAAAAATGGAGCAAAGTAGATAAAGCTGAAGGCCAAAAGATATGTATGCTGCGCGTGCTAATCAAGCCACGAAGCGTTTCGACCTCATTAAAATAAAAGCGGAAGTACGCAGACTTGCTGCTGTAACTCATTACTTGCCACAGAACTTATGTTCGTAAGACATATGCTGCAATTTGCCGTCGTAGAAACCACATTATGGTACATAACAAGCTACACATTGGTATACATATATGATGAACCACTTTCAAAATAAACTGAGAATAATTCATTTACATATTCGTTATATTTTATTTATTCATTTTTCGCAAATTTATCCCATTCGAAAAAAAATATTCTTTTTTCTACTCGTAGTCTTTCTGATAGCTAAGATCAGCACAAAAACAGAAACAAATTCTGAGAAAAATGGCACAAGACAAGCAATATTCAAGTTAAATCCGGTGATTGATTTTTTTGCGCAAAAATATGCAGCCCCAGTAATCGATGACGTTATCAAAGTAAACATACGTTATCTGAGTAAAAATTCAAAATATTACCATCGTGTCGATAAGCTGATTAAATATGAAGAAAAGTACCAGTTATGATGTCACTGAGCTACAATTAGAATAAACCGAAACATTAATAAACCTCACAATTTCAACGCAAGCAAGTAAAGCTTTTCTGCAGGTAATGATGATCAGAAATACTCGTACCTGCATGAACATGTTAGTCGGCCAATTTTAAAAAGGGATTCAAACAAAATATTACCATCCTGTCGATAAGCTGATTAAACATGAAGAAAAGTACCAGTTTTGATGTCACTGAGCTACAATTAGAATAAACCGAAACACTTAATAAACCTCGCAATTTCAAGGCGAGCAAGTAAAGCTTTTCTGCAGGTAATGATGATCAGAAATACCTGCATGAACATGTTAGTCGGCCTATTTTAAAAAGGGATCTCAATTTTTGAGGTACATCAAACATGATCAAAATAAGTCTTAACAGACCCAGGGTAGAAAAAGGGAATTTCAAGAAATTGAGACTTTCTCGCTAAAATCACTTAGTGGTGAAGTTATCTTTTTTCGGTGTTAAATTCTGCCGGAGCGTTTGAATTATATACCCTTAAAAAACAATGAACTTCATAAGGCTCGTATGAGGGCCGAAAATTTTTATCAGATATCTTGAGAATCATTAGAGGATAGGCAAAAAATAAAGACAGTCTTGAGCATTTCTCGACGAGCTCTATACAATGTGAGGAAAATTTCAAAAAATTGCAACAATGTTCAATCTTATTTCATAATCGTATACAAAAAATCTATCATCTAAAATATCTTTGCATTTGATTTCTTATCATACAGTCCATGGCGGATTCCTTAACACCTGTCTAATGCAATTGTTTTTCGATTTAATAATTATTTGTGCTTTGCAGAAAAAAAATACGGAAAATTATCAATTCAACAAAATTGACAAATCCAGCGCGAAGCGTCAGAAAATTTAGCGTTTACTAAGTCAAAAGTACGCCAGAAGCCTGTTTTGCCGATCTTTCAAAAGCATACAGAGAATTTCTCATTATTTTCTTTGAGACCCCTGTGAGGAACAAAAAATGTTTCCGTTTGAGGGGAGTGTCAGCTAAAAAGGGGTTTGCATGTTCAAAAAATATGTTAAAACATCAGCTGATTACTTTACGGACACGCAGTCACCAATCAATGGTTTTTTTATTAATTTTGTTTTAACACGTGTTAAATAACTCCATCAATTTAAAGCGAGTAATGAACAAGATTATTCCACGTTTCTAATTAAGAAGGCACTGACAACGTTTTGCGACACAAAAATTGGATAAAAATCATTGAAAGTTAATTTTAATAAGTCGACTAGGCTATTTTTACTGATGCACCACCGTTGCAATAATTTCTGAGTTTAGCCAAAAGCAGACTTATTTCATGATTTTTAAATTATATTACCTCAAAGAATATATACAATATTTATGCAAGAACAGCAGTTACATAAACGTAATTCTGAATTCAAAACGTATGTATAGGAGTATCATACTCGTATATTACTCTAATGATTAAATTTTAATCCGGATAGGTGAAGATAAAATGGCGGATTGCTTACGGATATTGAAATAAAGCTGAAATAATCGTTCCAGCGCGAAATGTATTGGGTTAGCAAATTTGCTAGACTCGCCTATATCATATTATATTATATATTATATATTATATTATAGAAGTGCATTACTAGAAATATGATAAAGCTTTTCAAAAAACTATACTATTCAAAAATTGGAGACTTTTGCTAGGATTATTAACTGTGTGGAAGTAAGCTCAAGTTAGACAAAGCTCTCAGCTTGTATGTATAAGCTTACCGGCCATCTGCTTGCATTACTTAGCGCTATGTTAGAAAAGCCGTCTGTCTGCGGTTTCTCCCTTTCGACGGAAGAACAACGTTTAAATGGCGAGAGTTTGTCAAAAGTTTTACGCCATTTGCCTTTCGGCCAGGCTCGTTAAATAGACGACGATTACGAAAAAATTCAATTACACACGTGCAATGGCGAGAAAAAATGTGTTGAAAGCCGCCAGCTTAGTTTTTCAGTTGCGTCGAAGCGTTTTAGTGCTTAGGTACGGATTTTTCCGGTTCAGAAATGAACGAAGTAGTGATAAGTCGCATCGAATATCTAGTTTCGTAGACAAACAAAAAAAGAGCTTAAACTTTTCTTCCGCTTTTTTATCGACTAATCGCGCCACGGTTGAAAAATAGTTTGAATAATGAGTTTTTCGTACGCCATGGTTCATTAATTAGTTATGATGCACTTAAAACAAGATTTATAGCTAATGTAGCTCGGAAGATACATGCTGTCACAACATGGACTAAACAGTAGGCGGCGATATCGCTACCAGTTTAACTGATGAGGAAGTCTGTACATTATGCCGTGTTTAAAAAATAACCCTTTTAGCACAATAATATAGTAAAAAAAGTCAATTAGAGCCTAAGTCGACTTAAATCCTTCCAGATTTGTATTTTGCCCGGCAAATGATAGACCCAGCGACGTTTGTTTTGGCAAAGTTAAGTCAGAAACATGTGACTCGTGTTTTGATTGCTTTTACTCTTTTTCTAAAATTATCAACAGAACGCACCTCGTTAACTTTACCATCAAACGTTTGATTTTGACCCTTTAAACGCCTTTATTCAGAGTCAACATAACCTATCTACATACCGCATTTGCGTAAAGAATTAAATATGTCAAAAAAATCGCACATCAAGCTATTTATTATACCGATGTGCATGTAATTTCAACTTGCAACCTAGTAGACTTTATTTTTTGTCAATGTGACTGTCAGAACATCTGCAGAAATCAACAATTCTATCAATGCGAAATAAGTAGTAGGTAGCTATTATCAAAGGTCGATAACTTCGGCTACTGATGACAGCAGATTAGAATTTTTTTGTTCACGTGTGATTCATGACAATCGTTTTTCCTACAAATCAAAGTAATTTTAAAATGTAAGACTTCATTTAGAAAAAGGTCAGATGCTCTCTGAAGTTAACTCGTATAATTTAAACAATGCTCAAACTTAGGCGCAATTCGGATGAAGGATTCGGGCACAATGTGAAACAGGCTATTAGTCTAAACTTGCAGAAGTGCTAAAATAGCTTGAAAACGATGTTGATCCACAGTTTCTATTCAATTTCAAGCATGTTTACAAAAAAGATTTTCATTATTGTTCGTCTTTGGCCTTTACTTTACCTTTTCCTCTGCTTTTTATCATTACCCTTTATTTCACCTTTACCTCTACTTTTCACGAAAAATTCCCATTTTTTTATTCTTAGGTCTAGATCCCCAAACACCCAATGTGCATGTCAGGTCACGAGTACGATCATTCATAGCATGGCCAATTTGGGGGCGCCAGACGGTCTAGGGTCAGCCGGGCTTAAATAACGTAAAAATATGTTATTCAACAGTTACTGGTCAATTCTGCGCACTTATAATCAAAATTTTTAATTTGAATTGATTTTTGTCCTTTATTTTGCCCCATTTTCCACATAAATTATTTTTATTCATTCCGGGGCGTTCAAACCCCCCAGATGCCTACCACGGCCGGTCTGGGAGAGGGTCAGTTCGTGAGCTTTTCTGGGTCAAAATGAACTTAAAAACTTATGCAAATGCTAAAATAACGTAAGACCTATGTTAACCATACGTGTGCAACACCAAAATTCTGGGGTGCAAGATTTTTCGAAGGTCGACAAATGGTCTTAAAAATTGTAGTATGACGAAAAACACCAGTTTTCAACGTTTCTCATCGGGCGCTAACCATTGGCATCAAAAAATTGCGGAAAAACAAGCAAAATTTTCAAAAATTGAATTCTGGGGGTTTTTTCGGTTTCTATGCGGGCATTCGGTCTTCTGGGGGTGCACACCCCCAATCCCCTATGCCCACGTGTGATGTTAACCTCCAAAGTTTGCTCAGTTTTATGCACTTTTAGAGAAAATTTGTGATTTTCATTTATTTCTGGCCTTTATTTTACCAAATTTTCCTGACGTGCATATTTGGTCAATAACCCAAATACACCGGCCTGCATGTTTGGTTACAACTTATAACATGGCCGGTCCAGAGAGGTCAGCCGGCCTGGGAAGTCGAGCAGAAGGCCTTCTTGAGTCGAAAACACCTCACAAAATGCTATTAAAATTACATAAAATCAGCAGTTTCTGATCAATTTCAAGCACTCTTGTCGAAAATTTATTTGATTTTCGTCTATATTTGGTCTTCAAGTTGCCTTACTTTCTATATTATGGGATCTCTAAACCCTGAGCTACCCACATGCTCTTGTTACGATTGACATCATCTTAGGTAGCGCGTACCTATAATATACTTGGGTACCCCTAACACCTGTGCACCCCCCTACAGCTATAACGGGACACTTCTGGAAGGTGCGGTTTTTTTTAAAGAAAGATAATAAAAAAATTCGCTGCCCGTGTTTTTTTGTTTTTCTTGAAACTCAAAACTGACTGTGTAAAGAAGGTGTAAAGTTTTTGTGTAACGTTATAACATAGGACAAATTTCGGGACCTTTTTACTGCGGCATGTGGACAACTGAGTATTGATGACTTGAAGAATTGAACAGCATAGGATAATAGAGGGATGAATTCTACAGATGGCACTTTTTTTGTTTTTTGAAATTCGCATTAGTTATCGAATGGCAGTGTAAAGAGTGCGAAAATCTGGGGGTGAAAAAGCACTTTTTGGTCGAGTTTTCAACCTGCTTATGTCCGATACTAACTCCGGTTATTAGTTTTTTAAAATGTTTTCTGACAGAAATGTAGAGCGGATCAAGGGCTACATTCTGCATATAAGCAAAGTCTTATATGCTCTATGGTGAGTTAGATCCTGGGGTTTAAAGTTTACACTCTAGTGGATGGTGTAAAAAAACGGATTTTAACTAAGATTTCTCTGCCAAATTTTCCCGCTTATGAGTCAGGGTGAATTGAATACAGCAGTAATAAAGTGCCTCTCAGGGGCTACACATCGCAGCAAACCGCATTTAAAAAAACGCAATATTGAGTTATTTATGGGGGTGTAAAGTTCGAAATCAGAGGTAAAAAATGGGCGAAAAAACACGTTTTTTTCCGAATTTTGATTAATAAATCATACCAAATAATTTTTGCAAGAGAATTTTGGCACACAGGAATGTACTACGATTTAAAAGCTACAAATTGTACCAAACCGAATTTCTTTAAACTCAATGGGGAGTTCGGTACGGAATTTTAAAGTTTACAGTGTTCTAAATGATGGAAAATACGTTTTTGTTGCTTTTTTGTTCGCCACTTTCTCCGTCCAGAAGTCGGGATAAGTCCAATAGAATAAAAATAAAGTGCTTTATATCGGGTGCATGTCAAAGCAAATTGTGTATACATTAATATTTAGCGAGTGTAAAGTCAAAAATTTGGTGTTTAAAATGCGTTTTTGTCTTGTTTTTTCTGCCTGCTTCTCCGGTTATGAGTCAGGGACACGATTATCAAGTCTAGAAATGGACCAGGAACCAAATTTGATATGCCAGTCTGGCGCGTATGTTTACACTCTACAGTGTTGTACAGTGGTTTACACCTATTGTTAGTTTGCCCATAGAACATTATGGAGACTTAATTTTTTCATAAATATTAATCGTAATATCGGAACAATATCAAAATTACGAATCTGACCAAAATCTTCTTTACACTAGGTGTTTACATGAAGTTTACACTACAAATGTATTTATCTTCGTTTTTGAGCATTCCAGAAACCTAATTTTTTCCTGGAGTCTAGAAATTTTCAAAGAATCAAATGTGAGACGTCACGTAGGCGCGTTTGTTTACATCCAACAGTGATGTAAAGTAGTTTACACTCATTGTTTATTTGTCCTCAGACCATTGTAGACATGCAATTTTTTCATAAATGTTGATAATAATATCCGAGTAATATCAGATTTACAAATCGGAATAAAGTCCTCTTTACACTAGGCGGTTGTGTAAAGTTTACACTGCTAATTAATCTTCGTTCTAGAGCTTTGCGAAAACCTGAATTTTTTGCCGAAATCTGAAAATTTACATGGAATCAAATAAGGGACGTCAGCTGGGCGCGTTTGTTTACACTCAACAGTGATGTAAAGTGGTTAATCTTCGTTCTAGAGCTTTGCAAAAACCTAAATTTTTTGCCGAAATCTGAAAATTTACATGGAATCAAATAAGGGACGTCAGCTGGGCGCGTTTGTTTACACTCAACAGTGATGTAAAGTGGTTTACATCTGTGTCTATTTGTCATTAAATCGTTATGGAGACATAATTATTTCATGAATGTTGATCGTAATATCCGAGTAATATCGAATTTACAAATCCGACTAAAATCTTCTTTACACTCGTTGCTAGTGTAAAGTTTACACTATATAATAAGCTTCATTCTAGAGCCTCACGGTAACTTATTTTTTCCCTAAAGTCGTAAAATATATATGGAAACAGATGTGATACGTCTGCTAGGGGCGCATGAAGAGTAGTGTAAAGTGATTAACACCTAATGTTAATTTGTTCTTAGAACATTATAGAGGTTTCATTTCTTAATAAATGCTGATCGTTATATCAGAGCAATATCGAAATTATTAATCCCACTAAAATTCTTTACACTCTTGTGTAAAGTTTAAAATGTAAATTAAGTTTAGCTCTAGAAAGTTTTGGAAGCATATTTCTTTACAGGATGTTCTACGTAACATAAGAATTACTAATCAGAATGTTTGTTTCTTCTACAACTAGTAGCTTTGTAAAGTTTAAACCATTCAATTATTAGAAGAACCGCACAGTAAATGGAATCTAGTATTGTATTTCCAAATCTTGCTAATTAAAAGTAGGGTACTAGCAAAGAAAAATGCTCCGATGGAACAAAAAAGGGAATATACTTGGGATTGTGAATTATCGAGGATGTAAAAGGAGGGGACTAGGAATCTCCCTATGTTATATGCCAAAAATCGCAAAATATGTTAAAAATCAGACTTTCTCTAAACAATGCAAAAAATCGAAGTATATTCTGCGGCCTTTGAAAAATGTAAAAGTTTAGTAAACAATTGTTGTAGACATGTGTAAAAGAGTATCTACATAAGGTCTGTTGCACGTCAGCTTCCGTGTTTCCTACTGCTTTGAACCAACAATATCATCGATTGTCTTGAATGCATCGATATGTACTATTTCATTCAATTCGCTTAGCTACTGCATTGCTAATTCGCTGCTTTTTTCAATCAATTTTTGGTAATTTGAATATTGCTTGCACTTTGACACTTAGAATGGCTGTATCTGCTAAGTGACATGCTTAGTAATAATGAAATACGAACAACTTAATTATGATTTGTTAACAGCATTTCACTTTCAGTCACATTATTAAGCAACTCAAAGTTGAATGAAGTCTGCAAAAAGTTGCATTACGTAATATGCTTTTAAGATATTTATGTCAATCAGAGAAAATTATTTTAAAATAATACGTTTTTTCAGAGACCGCAGAATATACTTCGATTTTTTGCATTGTTTAGAGAAAGTCTGATTTTTAACATATTTTGCGATTTTTGGCATATAACATAGGGAGATTCCTAGTCCCCTCCTTTTACATCCTCGATAATTCACAATCCCAAGTATATTCCCTTTTTTGTTCCATCGGAGCATTTTTCTTTGCTAGTCCATCATATAGTCATGCCACATTTCGAAAACATGCGAAATTATAACTATTAATCTAGAACTTGAAAGCAATGACGCTCTTCTAATAAAACTAAAGATACAATTAGGCCAAATAATCCAGCAGAGCAGATGAAGCGCAACAAAGTAAATAAAGCTGATCCGGCAAGCGTGCAAACAAATAAATGTATGGTGGATAAAAAATATTAAGTCGTCGATATATTTTTAAGGTAAACAATACAAATCCTAAGTAGATATATAACACACGGAAATGGGACGTGAATAATGAGAAAAACGTCTCCGAAAAGCTCAATTTGCCGACTTATTTTTGCGCGTTATGCAACAGAGTTGGTATCAGAATACCATTTATTTACGCTTCGTGAATGAGGAGATAAACAAATAAAAACTAACGAAGATGCAAACACTGAAAAATAAGCTTAAATTAGCAACTGCACATGCTTATGCAAGCAATGAGACATATTTTTCCCGATTCGTGTAATACTGCTCAATGACGTAAGCAGAATGCTTCGTTTGTTATTTATTCGTATAAGTATTTGGTCGCACGTTTTTAGCGCGCTTTTGTTTCCCAATTATGCCCTGATAGAATAGCAACCGAACAATGGTCAAAAAAGCAGTTTGAAAACATTCTTATCGCAGTCGAAAATATTAGTTGCGTCGAAAATATTAGTTGCAACTGCAAAACCGGATTTATTTATTTTGTCTCATATTTGAACGCTTAAAAATGACAGAGAAAGCTTCAGAATTAAAAGTAGTACTAAAAATTATTGTTTTTTAGAAGTATTACAAGCTTTCACACAGGTTATGGTGACTTTAAAGCCAATTCGGTAATTTTAAGATGTTAATTCAATGAAGCAATGCAGGATTAGCTTGTAGGAAAATATACCGGCACAATTTTTGTATTTCATATTTGGCAGAAACTGAAAAAAAACTGAAAATGTCATATATTTCTGTAGATTTCAGGAAAATCAACAAGATTGGTTTATTAGCAGAAGTAAAAACCATACGTAATCCTTTTACTAATAACATGAAGTGGAATAAAAAACAAATGAGTCATGCAAATTTCACAAAAAAGCAACATTAAAAATTCAGCAATCAGGTACCCACGCAATTTACATAATCTAACGACGCTAACAATTGAGCCAAAAATGCAATAATTACGAAAATAGATTGAGACACTAAGACTTTCTGTCTTCCTCTGTCTGACAAGTCAAAAAAGTAAAGGAGTGAAAATAACAAAACATGCAAAGTAATAAATATCAAAAAGTTAAGCGAGCGCATCAATCATATGTTAGACTTCAGAGACTGACGATGCTTATTAACGCAATAATTAAAAGGCTTTCTTTCGGTCGTTAGCTTTTTTATCTCATTTTTCGGCTTATGATAAATAGATTTAAGAAGCGAAACGTTGCTTGCGCGTAACATGACATTTGAAAAATAATTTGTCTTACATGATAGCCCTTAGAAAACTAGTGACATCAATAAACCATTGCGCGAAAAAATGTATTCATGTCTACAATGAGAGAAAATTAATGATCTATTTACATATTTAGATCACCTTATCAAATTATAGCTCATTATATGCTATTGATATAAATCTACCTACATAAAACAGATAATAATTGTCATCCAGAGACTTCAAACATATTTTCCATCTTCATACAGGTTATTAGATAGCATACATGAATAAATTGTAATTACGGTTTGTTTTATACGGTAATTATATGATTATATGGACTAGTATTGAGTCTCTCATTCAGTCTCAAAATACAGTGGCAAAGAAAACTACTGAAAAAAATATTACCTGTAACATTTATTTCACTCATAATTCAGCAGAACCCCAAGCAGGTACCACCACCGGTAATAGTAGGATTTGTGCACACTTCGGAAAAATTCCGAAATTCATTAACGCTGCGATTAGGATATGTGCACACCGCGTGAGGACATATACCGCATAGGAACGGATTCAACTATTAGCATTAAACCGTGAATCGCCAAGAAAATTTTGTGAATCCGTTTAGCGCAAACACGCAACGGATCGATCGAGACCCACTGGGCCAATTGAAAACTAAACTTTTGTGGAGTATGCACGGTTCAGGAGCTCCTCTGTTGACGGTCATTTAGCTGAATATTGTTGGCGCAAAATTCACACTGAAACTCCATTCACTGATCTACAGGCATGATTCGCCAATATTTCATTTTGTTGTAATTTATAACTATTTATGCTGTGCGTCCCAGTTTCTGTATTCATTAATGTACTCTTGTACCTCGCGCATACTGGTTTCTTTTTGACAAATAAGATGTTGCGAGCGACAGCTAACTTGCAGGGGTTAAACAAACAAAAAGTTGAAATGTGCACATGTCCTACTATAAACTATCCAGAAAGCGTTAGCTAACCGAATTTAGACTTAGCTACAAATGCAGGTATATAAAAATATAGAATAAGCTTGTAGCGCATCAAAGAAACATGGCTTTCGTTCGGTAATGAAATTCTTATCCCTTGACAGATCTACGTTACTTTACGGATTATTCTCGCTGAATTAATAATCGAGCGAGTCTTAAGCTTTCTTTGCATGACTCATTGTCATTAATGCAGACATTAAACTTACCCATGACGTCAAGACAGCAGAGAGATATTTTATTCCCTACACGACTATTTTAAAAGATTCTGCGTAAAAAAGAAGTAGGAAGAATATATATGAGGTTCGTTAACACTCAGCAATTAATTGAAAACAAAATGAGTAATTTTCGATGCGTCATCAGACGTCTCGGATTTGAGTCAAATTAAGAAAATAGCTTTCACAGATATCGTCTAAAAAATTAAAGCAGCTTTACTATGAATAATTTGTGCATTTTTGCTTGGCCGTGCGAAGAAAAATGGATAGTGGTAAAGGATAAAAGTCATTTTTTGATGCTGGATGACGCGGAGAGCAAGGAGGGAAAGGATGATCATTTTTTAAAACTATATTTGCAAATTGTAACCGGGCAGAGTTACATGAAAAAGATTTAATGTTGAAACAGAGAGAAAGAGAGCCTAAATTGGAATTAACACTAATATTTATATGCGAAAATAAATCGTTCCCGTCACCTATATTAAAATAATATGTTCGTTCTACCTAATTAGTTACCTGCTAACACATAAAAACCCAAATTATCACTCGGCGCCGATAGTTGGACATGGAAAGCATGGTCTGACATTGAGAAGCGTTACAAATTCATCATTTTTTCAATTGCATTAGATGTAAAGATCGGATGAAGCATCTTTTTGCGCCATACAAAATCAACTCATATAGAAAATTAATTTATATAGATATTGTCCAAGTTGGGTTGCTTTTTTCTCGTAGCTTTTTCACTAGATTTAATTCATGGATAAGTTTAAAAAAAGGCATAAAAGTGCGATGCAGTTTTGCTGTTCGACAATATAAAAGATTATCCTTTTACTCGATATACCGTAGAACATTTATCTTCATGCAAATGCAGTGCGATTTTCATTAGTGTCAAGCTTATACGTACAACGTACCCGTTGCTTAACAAAAGCAGCTTTCTTAATCTGATAAGCAACAAGCCCTTAATTTTTTATAATTGTCATCGGGAAATTAATGAAAGATTTGAATCCTTCAAAATCAGTCAACAATTATGTACTATGATGAACAGCTATAAAATTGATTGATAACTCGTTAAGGCTAAAAAATCAGCCTGCATATATGTTTGTTGTAAATGAAAAGAGCATACGACAAATAATGATTTTTTGTTTTTCTTGACCGTTTCAATTCAATTCATCCCTATTCTCCATAATTGACATTTTCTGATCAATTTTGAACCTTTTAGGAGTTTCGACCATAGGTGGGCAGCACCGAAATTCTGGGGGGGATGAAAAAATTTTCAAAGGTCAAAAAATGGTCTTAAAAGTGGTCGTATGGCGAAATAAACACCATTTTTCGACGTTTCTCATCAAGCACTATCCAATGGCATCAAAAAATCGCTAAAAAAGCAAAAAAATTTTCAAAATTTGAATTCTGGGGGTATATCAACTTCTGGGGGGTGCATACCCCCAAACCCCCACGCCCATGTGTGGTTTCGACCCCACAAACACTAACGTGCACACCTATTTTTTATAATCTAGACTGCGAAAAGGCAAAAAGAAAATTTTTTGGCTAGGATAAGGCAAAATTATTGAAAAAATTGATCAAAATACTTGCCTACTTTCTGCAACAAGTATTTGAATTGCCTACGACTAATATGGTACTTTTGACGCTATTTGAGCATTTAATGCCAATTTTAGGCCACTTTACATACATCGCTCAGTAAAGCTCTCTCAGACTGACCTATATCTACGACAACTATAGTCTGCTTCATACAACTTCGATCATTAATTTAAAAACTATCTATGACAATAAAATGACATATTGCGATTATAGCATTGATCTGATATATAATTATCATAACCCTCTGCTTACTGGTCGATAAAAATTCTTGAAATTCATACACGAAGGTATGTGAAATAGACTATAGGCTTAAGCCGCCATTAGACCGGTTATGCTTTTGTAACTGCGAGAGTTACACGGAGCGAAATCTTTCCATTAGTTCGCGTATGCCTTCCGACAGCAGCTTGTTACTGTATCGTGTAAATACAGGGCCGGTCCAAGTCTACTAAAGCGACATGGACCGGGGTCTTAAGTACTTAAATCTGCTCTTAGCGCTGGCCCCGATCGCGTAGTTATAGAAACTTCGATCTTCTGGACCCTTGTAGACCTACGGCTTCGACTCCCTCAGTCCTAATCTTGCTGACCGCTTTTTGTCGGGAGTCTAAGCAGCTACGCCCTTGATCCTACAAGTACCTACCTAATCCCGGTAATGCCGCAAGGTCAGTTGACCTATCTCAATCCCACTCAAGTTGATGATTTATCCTATTTTCGAGGTTCGAATCAATCAGAAATGTTTTTGGTTCCTAATGTACGAAGCACAATGAAATTTGAAAACAACACGAACGAGCTCTAAGCTGATCAGTCATCATAAAAGATTGAATAATAATTTTGACCAATTTTGGGATTGAGAAACGAATATTGAATTTTGAACGAAATAAATAATCACACGAAATCTATATATTCCTTCCACCAAATATCAAGAAATCCTCGACGTAAAGAGCACCGACCTCACCCTAGGTATAAAGAGACCCCTGGGTGGGTTTTTATATTTTATTTGCTATGTACACACGGCCTATAGCCGGGAAAAGAAGAAAGAAAAATTCACAACGAATAAACGAGCAACCAGATAAAATCGTCCAAAATCAACTAGGCTAATATCCCATCAGGGGATCGCTACAGTAAACGATAAGTTTACGACAAACAAACATTAAACAAGATTACTTTTAATTCACATCGAATCTTCTAAATTACGATTATGTCGTAACGAGTAAAACAATTGTAGATAGTGTATCTACACATGCCATTACTTGTACGGCCTTTGCGCACATTAGTGCGCCAATTCCGACCATCCGGTCGTTTGGTTCCACTGTGGCGATCCAGCCATATTTTCAGATCGATGATATGACATGCGGAGGCATTCCGACCACGCAGTGTCAATTGGTTGGACTCTTGTCGCTATGTGTCGCGAGGGATACAAAGATGCGACCTTTTACTGTGGAACCCCCTACAAGCCCCCTATCAATTTTTACATTTAAAACATAGGCGACATGACCGCTATTCACGTTGAGCCTGTGCGGAGACTCGAAAAATCTATGTACAAGAAGCACACAATTTTTGTTATAAACACATACAATATTTTCTTCTTATATTACTGTAGGCCATCCCCCCTAGGACTGTTAGTCTGGTTTGTGGCAGTCTGGCCTTTTGCGTTTTCGGCGTGTTGCTTCCGACTTTATCAGCGCCATTTCTTGTACATTGTTTTTGATTTGGTAAAGCACGAAAATCAATTGTCTAGAGGTGCACTATACCGCAGGCAGTTGCGATTTGGGACTAGGCCGGCCATAACTTTATTTCTTGCCGGATTTCGTTGGGTAAAACACTTTATTTATCATTTCGTGCAAAATTCATAATTCCTCTTTCGAACCAAAAATCTATAAAAGTTATTACATAATTTTTATAGTAGATGACAACCGGAATAGAGCTCTTTGTTGTTGTGTTTTAAGTACAGAGTGCTAGTGGAACCAGGATTCATAAGTAGTTTCGCCATAGGTAATCTGGTGCGAAACCTTTTCAATTCTTTTCGCGAAAATTTATTCTTTTGGTCTAAAAAGGTCCAAGGACCTAGGGCGAATTCGGGGTTATCTAATTACTCCTGAGTTAAGATCTGCAGTCGGCATCTCCATCCCATAATCTCCATAAGTACCGGACCAATTACGTCCGTGGAGATTTTAGGTAGTAGGTATTCAGAGTCATTTTGGAAGAGTGCAGATTTTTACCGCAGCTTCTTGACCAGCGCTAGTTGTAGCATAGGTACTTAGGTAAGCCCGAAGGTACTTACTGGGGTTCGTTGCTTTCATAGTTGTTGTGTGTTGGATATCTTCTCTGACGGCTTGCTGTCGGTTTAGTTATCACGTACATACTTCAAGTACTAAATCAGCCAACTTGTTTGCGCGCGCTAAGATACTCCAATAACTTTCGAAAGCGGGCAGAAGCCCTACTAAGTTACACAATTACTATTAGCATACACTTAATTCTGATTTACCGGACAAGTATCTTATTGATTTTTATATTGAAAATTGGGGAATAGTCGAGAACACACATGGGCGTGGGGGGTTGGGGGTATGCACCCCCCAGAAGTTGAAATACCCCCCCAGAAATCAAAATCCTCCCCCCAGAAAAATATTTTTTTGCTTTTTTAGCAATTTTTTAATGCCATTGGATAGTGCTCGATGAGAAACGTCGAAAAATGGTGTTTTTTCGCCATACGACCACTTTTAAGACCATTTTTGGACCTTCAAAATTTTTTTCACCCCCTCCAGAAATTTTTTCACCCCCCAGAATTTCGGTGCTGCCCACCTATGGTTGAGAAACTGAAGGCATAGCCACAAGTACACTATCGCGCAATAGCTACTCGTATTTGGCTAGGTTAACCGATACAGACCCAAGCTGTTTTTGGTATGGCTTTGGCGAACTGCTAAAACTAGTTCGCCGCGTGTAACTCTCACAGATAGACTCCCCCACTTATAGAAAAAAAATTATAGACACAGTGGAGAATTTTTTCGGGGGTACTACCAATAACGACTGGCGTCCGCAACGCCTCGGCCTGAGCGAACGTAACAACAGAAATAAAAATAACAATAGTAATAACGATAACGCCAATGCATGGCCTCGTTCGCACTCAGAACACTCTCAACGAAGCTAATTATTGCTTCAGCTCATCAACTTGCTTGCGCAACTCTTCCTTTCTTTTTCCAAGAAGTTCTTGCGCCCAGAGTCATACCATTTTGCACGCACTCCGGCGCCTTGCCTCCCTTCAATTCTCGGGGAAGGAAATTTTTTGAATTAAAAAGATTTTGAGATTGGGTATAAAAACCCCTTGTCCGTTAAGGAATTAAGGTACGTTAATAGTAACACCGCAATTTGAGCAAAAATTTTAAGACACGAGATTAAAAGGGAAGATTATGTATGAGCAAAAATTAAAGACATAGACGAATTTAAAATACGAGGTAAATTAAAACGAGGAATGTAATTATGCACGAATGACAAGAAAAATAAGCACCGACAATCAAAAAATTACAGCAATAATTGGACGAGAAAAAATGTCAAACAAGAAAAATTAACGTAACACAAAAATGGTCCTGGAATCCACATCAGGATAAAACGAAAAAACGAAGAGCTGCTGGTTGATTTGACGCCTATCGCAGAGTTTATATTTTTCGAACTTCAGAGTTCAATACCAATCTCCGTAATTAGCCTTTGAGCCACGCAGTTTGCCGCGACGGCGTTGGAAATACTCACAATCCGAATCCGTCTCGCAACGCGTGTTCAAACGCTCACGCTCACAATACAGTGATTCCCTACGTCCATACATGTGTTGACGCAGGCTCCAATGAGGGTCAATAGGTCGACTGTCATCTTCGTCATTGTCCTGTCGTCATATTCATCCGCGTAATGACGCGGTGTCGGAGGAACTGGCATCGAATATGGTTCCTGACTAAATCCATATGATTGTTCGTGAGAAGAGTCACATGACCGCTCTTTTGGTTGCGTAGCGGGCCATGGTTGAGGTAATAATGGCTCCCGTTAAGGTGGTGGATGCGTATAGAACTGGTTGGCTGGTTGGCCTTGGCACGACAGTGAATAAAGCAATTGACCCGATTTTTGACGTTGGCGCAATTGCGAACAACCCTAATGAGTACCGCGGTGTGTTTGTTGACGGTATTCGCGAGGCTGCTGTTGTCGTGAGCACGACACATGACCAGCATCTGCCTGTGAATACATCTTGGAACGCAAGCGCGATACCAAATATTGTTGTTGTTGCAGCTGGGTTTGCAGCCGCGATTGTATTTGTGCATATGGTTTTATTTGTGTTGCTTGTGATTGTGAACGCAGTATGCGCTTGAATATGTGATTGCCGGGACAATTGCGGATCTTGCTGCCGGTGGCCCCTTTGGCTAGCACGTGCTTGTAATTTTGCAGCGACTTCTGCGCAAACAAGCCTTTTTACGCGTTCTTTCTCCAAATTTTTCAAACGATGCAATGCTCATTCAGATTTTGTATCGTAAAACTGGTTTACATTCTGATGGTGTTCGTCTTCTGGCATTTGACAAATGCCTGAGGCGACCGTAAGTGAGCCGG
The DNA here is from genome assembly GCA_036768485.1 of Mermis nigrescens. Taxonomy (NCBI): domain Eukaryota; kingdom Metazoa; phylum Nematoda; class Enoplea; order Mermithida; family Mermithidae; genus Mermis; species Mermis nigrescens. The sequence goes on from JAVLUZ010000142.1 coordinate 6,479,651, forward strand.
CACGACGCAAGCACCTCACATGCCTCGGAAGCTCGGTAGCGAGATTTTCTCTTTCGAGCTGTTCGATAACCATGCGCGCTTTTCACATATCAATTTGTGCCAAAACGGACAGATCGACTTTGGGCCTTACAAGGTTTGCCGTAGACCCATGCGGATCTTGCAAAGAGGCCTGTTGTCTCTCCTTGCAAATTTTTCCAATTCCGGTCGCAAACGGTGCTTTAGGTGAAAAGCCGATTTTTGGCAATTTTTAAATCAATCAAATTGCACGGGAACCTCAATTGGTGGATTGGTTTGTAGCTGAATGGTTTGTATTATGCTGTGCAATTTGGCCAG
>JAVLUZ010000142.1:6480083-6585714 GCA_036768485.1 Mermis nigrescens
TGTAACTGCGAGAGTTACATGTATAGGCGAACTTGCCTTAGCAGTTCGCGTGTTAGCCATAACATAGCCAATACTAGTAGCTATCTATGATAGTGCACTGTGTGGCTATGCCTTCGGTCTCCTGCTTTTTCCCCAATTTTTCAATAATAAAAACTTTAGATACTTGTCCAGTAGCATAGAGTTAAGTGTAGTGATAATAGTAATTGTTTCATGCATACCGCTTGTGTAATCGATAACATTTGATCTGAGATAAAAGCTTATCAGTATTACATTAATTTGATCTTTGTTTAATTTACTGTAATGGTCCTTGAGGCCAGTGTAACTTAACGTAGTAGTTTTAGTCTGGCTGTTGGTTTTTTCGTTGGCCGGTTGTACGATTGTATAGTCTGTAAATTTTCGTTTTTCTTTTTGCGTATTTTCGTTGTCCGGCTATAGGCCGTGAATTCTGCGTCGAATTAAAATAGAGAAAATCTACCCAGTGGTTTTTGGGTTATACCGAGGGTTTAATCTGCCACACACCCACGTCGAGGACTTCCACCCATTTTAGTGGACTGATAGGTAAATTTCGTATGATAGTTGATTTTATTCGGAAATCATAATTTATTTCTCAAGCCAAAAATTGATCAAAATATTATTTAATCTTTAAGGATGATTGATCAGCGTAGAGCTCGTTGTTGTTGTTTTCATTGTTCAGCGTGCTACACATATTAGGAACCAAAAACATTTCGGATCAGGCACTGATTGAAAATAAGTTAAATAAACAACTTGAGCTTGAGATAGGTCAACTGACCTCCGCGGCAAATACCGAGACTAGGTAGGTAGCCTTAGGTCTTGGGGCGTAGCTGCTGAGATCACCCGACAAGAAGCAGCCAGCAATATTAGGGCTGAGGGGATCGAGGCCGTAAGGTTTTCAAGGGTCCAAGGATTGAAAGCCGTTCAGAGCCGCGCGATCGGGGCCAGCACTAAGCGTAGACTTAAGCACCTACGTACCTAGGTAAATCTCGAAGGTAATGACCAGTCCCTACGTCGAATTCGTAGACATTAGGGGCTCTGCATTTACATTATCATACACTTAACTCTATGCTACCGGACAAGTTTCTATAGTCTGTTTCATTTATTCGAGAGCTTTTTAGTCAATTCTTTTAAGGGCTACAGTAAGCGAAACAAGACGAATTACTGTAATTCGGCAGATCAGCTCAGTGAGGGCGAGTGGCTGAAATTCTTCCATTTTTAATTCACTAATCCGCCTATATAAATTTAATTTAGGCATTTAATCAGTGGGACATACTACAGTAAGTGCGCTAAATAAAAAGCTATCAGGTGGAATCGAACCCAGTTGCTTCGACACGACAAGCAGACGTTTTACCACTGAGCTATGAGGGAGTTCGCGGCGTTTCTTAGCATTTTATTGTGTTGAAAGTGTCAACTAAGAATAAGCTGAATGCGCGATTTTTATCTGTAAGTTGATTAATTTGCTGAAAGACGAGAATAAATTATGTTGCAAAAATCTTATTCAAAAACCTTCTCTGCTACGTAACTACAGTGAGATCTAGCGAACTACAGTAAATAAGAAAGAAGGGGTTACTGTAGCATCCGAAAACGTTTACTGAAAAAGCTCTCGGATAAATGAAACTGACTATAAATGTTTTTTATTATTGAAAATATTGGGAAATAATGGGAAGACCGAAGGCATAGCCTCACAGTACACTATCGTAGATAGCTACTAGTATTGGCTATGTAATGGCTATCGCGAACTGCTAAGGCAAGTTCGCCTACACGTGTAACTCTCGCAGTTACATATAGCTGTCATTATGTAGTTTGCCTGTCAGCGATATCAGCACCTGCAAAAGCTGACCTACATATATACATAAGATTACTGTAGTCTTTTTAACCCCGGCTTGGTTAATGAAATCGCTCGACATTAGAACACCCTCATTACTGTAGCGCCCGACTTCATCATTACTCAACGGCCGGCATTAATTTCATCGAACATGGAATAAATAAGATGTATACATACATGCAGTTTATTTTTTAGCCCACTGATGTTCGGTCTATATTGTTTTTATCACTGTAACATCTAATGCTTTTTAATTCAGTTTAAAATTGTCGCAAGTGAAATCAGCGTATTTGAAAATATCGAAAAAAACAGCTGCGCAAGTACTATCATGCGCTCAATTATAATAAAGCTAACGCACATACTGTAGTCACCAAACGTGTTTGTGTACACACTCAAAAGTGGGTGCGCACCAGGGTTGCCAGGTGCAGGAGAATTCTCCTGAATTCAGGAGAATCTAAAATTTTCAGGAGCAGGAGCAGGAGAATGGGCTTTTCAGGAGAAATTTCAGGAGAAGTTGTAAACATGCAGGAGAATGCAGGAGAATTTTAAAATGTCAGGAGAATTCAGGAGAATCCTGAAAATCTAGGAGAATTCAGGAGAATTTTCAAAACTTAAACAGCAAGTTATAATGATTATTATAAATTAACCTTCTTACTGTACTTACTGTAGTTAGTTAGTTGTTTCACATTAAGACTTTATTTCGTTCATTCATAGTTAAGACCTAAGTGTTAAGTTATACAAATACAAATACAATACAAATATTTTATTTTCGTCGCACAAAAAAAGAACACAATAAGAAAAGAAACATTAATATACAATGAAATACAATTATAAATAAACATTCGACATGAATCATCATACAAAATCACATATTCTAAAAGCAAGAAATTATTAATTAAAGTACATTTATACGAGATTAGTGCAAAAGACGAAGGTAGGCGCGCAGGCTAAATAAATTATGCACTTAGAACACGCCCCCTAGCAAATACCCCGTTAGATCAACTTTTTCAACTTTTCACGGAGGGAAGCAACACTAGGAGATCTTACAACAGCTTCAGGGAGAGAATTCCATACGTGAATCCACCTATTGGATAAATCATACCCACGAACATCAAGCCGAAAAGGAGTGCATTCACATTTCATTGAATTTTGAGCACGCGTGTTGTTTTCACAAAAAGTAAAAAAGTCGGCTTGCTGCAAAACGCATCTACCACTCAATATCTGATACATCATACACAGATCACTACGCAATCTGCGAATCTCCAGGCTATCCAATTCTAAGGAACTGAGTCTTTCAGCATAAGAAAGTCCCCGAAATCCAATAATTTTACGTGTAAATTTCCTTTGAACATTTTCGATCATTGAAACATGGGTCTTACGGTATGGATTCCAAACAGTGCTACAATACTCAAGAAGCGGTCTGACGTAAACAGTAAAAGCCCTAGACATATTTAGTTTATTTTTAGAAGCAAATGATTTCGATATTAGCATAGCCCTAGCATAAGCTCTACGCGTTATATCATTATAGTGGAAATTAAAATCAAGTTTACTTGATACGTAAACACCCAAATCCTTTACAGAATTTACACTCTGTTCTACAGTCAGGTCAGAAATTCTATAAGAATGCTTGGGATTTCCAAAACCTAGATATAACACGTAGCATTTTTCAGTAGCAATTTTTAACTGCCAATCCTTGGACCAGACTACGAGTTTAGCGATATCATCTTGAAGTTGGGTGTGATTGCTAGATAAATTATAAAGCTTGACGTCATCGGCAAAAAGGCAAACTTTGCTATTTAAGCGGTCGCTAATGTCATTTATGAATAAAACAAAAAGAATCGGGCCAAGTATACTGCCCTGAGGAACACCGCTAGTGACAGATTTTTCGCTCGAAAACTGACCGTTAATAACAACCCTTTGAGTCCTATCGCTCAAAAAACAAGTTAACCAACTCAATAAATCTCCAGAAAATCCAAAAGTTTCCAGTTTATAAATTAATTTACGGTGAACTACAGTGTCGAAAGCTTTAGAAAAATCAATGTAGATAACATCAACAGTGTTTTTTTCATCAATTAATTTAGTCCATTCATTTTTGCACTTTAGTAATTGCAATTCACACGATTTACCCTTTTGGAAACCAAACTGACCGGAGGAGATCAAATTATTCTCACGTAAATGTGCTTGCATCGTACTGTTAATTATAGATTCCATGATCTTACACGTAATACAACATAACGATATCGGCCTGTAATTTTTAGCATCACTCCGGTCGCCCTTTTTATACACAGGAACAACATTAGCGGTGCGCCACAGTGCAGGAATACAATGGGTTTTGAAAGATATTTCAAAAATAGTGGTTAAGGGCTGGGTAAGTACAAAAGCAAGTTTTTTCACAAAAAATGCGCAAAGTCCGTCAGGGCCAATCGATAATGATGGTTTAATTTTCCGTATAGCAGAAAAAACGACATCATCAGAAAAACGAATGTTTGATAACTTTGGCTGTGCACAAGCATTAATAAGACCAAAATTCGTTTGCGTAGGAACACTAAAGACTGAAGCAAAAAGTGTGCTAAAAACGTTTGCCTTATCTTTGTCAGTAGAAGCAATCACACGATCGCCATCAGTTAAAATTGGAATAGTTCTTTCACCACTAATACGAGAATTAACAAAATTATAAAAAGAATTCAAATTTCCAGATTTAATAAGTTTATCCTCTTTGGAAGAGTGAAATTTATAGATTTCGGCCTTTAATAACTTTGCACAGTTATTATAAACAGCTTTAGATTCAGGCGTTTTTCTCTGTTTATAAACATGCCACAGCCTCAGTTTTTTAGCAACCAGCTTTCTTATGTTCATTGGGTATCTTTTCACAGTTGCAGGTTTAGCTTCAATTTTTGGAACATGCTGGGAAATTAAAGGATTTATAACAGACAAAAATTTGTTGTAGAAATCATCACAAGTAACGCAATCCGAAAAAATGTCAGGCCACGAAATTGCGGACAAAAATAATTCAATCTGATCATAATTTGCTCTGCGAAAATTAAGTTTAGCTGAACTTTTTTCTTCCAAGATAGAACATTTAAGAGAAAAAGTAACAACCGAGTGATCACTAGTAGAAAAAGGTGGGTTGACTTCAACGTTTTCGATAGAATGGGCATCAAAAATAACATCTAAAATATGCATACCGTGTGTTGGTTCAGAAACTTTTTGACTAAAAGATAGAGAAAGCATACACTCGCAAAAAGATCGGTTAATAGGACTCGAAGGTAGAATAAAACTAGACCAGTCTACATTAGGAAAATTTAAATCACCTAATATGACAAAGGGATACTGTATCTGAGAGGCCCATTCTATAACACGGCAAAGCATTCTCATGTGGGAGAAATCATAATCCGGCGCCCTGTAAAAAAGTAGCACACGAATCTTGGAGCTTACGCCAATGAAATCAACAATAACTATTTCTTCACTGAAAAGATTTTCCGGTACTTTCGGCAAGTAGGATTTTAAAGTACTTTTTGAAAGAATAAAAACACCTCCACCTTTTCGATTGATCCTATCGGAACGATAACATTAAAACGGTTTAAATTGCAAAGTAAGCCATTAGATACACTAGGAGTTAACCAGGATTCACACACACACACACGATATCGAAATCATTTGCTGTTAAAAATGCATCAAACTCATTTAGTTTATTTAGTATACTACGTGCATTAAATAAACAACAACGCAAAACTGACTGCCGTCCGCCAGGGAGCCCGCATCCTCAAATTATGCGCGAATTATTCCTCCACGACGATCGACGCTCATTAGCATCAGCGCTGGACGTTCGACGCAACTGACGCTCCTCGTAAGCGTCCTGACGCTCCTGATTGGACAAATCGCGTCGAAACCAGATTCGCGTAGGATCCCGCTCTGTCGCCCGCCGCAGGTTTAGGCGACTGGGAAGCCTCGCAACCACAAGTTGCGGGCGTGTGCTGAGGAAAATTGTATTTTGAGCAAGCGTTCGTATTTTCGATTAGGTATATCGCCCCGTCCCAAACGATAGCAATCGGTAATGTCGTCGGGATCAAAATCATGGTCATCCGCCAAGCGACGAACTTCGGCTAGATCAAACTTTTTTTTGATCAGAAGCGGTGCCGGTTTTTACTTCATTGATGTTAAAACCAATAGCCCTGGTAGAACGTTCTTGAAGGTCAACGGCTATACGAACCGAGTCCAACACCAATGGGCCACAAACAGGCCCGCCGCGAAAAGGAGGTCCACCTGCGAACGTAGGGACGATGAGGGGCGGCTGCAGAAATGTTTGATGATTGAGCAAAATCCACAGGCTCAGCGGGCAAAGGGGCAAAGTTCGGCCTCTGCAGCAATCGATAGGAGTTTAAAGCGAGTGTAGGAACGCTGCGAACGTAGCATTGCGTGCAAGAATAATGAATAGTTTAGAGGCATCAGACGACAAGGCGGCGAATTCGTTATGAAAGTTGTCCGAGATGGAAGCACACGCGGCGTGCTCCCACGAACCACAATAACCGCACTGAAAAGCCAAGTCGCCGCCGCCGACATTCGAACGACAACAAACGCAGGGTGCCGTAATGAGTTGACTCTTGTCAATGTCTTTCGACTGCGAACTAGTCGAATCTTTTGTCTGACGTTTAGGACCAGGGTTCGTTTCGACGTCGCCACTTAGCAATAATAAACGAAAGTTCAAAAAGACCATAATTTTTGCAACCATACGCGAAAAAATTCGTTGGGGCTAAAGTCGTTTTGCATCGAACATCTTCCGCAATGGACGCTGTATAAACGGCAAAATTTTGAGCACAGTTCGTCCGGTAGTATGACGTCAACTCGCATCGATCCAATTAGTAATACGAAGACGATCAATTGCATGCCGCCGAACATCAGCATTTTCGTCGTTGACTGCCAAATTATACCATCAGCATTTTCGTCGTTGACTGCCAAATTATACAAATAAGTTGGAGTTTTTGAAGAATATGGTGTGAACCGATTTTGTGCCATTCCGGCAGAACTGCCATACAATTGCGCGAAAACGATACTTTATGTCACTAAAAGACGCGGAAAAAAATAATAAACCAAATCCATACAAAACTCACAGAGTTACGGTACTTCAAACATCATACTTCGACATTCACCATTTTGAGCCACTTTAAGGAATTTTAGCAGTTTATCAAAGGTTTCCAATTTTTACTAATTAATATTTTCCTGCCATTTTCAAGATCGCAGATTACAAAAAATTAAGTTTTACTGCGTGGAAACAAAGATTAAAGAAAATTTTTTTGTAATTTTTTGCCCAAATTTTCAAGAAATTTTTTTTAATTTCACTATTTTTAGCATTGTTCACATCCAGTTAAAGATTTCTACTTAAATACGATTCAAACAGCATTTTTGGATTATCTTAAAGTTCCAACCATTTGAAGATTCAAGCAGTGAATGCAGAATAACATGTCGACTAGGTCGACCGCAACTTAGGTACATCGACCTGAGCATCTATACATCGACCTAAGCATCTATACGTTGACCTAAGCATCTACACCTCGACCTAAGCGGGAGCGACCTCGACCTAAGCAGCCGAAAACACCTTCTCAGATAAACTAAGCCTAAGCCTAAGCGTCATTTAAGCAGAAACTTGAATTTTCACATTATCTAGACAGAAAGAACATGCAAAAAATTGTTTTTTTCAAATTTAAAAATTTTCAAACAAAATTTTTTTCCGTAAAATAAAAGTTATTTTTTCGTAATCAGCGACCTTGAAAATGTCAGATACATATGTTTTCAGCCCAAATTCGGAACATTTTTGGTAAACTGTAAAATACCTCACTTTAATGTAGCTATATCCTGAGTAACTCTATCTTCACCAATATTGGTCCGTTTTTCATAAAATTTTTTTCCGCACTTTCTTTATGCATGTCCTCCTCATTTCAATCAATATCGTTCCTTTCCACGTACATCTGCAAGTTTTCCGTTCACACCATATAGTAAAGTTTAGCCAATAAGGTTCGTGCTTCCGTAGTAAATCATTCATTCATTCATTTATTTATTCACTTAATATCACGAAGTGCAGAAATACATAGCTTTACACACCGTCTAATTGTTTTTATCACTTTCATAGACGTTTGCAAACACCGTTTTTTCCACTTTTTGGTCTATTTGTCAACCAAAATTTTGGCAAATGGAAAATATTTTTGGGCTTGGCTGGCATTTGTGGAAACTTTTTGCTAATGTTAAAAATGCGTTTTAGAGAGTTAAAACCACACCTGGACAATGGGTTCAACTCGGTTCAACCCGGTATCACCTGATGGCCACTCGGTATCACCTGGGAAAATGGCGGGTGTCACCTGAATTTTTTGTGAAAAAATGAAGATACACGCTGCAAAACCAATGTAGGATTACTAAAACATGTAAATAGATCATTTAGACATATAGCCTAATCAGTAGTCCAACTAAACAACCAACCAACCAGTCAGCCAACCAATCAACCAAATAACTAACTAACTAACTAACCAGCCAACCAACCAACCAACCAACCAACCAACCAACCAACCCACCAACCAACCAACCAATCAACCAACTAACCAACCAACCAATCAACCAACTAACTAACTAAGCAACTAACTAATCAGCCAACCAACCGGTCAACCAATAGCAAACTAAACAGCCAACCAACTAACCAATTAATTAACCAACCAACCAACCACCAAACAATCAACAACCAACCAATTAACCAACCAGCCAACCAGCCAACCCACCCACCAACAAACCAACCAACCAACCAATAAACCAACCAACCAACCAACTAACCAACCAACCCACCAACCAACCAACCAACCAACCAACCAACCAACTAACCAACCAACCAACCAAGCAATCAACTAACTAACTAACTAACTAACTAACTAATCAACCAACCAACCAACCGGTCAACCAATAGCAAACTAAACAGCCAACCAACTAACATTAACCAACTAACCAACTACCAAACAATCAACAATCAACCAATTAACCAACCAGCCAACCAACCGACCCACCAACAAACCAACCAACCAACCAACCAACCAAACAACCAACTAACCAACCGGCCGACTAACCAATCAATCAGCCAACCAAGGAACTAGCCAACCAACCAACCAATCAAGTGGCCAACCAAGCAAGCAAGCAACCAACTAAGTAACTAACTGGCCATCCAACCAAGCCAGCAAAAAACTGGCCAACCAACCATTTAACTAGCCAACCAACCAATTAGCCAACCAACCAACCAGCAACCAACCAACCAACCGGCCAATCAAACAACCAACCAACCAACGAACCAACTAACCGGCCAACCAACCATTTGAGTAGCCAACCAATCAATCAACCAACCAACCAACCAACCAATCGACCAACCAGCCAACCAAACAACCAACTAGATACCCAATCAATTAACCAACCAACCCATTGGCCAACCAACCAACCAACCGACACACCACCAACCAATCAACAAACTAACGAACCAAAACCCCAACTTACTGGCCAACCAACCAACCGGCCAACAGAGCAACTAACTAGTCAATCAACCAACCAGCCGACCGACCAACTAAGAGGCCGCCCAACCAACCAACCAGCCAACCAACCAATTAACTAGCCAACCAACCGGCCAACCGACCAACCAACTAGCCAACCAACCAATCAAACAGCCAACCAACCGGCCAGCCAACTAGCTAACCGAATAACATGGCCAACCAAACAACAAAACAATAGGCCAATCAACCAACCAACTAGCCAATTAAACAACTAACCGGCCAACCTACCACCCAGCCAAACTGCTAACAACTATCTGGCAAACCAACCAATTAGCCAATCAATGCATAACCGACCAATCAACCAACTCACAAATCAATCACTCAGTTAATGAATGAACTAACCAACCAGTCTGCTGATAAACTGACAAGCCAACCCATTTAATGACCAACCGACCAAATGACGAATCATCAGATCAATCAACCATCTAACCGACCAATCAACCAGCCACCCAGCCAACAAACCAACCAGTCAATCAATCAATTAGTCAACCATTAAACCAGTCAATCAACCAACCAACCAAGCAACTGATCAATCATTTAATCAACCAACCAGCCAACTGACGAACCAACCACTTAACCATTCATTCCTAAAATTTTTTCCCGACTTTTCAACTAAAAAGCTACACATGTTTTTGACGTTTCACAGCGTGAAAATACTAAAATTTACCGTGCCTGGCGCCATTTATTTGAAAACTCACCTTTTGCTTATTTCAGTTTTCGATAGATGAAATTTTTCGGCAAATAAAATTTTCTGCAGTTTTATCATACAAAAAGGTGCAAAATCGAGCGCAAAAGTATATAAATGTCGAAAATTTTTCGCCGCTCCGCGCCAGATAGCTATTTCAGCATACTTTTATTCTATTTTCATTTCATGTAAAACTTTTAGAAATTTTCGACGCTACGCATCAAACGCTACAAATACGGGAAACCGAGCAGTAATTCAAGCTTCTAAACGTCCTTCCGCCAGAAATCCACGAATTTACCGGTACTTCGCGCTGGATTTTCACTGGAGTTAACGAAATTTAATGATTTTTTTCGCACAAAATTGTCGAAAACTTTAAAAATTTTTGAAGAAATGTTGTGCTAAAATCGATTTCAAACGAAAGTAGACGACGTAAAACGCTGAAAAAACGCCAGTCCGCACGTGAAGGTCCTAAATTATTTGTCAATAAAAAATTCCGCAAAATCTACTTGAAAATGGTAAAAATTTCAAAATATTTCATTAAATATTCCGTATTTTTTATCTTTGGAAACCTATAAATTGAAAGACTTCGGAGACCGTCTTTGCATTTGAACAAAGGGACCTTGTATAAAAACACTGGACAAAGGCATGCAATCGGTGCAGGTATCAGGGCGTAATATATGCTGCTACCGCAGCTGGCATTTAAGACTGAAGTCAAACATTGATTTAAAATAATTTCTACATTTCTTATCTTTAGAAATGTGTCAAATTGAGCTTCATAAAAACGCCCACTTTGCGCCAGATATAAATGCTGCTTAGCTTATATTTGTAAACCTGCAAAAGTGAGCATAAAAGAATAAATACATCGAAAATTTCCAGCGCTTCGCGCCGGATATAATTTCTATTGCATACATTCAGAAAGCTGCAAAATAGAGCTCAAAAGGATAAAAACATCGGAAATTTACGGCGCTTCACGCAAACTATAATTACTGTATTGCTGTTTAGAAAGTTGCAAAATTTGGGTAAAAGGATAGAACTCCCGAAAAGTTTCGGCGATTCGCGCCAGGCATAATTACCGGATTGTTTATATCTAGAAACCTGCAAATTTGAGTTTAAAAAAGATAAAAATGTAGAAATGTTTTGGCGCTTCGCGCCAGATATAATTTAAGCGCTCTCTATTAGGAAAGCTTCAAAATTCAGCTTGAAGAGATCAGAACGTCAAAAATTTTTCGCCAGTTATATAATACTCCCGTTTTTGCACTGTTTGTCTTCAAAGGCTGCAAAATTGAGTTTGAAAGAGTAAAAATGCTAAAACATTTCTCGAATCACAAATTTTAAATTTTTTTAATATTTTCATTCGCCATTATATGGAGCTCGTCGACAGACGTTTAGTCGAATATATTTTTGTACTAGGTTCAAGTTTTACAGCTGGCGCAAAATTTTAGAGGACAAAAATCTGAATACCAGAATTTTGTCTTTCACTTATCAACCCTACATGCCTCAAAATTAAGTCGAAGGTGATGAAAATGCGCCGACGTTACTAATTTATTCATAAGTCTGTTTTGATAAATTCCTAAAATTGAGCTGAAATGGGAAATTATCAACATTTCTGCTAGATTTAATATTCTTATTTCCCGTTTCGCATGAAAGAAGCAGTTACAAACCTAAGCGAGGTTTAAGGATGATTAAGGCTGCAAATTTTGTGGCGAGAACGGTAATAAGTTTCGGTACTGCTTGTATACTCGTATCTTTGAAAAGCGATCATATTGAGCTTAAGATGATAGAAGGTCAAGATTATTTGGCGCTTCGTGCCAGATGTAATGTTTAATAATGTTTTAAAAAATAAAAAGGCCAAAAGTTTCACGCACTATTTGACAGATATAATAAATTATTTCATTGTTTATTTGTAAAAAGGCTGCTTAATTGGACTTATGTAAAGTATATGGTAGAAATTTTCCATAATAAGGTCGATTTTTTGCGTTGTCTTGTCCTTTAAAAATCTGCAAAATTGAGCTGGGGATGATAAAAAGGCCAAAAAAATTTCTAGAGGCGAACAACACTCTAAAAACTATAGTTGTAAACAATTAGTGTACTGACTGATGATGCTAAATGCGAGTAAATTAAGACGGATAAAACAAACGCAAATGATGCATGCAGACATGCAGAGCGTTTCGAAAAAGTTATGAGGTAACATATTCCAAACAACCCTTTTTCGAACCAGCAACCAACCACAATTTTTGGCCGCCGGTATCACCTGGAAGACTGGCCTTTGTCCAGGTATGGTTAAAACTTCAAAACTTTTTCGGCGTCGGCGCCGAGTTGGTTAAATTCTTACTTATTAGTAATCCTTAAGCAGCACGCGCCAATTGCAGCATTTTTATCGACAATCTGGTCTAGAACTTCATTACATTGAAAATCCTTATCTTCGCACCAGATTCGGTTAGTTTTTGTAATGCAAAAATGCGTTTTAGAGAAGTAAAACTTACAAAAATTTTTCAGCTGCGCCGAATTGATTTATTTTTTTGTTATTAATATTTGAGCCGAGCCGCGTCATACTGCAGCATTTTTATCGAAAATTTGATCTAGAACTTTACTACAGTTGAAAATCCTTATCTTCTGCACGGATTCAGTTAGTTTTTAATGTAGAAATGGGTTTTAGAGAAGTGAAACTACAAAAATTTTGCAGCTTGCGCCTGAATTGATTTAATTTCTTTAATAAATAATATTTGGCCGCGCCAAAGTCAACTGCAGCATTTTATCGAAAATGTTGATCTAGAACTTTACTACGATTGAAAATCCTTATCTTCTGCACTGGATTCGGTTAGTTTTTGTAATGCAACAATGCGTTTCAGAGAGGTGAAACTACAAAAATTTTCGGCTTTACGCGCGAATTGATTTAATCTCACTTGTTATTGATGTTTGAGCCGCGCAGGCATCAATTGCAGCATTTTTATCGATAATCTGGTCCTAGAACTCCACTACGATTGAAAATCCTTACCTTCTGCACAGTTTTTGAGCTAAAATTTCAAAATTTTCTAGCGCTTCGCGCCATTTGATAAATTATAATTTTAATTGTCAAAAACTTCGTTGGCCTAAAATGCTTTACTGAAGGAAGGAAATTAAGTTTGACATAGATAAATAACGTTACTGATCGTGATATTCTTGTAGAGCGCGAAATTTTTATACAAAAAGTGCAGCAAACACCGCTATTGCATGTGTACATCAAAATTTTCCACGTAAAAACACTGATTTTTCAACACAGGCGCTCTATTTTGAACGTTTTTAGACCTCCAAAAATGTGGAAAAAGTCGGAAAAAGTGGAAAAAAATTTGGTTCGGTCTATAATGTCAACCAAATCGCCGGGAAAAACGGTGTTTTCAAAGCGCCTATAAACATTTTTTGATATATTTCAAAATGTAAGGATTTGCTTGCCACTGAGGTACATACAATTGGTAATAAAGTATTATTTATTTTTTCAAAAGCACATTGCAAACAGGAGCTCTTTCCAGAAATTTTTGATGATGTAAGTGCAACTGAAAATTGGCGATCACTGTTTTAAGCACAGAAACTGTTTTTTCGAATAATGTGTATTGTAAACAATGCGACCTCTTTAGCTTAGGCCCTTGAGCAGTATATCCTGATGGAGATCAGGAATCTGTTATTGAATGTTTGTCAGCTGTTGATGTTGAATAAAATGTTATACTTTGTGGTGCAGCATTAGTCTTCCATTATTTTTGCATCTGCCTGTATAATGCAGATATGCTCCATGAGCTTTTCTGAGAGAATTAATGTTCATTATTTAGCCTTGAGTGTCCTTAGGATTAACAGGCAAGAGATCAGAATAAAATAGTTTGGTGAACCAAGGCAAATTGGCCTGAGCATGCTTGATATGCATGTGTACATACAATTGTAGATCTGCTGTACAACCTTTCCTGCAAAATATGAGCCAGGAGAATTTTCAGGAGAATCAAAATATTTTCAGGAGAATTTTCCCCAATTTTACACTCTGTGCAGGAGAATCTGAATTTTGGGACCTGGCAACACTGGTGCGCACCACCGTTTTTTTCCCCAGCGATTTGGTTGACTGACATTATAGACCGAACCCAAAATTTTTTTCCACTTTTTCCGACTTTTTTCCACGTTTTTGGGAGGTCTAAAAACGTTTAAAATAGAGCGCCTGTGTTGAAAAATCAGTGTTTTTTAAGTAGAAAATTTTATGTACACATGCAATAGCGGTGTTTGATGCACTTTTTGTATAAAAATTTCGCGCTCTACAAGAAATATCACGATCAGTATACGTTATTTTTGTTGAAACTTGAATTTCCTTCCTTTAGTAAAGCATTTTAGCCAATTCTGAAGTCGTTTTTGACAATTAAAACTATAATTTATCAAATGGCGCGAAGCGTTAGAAAATTTTGAAATCTTAGCTCTCTAAATCATGTTTGCATTTCAAAAACTGTGCAGCAGAGTAAGATTTTCATTCATAGTGGAGTTCTAGGACCAGATTATCGATAAAAATGCTGCAATTGGCGCGCTACGCGACTTAAACATCAAAAATTTTTGTAGTTTCACTTCTCTAAGACGCATTTTTGCATTGCAAAAACTAACTGAATCTGTGCAGAAGATAAGGATTTTCAATCGTAGTGAAGTTTCAGACCAGATTGTCGATAAAAATGATGCAATTGGCGAGGCGCGGCAAGATTAATAAGTAAGTAAATATAATCAATTCGCGTGCGTAGCGCCGAAAATTTTTGAAGTTTTAACTCTCTAAAACGCATTTTTAACATTATAAAAATTTTCCACATATGCCAACCAAGCCACTGGCGTAGCCGGTGGGGGGAAGGGGAATTCCCCCCTGGGGGAAAATTTTTACATTTTCAAAAAGTGAGCAATATGGTTGCGTGATGCTGTTTTGCGATGAAAAATCGAAAAATTCGGTGCTTCGCGCCGGTTTATTCTATTATTTGGCAGTTTCTACCGTTTTATTGGTGGAAAATCAAAAAATTAGCGCTTCGCGCGCATAAAAGCATTTTTCCGTCAAAAACATGAAAAAATTTTTGAGAAAATTTAATTTTTTAATGGCTTAAATCGTGCAGGATGATGTAGAAAAAGCCTAAAAAAACACGTTATTTAACGGCCCCGCGCGTTTTTACGCGTTTTTTTAGACGAAAAAATTTTTCGGAATTCCCCCTGGCAAAAATCCTGGCTACGCCTATGAACCAAGCCCAAAAATTTTTTCCATTTCCCAAAATTTTGGTTGACAAATAGACCAAAAAGTGGAAAAAAACGGTGGTGTGCACTGTCTGATCTTTGTAGTCCTAGGCCGTAGGGATGCAACGAATATCCGGATCCGGATTCGTTATAATCCAGTATTATTTTGTATCCAGATCCGGATCCGGTATTTTGAAAAATTAGGATCCCGATCAGATCGGTATTTTTAAAAAATAAGATGCGGATCCGGTATTTTTACAGTTTAATACGGTTCCTAAACGGATCCAAAAGATTATGATCAAAGATCATTAAACCTTGAATTGTATTGAAGAAACAACATCACTGTGAGACAGAAAGTATGCATGCTTCCATTGACATTTGCACTTTTTGCTTTCCCTGTTTCGAAGCAGTTTTTTCGCAATCTGAACGTTTTTCTGCAAGGAAAGTAGACATGCCTGACGCGAATCTTCTACAATCTGTGCTTAACAAAAATACCTTTTTCCTTTTCTTCGATCTGCTGGGAATCCTCCGCTTTGAACTTTTTATAATCGTCGCATGCTTAGTTTGCAGATGCTTTTTCATACAGGTTGTACCATAGAAGGGCAGCACAAAATTCGATTGTGTCTCAAGAGCCCCACCGGTCCCAACAGCCCCACCGTCCCAACAGCCCCACCGTCCCAACAGCCCCACCAAAAATCCCAACAGCCCCACCCGTCCCAACAGCCCCACCAGTCCCAACAGCCCCACCGTCCCAACAGCCCCACCAATAACCCCAACAGCCCCACCAATCCCAACAGCCCCACCTATCCCAACAGCCCCACCAATCCCAACAGCCCCACCGTCCCAACAAGCCCACCGTCTCAACAGTCCCACCCGTCCCAACAGCCCCACCAATCCCAACAGCCCCACCGTCCCAACAACCCCACTGTCCCAACAGCCCCACCGTCCCAACAGCCCCACCAATAATCCCAACAGCCCTACTAGTCCCAAGAGCCCCACCAATCTCAGCAGTTCCACCGTTCCAGCCGTCCTACGGTTTCAACAGTCGCACTGTTCCAACCAAACATAAGCTTGGGGGAGGGGATGTTTAGAGTTCAACCCATAAACCCCCAAATTATGGTAGACCCCAGAATTCTATATTTAGCACTTTACCCCACCAGGACTTTTCGCCGCCAATTTTGGTTGCAACTACCCCACTGTTATAATCATAGCTTCATAGCTGCATGGCACGATCGGTCTGGAGAAGAGTTTTGAGCCAAAAATGACCTCAAAACTGGCATGAATGTTAAAATAGCGTAAAAACTACGCTAATCCACATTTTCTGGCTATTTTGAAGCAGATTAGCGTAAAAGTTTTGATTTTTATTGAATTTTAAAACACATCGATCTATGCATGCAATATGCAGCTACATTTGGGCAGTACGTACTTTCGTACCTAAATTGTACGTACATGCTGTTCTTTTATGATCAAACGGAGCCCGTATAAGTTCAATAATTCAAAAGTACATCCGCCAAACGCACTTCTCGCATAATAGCAATCGCAGTAATGGTGGGGCTGCTAGGATTATTGGTGGGGCTGTTGGGACGGTAGGGCTGTTGGGACGGTAGGGCTGTTGGGACGGTAGGGCTGTTGGGACGGTAGGGCTGTTGGGACGGTAGGGCTGTTGGGACGGTGGGGTTGTTGGGACGGTGGGGCTGTTGGGACTGTTGGGACGGAGTGGGGCTGTTGGGATTATCAGTGGGGCTGTTGGGACGGTAGGGGCTGTTGGGACGGTGGGGTTGTTGGGGCGGTAGGGCTGTTGGGATTGGTGGGGCTGTTGGGATTGGTGGGGCTGTTGGGATTGGTGGGGCTGTTGGGATTATTGGTGGGGCTGTTGGGACGGTGGGACTGTTGGGACGGGTGGGGCTGTTGGGATTTTTGGTGGGGCTGCTGGGACGGTGGGGCTGTCGGGACGGTGGGGCTGTTGGGACTGTGGGGCTGTTGGGATTGGTGGGGCTCTTGAGACATCACCCCAAAATTCTGGGGGGCGGTGAAAAATTTTTCAAATGTCATAAAATGGTCTTAAAAGTGGTCGTATGGCGAAACAAACACAATTTTTCGACGTTTCTCATCGAGCACTATCCAATGGCATCAAAAAATCGTTAAAAAAGCAAAAAAATTTCAAAATTTGAATTCTGGGGGGTATTTTGATTTCTGGGGGGGGGTATTTCAACTTTTGGGGGGGCTGCGTACCCCCCCCCCACGCCCATGTGTGGTGGTATCCCCTTTACCGCTTCTGGAAAGCTTTGTTGCCCAGAGATTACATTGCGATTTAGTTTCATTATCAGCTAGCGTAAAATAGTTTCAAATAGGACTAGAAATGCTTTTTGGTTTTTCCGATTTATGAAAGACACCAGATTCGCAGTTTTTCAAGCTAGAGCCGAATTGAGATCAATCCGGACCACTGAACCAAGCTCATGCAGCTTTACTTATTCCATTATCCTACAGTAATTCTGCTTCTGAAACTAATGAGCCTAAAAACCGTACGTGTGAACAAAAATTTAAGTATTGAAAAATTAAGCGTTCAACATGTATATTCATGGATCCGTATCCGGAATCCGGATCCGGTTATGTTATTTTAAATTCTATGGATCCGGATCCGTTATTTTAAATTGTACGGATCCGGATCCGATATTGGGAAACCCGTATCCGTTGCATCCCTACTAGGCCGCTGGTTTTTGACTGCAAATAATATTAAAATGTGTCCGATCTTATTTGCAGTCTAGGCCACTGGTTCTTCACTGCAAATAATAATACATTTTCTGTTATATTATTTGCAGTTGACTGTAAATAATTACTGCCGGTAAAAGGAAGCGGAACATCGTAAATTTTCAGTTTTCGAATTTTTCACTGTAAATGCTTCTTTTATAAAATAAGTTAAAATCGTTGATATTTTCATACCTCAAATTCAGGGTACTTGTACACTTTGTCACCTATCGAATTTTCTCTATCTTTCTTAACATTAAGGTAAATGCAATGCTTTTTCCGAGAGAGAAAATAAATTTCAGTTGCTGGGTTTCGATCCTCAGATCTCTAGCTCTACAGTGCAACACGTTAACCATTCGGCTAAGCCACCTTCTCTTAAGAATTGGACATGGTGTAAGAAGGGAATCGTTTATTTCGTCCATGTCTCACAAACAACACAAAATAGCTAAAAAACGGGATAGCAAGTGCGGATTTGACACAATTAGAAACCGGTATTGAAAATACGAATTTGGTCCAAAATGTGATGAAAAGCATCGCAAAAATTAAGCAAGAGCTTTCAAAGAATTTACATTGATTTTACAAATTTTTTGTTGGGACATACCTAGTTGTATCACTTTCGTGATCTTTGTATGTTCTTTTGTTCAGTCGCTATTTTATCATGTGTTCGCGTTTTACCATATTTTGTGTACTTTTCTGACAATCAACACTTTCTCTCACTCCTCTCTCTCTCTCATAGAACCTGTTCGAGTGCAGTGAATGATCGTTTCGAGGTAATAGGTAAAGCCTAAAGAAAAAAGAGTTCACCATTGGTATATACTCCAATGTTTAAAAAGAAAAAGTTCGATAGGGGTTGAAGTGTATCCATAGGGGTTAAGGAAGAACGTATCCAGCCTGATCCTGAGATGAAATTCCTATGAGAATAATGTTTTCGATTTTTTTTCACGGAAAATGGTTTTTTATGGAAGATTAAGCTAAAATCGTGGATATTTTGATGCCTTCAGTCGAAATTTCGCACCCAATTCATGGCTAAATAAAAAATCGCCGGAAAGTGGAAAAATTGGTACCCAATTCGGAAAACGAAAACCGGAAAATTTTCCATTTTCGAATTTTTTCACTGAAAATGGTTTTGTTATGAAAGATTGGGCTAAAATCGTGGATATTTTGATGCCTTTGGTTGAAATTCCGTGTCCATGGCCAAGATAAAAAATCGCCGCAAAATGGAAAAAATGGGTAAAATCCGGGAAATGGGGAAATGGAAAATAATCCGTTTTCGAATTTTCGCCCTGAAAATGGTTCTTTTATTAAAAATTAAGCTAACATCGTATATTTTGATGTCTGTGGTTAAAATTTCATATTAATGACCAAGATGGATAATCGCCGCAAAATGGAGACGGAAAACAGAAAATTTTTCATTTTAGAATTTTTTCACTAAAATGGTTCTTTTATGAAAGATTGAGCTAAAATCGAGGATATTTTATTGCCTTTAGTTGAAACTCGGTAGGTAATTATGACCAAGATGGAAAATCGCCGTAAATTGGAAGAAATGGGTGAAATTCGAAAAATGGAAAATGGAAACGGAAAACAGAAAATTGTCTATTTTCGATCTTAATTAACTAAGAAGAACTGTACCTATGGAAGGTTAATCTAAAATTGTGAATATTTCGATCTCCTTATTTGAAATTTAGCATTCGTGACCAAGATGGAAAAACGTCAGAAAATGGAAAAATAAGTAAAACCTGGAAAACGGAAAATGGAAAATTTTCTATTTACAAATTTTATTCAATTGAAAATGGTTCTTTATGAAATTTTACGCTGAAATCAAGAATATGTCGGTGTCTCTAGTTGAATATTCATATTTATGGCCAAGACGGAAAATCGACGGAAATGGAAAAATCAGTAAAAACAGGAAATGGTGAAAACGTTCGATCTGTTTAATTGACGTAAGTTTGTCTCTTTTTAAAAGATAAAGCTGATGTTCAAAACAATATTGTTTCCGCGTTCTTGGACTGCTGTCATTATTGTGACATGTTACCGTATGTAATGTATTTACTGACTGATTTACTTAAATCATGCTAACTATAAGTAGGGTACTAACAAAGAAAAATGCTCCGATGCCATTTTTCGTTTTCTGGACTTAAAAGGCCATTTTAATAAAAAATATGTAAATGGGAAATTTTTCATTTTCCGGCGATTCCATCTTAGCCATGGTTACGGAATGTCAATTAAGGACATCAATTTTCATAATTTTTGCTTGATCTTTTATAAAACAACAATTTTTAATATAAAAAATTCGAAAATGGAAAATTTTTCATTTTCCGAATTTTATCCGTTTTGTCATTTCCATTTTCCGGCTTCTAACCATTTCTCTCTTTTCCAATTTCGATTTCCGCTTTTTATCCCTTTTCCATTTCCGTTTTCAGTTGTAAAAGCCGGGAAAAATAATTAAAACGCAAAAAATGGAAGGGTTTTCGTGGGAATATGTATCGTATATGGGCTACTCGCGAATTATCGAATGAAACACATTTTTGACTAGGCCTATCTATGCTGAATCGGATAAAAAAATTTAGTCCACGGCGGCACGGTTTTTTGTATTCAGCAAAGATTTTTCGCGATGTACAAAGACTTTTGGGGACCGTCTTTGTACATGTACAAAGATTTTTTGGAAGACAAAAACTGCAAAAAAGGTTCGAAATTCGCAAAAATTCTCGGCGCTCCGCGCCGAAATGAGCAATTGTGTGTTCTACATATCTTTTATAATTTCAGAAATTGCATTTTGAAAGGAAAAATGCCAAATTTTTTGGCGCTTCGCGCCGTTTTGAGACGATTATTACTGATTTTTGCCCTCAGAAACCTAGAAATTGCTAAAATACGTAACCAAAGGTCGAACAACTCTGTTCTTGCCACATTAAAATCGCTACTGTACCATATTATAGTACCCGAAAATATGTGTGTACGAAATGTACAAAGACTTTTCGGGACCATCTTTGTACATGTACAAACGGACCTTGTACAAAAAAAAACACTGGTTCACGGTAGACATGATCATAGGGGGTTTAGGGGATTTTCACCCCCTAGAAAATTTTTCAACCCCCTGAACTTGTGATTTTCAATAATTTCTAAAAAAAATTTCTGAAAATTCGCAGAAAATGTGCTTTTTAAGGCGTTTTCAGCTATCTATTTTCTTCAGAAGTGTCAAATTTTTCACGCTTCGCACCATATACTCATGTTTGAACCAGTGCTTTTTTTGCACGGGCCTCTATGCACCGTGCAAAAAACCTCCCAAAATCCTTTTGCACGACCAAAAAATTTTTTTGTACAATGTATTTTATATACAAAAATTTTCCGCGCTTCGCGCGGTAGGATACTGTAGGTTTAGCCGTTATATCTTTCACACTATGTTTACCCGTGAGAAAAACGACAGATTTGCGATTTCTGTAACAAATTTTCAGCACATTTAATAGTTTCTGCAGGAATTTAATGCTCAAAAAATAAAATGACATATTTTTCTAGCGATTCATCTTATAAGTGGATAAATATAATAAGTCGCGCGAAGCCCGAAAATTTTTTACCTATTTTCGAGCCAGAAAATCTTAAAAATGATCAAATGTAAAATTTTATTTGACATGTTTATGCTGAAAATATCTATAAAAGTGAAGAAATCGCGCGAAGCGCGAAACTTTATTGGGATTTTCCAAAAAAAGCACTTCAGATTTTTCACTTTCTAGCACTGAAAAATGTGTACAAAACAACACTGTAATGCTAAAATTAAAATAGGGCTTCAATCGTCATAATTATCGAAATCCTGTTTAAAAACATGTGAAAGCTCTGAAAATGGCATGAGCAAAAAATGAAAAAATAGCGTAATTACCTATTAACATGACGCAGAAAACTTAATTAACAAACAATTTGTAGGCACTGTAAAGTAAAACAAAAACCTAATGATTCGTTTAACCTGGTCTAGAAATTTACTACATTAGGGAAAAGTGTCGAAAAAAGGCATGGGACATCAAGCACTAGTACCGAAAATCTTTGCATTTTTTCCAAAAAGTGCTCATTTGAAACTTTTTGCACTTTTAAAATTGGGTGACCTTTGAAAAAAGTAAAACAAGCTAAAACAAGATCCACGTCTTGCTAATTCGGTAATGGAATACGCAAAGTAGAATAAGCCTGTCTGCATCAGAAATGAAAATAGGATGAAAAATTGAACTCAGTGGGCGCGCTGGAAAGAAAATAAGATATTTTGGTGTTATCCGGCGCGAAGCTCCGAAAATTTTTTGAAAATTTGATTTTAAAGTGACCTGGGCGTTCAAAAATCGACATATTTTACATTATTTTTGCCCAAATTTTTCTTTGCACCGTGCAAAAATCACCAAATTTTTTCTTTGCACGGGCGCAAAAAAGTTTGCACTGTGCAAAAAAAAACACTGGTTTGAACTACATTTTGTTCAATTAATTCGACTTTTTTTATTTCTTTCGAATTTTTTTGTGTTTCTATTATGCTCTAGAAGGGTAGAGGTATTGTCAGAAACACCAAAAAACGATGTTTTTGGCGCGTACCCACAATTTTTAGGCCCAAAAAGGGAAGTTTAAAACTTCAACCCCTTCCCCCCGCGCCAGAATTCCCATGTTGTGCATGTATGGTCGTCGGTACACAATCCCCTCTTAAGATTGAATCTTCTCAAAGGGGCCTGAGGACAAAATAAAATTGGTGCAAACCTGGCTGCTCAAAAATGTTAAACTGACACGTTTTTTGTGAAAAAGTCAAATGCTAAATTCAGAAAACGAAAGAATTTCTGATTCGATCTCAATTATTTGAAGAGTTACAGTCATTGGAAGATTATAACTTTCCAAGGGGTTACACTCACAAGGGAAAAAAGATCGCTCAAATTTGAGTCAGACATGGAGAACATGTCAATGTTTTCCGGTGCTTTGCGCCAGATTTATTCAGGTTTAGTTTTTGTGTTCGGGCCTAGTCAAAGTCGCTGGAATTTGAGTTATGACAAATTTATAAAATTGTGCCGGATTTATTGTTTATCTACAGTTTTTGTCTTTTTATTTCTCAAAACCGCTAAAATTTGTGTCAGGCTTTAGTGTAGAACATGTGATTGTTTTCAACGCTTGGCGCCGATCATTCATTTTCTGTATTATTTTTTTAGCAAACAAAGATTAAATACAAAGGCAGAATTAAGAAATTTAATCATCGATTGAATTATGAGAAATCACTTATATCAAAACGATGAATTAGTTGTGTGTGAGCATGGGCGGACGCAGAGTTAGCTGGAGCGGCCGCCCTAAGCCAAAAAATTTTGGAATAGTAAGATAATACGTGGAAAATAATGGAAATTGGCATATTTTTGTCGGAAAATTCAAATTGTTCGGTGCTTTGCATCGTCGTATCCTCATTTTACGTAACTTGGTCTCAAGCGCGGCCAAAAAAGTTTATCATAGCCTTTTGGGAGAAAATGAATTTTTCCAAAAGTTTAGATTTTATGAGCTCAATGGATAGAGTATGTCCGTAAACATCAGAAAATGCACTTTATTTTGTGTACCGCCGAACATATCTCGAATTATATACAGGGTCGCCAATTTTCGGACCGCCTTTAAGAAAATCCTGCATGCCCCTGTATAGGCAAGTATAAGTATGAAATAACGTGAATTTTTTTTTTAAATTTGTCTAAATGCTCGATGTTTTTGCCCATCTGTTAATGGTTCTCGAGATATGTATCTAACCTCAAAATTTTTCGTCCCTTTGAAATAAAATCCAGGATACGGGCCTGTGAAAGATTATGCTTCTATGAAAGATGATCCCATTGATATCGACTCGGCCCCTATTGATACTGTTCTACGCTATTTTTAGCCCTGTATCTGAGCAGTCCATTTGTAAACCTGATTGAAATGCGGAATTTAAATCGAAGTCATGTATCATAGATTGAGCCGTCAATAGAAATGCGGAAGTAGCTGAAGCATTAATATAAATCAATCGAAAATTTTTAACTTATATTTTTCTACGCATTTTGCAGAAAAATTCCAATAATAAATAAGCTACCACTATGTGAACTCGAACCAAGCCCCAAAAATATTTTTAATCTCGTAAAATTTCGGTTTACAAAATATCCCAAATGTGAAAAATGATGCCTATCTATCTAACAGAACTTGGATTTGCGGGACCCTATCACTGCATAGTGCATAATGTCAGTATTCTTTCAGGACGCGTCCATCTTGTTCTCTTAGTCTTTGGCCAAACCGATGTCGCAAGTGATGGAAAGACGCAGCCTTAAGCACGATGAGTCTTTTACTCCGGCAACAAAGCTGAAATCGAGTGATCGAAGCAATACTGATCGTCGTCATGAAAAGCGAGACAGGTTTGAGAA
This sequence comes from Mermis nigrescens, assembly GCA_036768485.1. NCBI lineage: Eukaryota > Metazoa > Nematoda > Enoplea > Mermithida > Mermithidae > Mermis > Mermis nigrescens. The sequence continues at coordinate 6,504,501 of JAVLUZ010000142.1, forward strand.
CATTATGCTCTATTCCATTCTTGTAATTTCACAGTTCTTTACATAAAGCATGGGAAGAGGTGAGGGAGGGGTGTCAACCCCCTGAGCTTTAAAAACTTATATCTATATAGCCATTTTGGCCGAAAACATTGCTATATAGCCTTTTTAGGCTCGGAAAAGTAGCTGTATTGCCTTCTTGGACCCAGAAAGATACCATATGATGAATTCGAAAATGCTGAAATAATTGTTTTTCGGGTTTCAAAGGACTCATTCTACTGACTCTCAAAAGAAATGAAAGCTTTTCTTTAGTCCAAAAGGTATGCTACAGTGCATAGCTTTGCTTGTTAGTCCAAAAGCTATATATTTATTAAAATGCTCAAAAACGATGGTATGATGGTTTTAAAGCAATACCATCGTTTTTTGCTGTAAAATCGTTTTTTACAAAGCACTTAGCTATCTCCAAATCTTGATTTCTACCTTCTCTGAAATTGGACCTTTGCATACGCATGGCAAAATATTATCACTACTTTAACCTAGAAAAAGGTCTCTTTAGTATCTTGTCATTTTGTTTCTAGCAAATCCATTTATGGCTCTGTCTCCTTAGAAGGCGAATAATAGTACCCTGCTTACCCCCTAGACCTTAACTATTCCCATATGTGGTATGAAGATTTGAGTAAGAGAGCAAAATCTGACGTAGGTATGGCTATCTTCATCAAGTTGTGCCGCATGGCAAACTATTATCACTTATCACTAATATATACCAGGTAAGCCTATCACTAAGCCTTTCCGCAATCCTCACTAGTTTAGAACTTTGCCAGATCGGGAAATCTTGTTCATATGTAGATAAAGTTGAGCAGGAACAAATTAAACGCTATAATTTAACGAAATTGAAGTCGTTTAAGCAACAATCGCATGGCGTTTTTTCGACTGAATTCAATATATACATACACAGGCATTTTCACAGCACAAATTTCAAGATTCTGCGGGGTGAGTGTGCGGAAATAAAAAATTTTTTGCGGAGAGGTGAACCCCAATATAATCTATTAGCCTCACTTCGATATGATGCGCCTCTGGTTCGCTTTGTTCGCTCGGAGGCTAATGGCCTTAGCTTTACTGGGTATTTGGACATTCGCGGAGTGGAGGAAATAAGAATTTTAATAAAATCCTAAAATAATCGAAGCAGGATAAATCGAGTGCTGCTGATCACAAAAAAAATGTATATTTCGGGATGAAAACTTTTCTTGAGTAAATTTATGGCAAATTTTTTTAAAGATTTCTCATTCAAAAGCCTTAATTTATGTGATGTATCTAATTCGTCTAGGCTAGGTCGATCGGGTTATGTACACTCGCTTAGACTTGTTTGTATAGCGCCGTATGGCCGAAACGCAAAATTTTTTTCCTCTCCTAGGTCCCCCTTGGAGGAATTTAAACTTCAAATGGCTGTAACTATTCAAAAAATTGTGACTGAATCAAAACTTTTCCAAATTTAGCATGTTTGACTTGATTTTAATATGTTTTATTTTGGAATTCAAGTAGGTATTTATTTATGTATCTAGCTCATTTTTGCTAATTTAAGCTTTTACTTTAGTCTCCCTTAGAAACTCCGTCCTTCAAATCACTGTAAATTTTTAAAATATTCCCGACACGTGAATGATTTTTTACTTGACTCAGCGCTAGACATGCACAGCATGGCAATTCTCGGGGGTTGCACCAAAAAATTTTTCCAAAGTGCTTTTTTGGGCTAAAAAACGGGGGTTACGCTATAAAAACAAATAGATAATACGAGTGCTGAAAACATCCAATTTTTCTTTACTTTTGCCACAGAAAGGCTTTCAAGTTTGTGCAATGGTGGTGGTGGCCGCAAAAATCAATGGACCAGCCTCAAAATTTTTCCTGTTGCAAAAAACATGCTTAGACATTATTTCCGGATGCTCTAATTTGTAATGCATGCGCTTCATACTTGTATAAAAAGGGCTTACCATATGCTATTCTTTATCCTAGCCACTTCCGCGTTTGCGCGCTTCATTGAAGAGAATAAAAATGGTGCATTCACATATCAGACCACTGGCTTATACAGGCTTCATTTTGTTAATCACTAATCTGAGTTACTTAAATTACGTAGCTTGACATAAACTTAGGTCCCCATTGGATCGTAGTAACTATTTTGATCGCGATCGCCGATCTAAGGACTCGCGACGTGCTGAAACCAAGGAAGATGCTAAGAAGAAGATTTCTAGTCGTTGCCGTTTATTTGTTGGAAATCTATCGAGTGAAGTTAAAGAAAAGGATTTGAAGGAAGTTTTTGAGAAATATGGCGAAATTACAGAATTCTTTATGTCTTCTAAAGGCTTTAGCTTCGTTCGCATGGTATGTTTGGCAATTTTTATGTATTATTTTTGGCAGTCAAGCTCTGAGCTTTATAATTGCGTATGATCTTATGCTCATCGTTAATCTCGTTTTTCTGATATAAGATACAGTCAGGTACAATCGTAGAGATTTCCCAGGAAAAGGTCACTGATTCACATAATATCATCGAATGATGTTAGATTATTTACTGTCATTTATGGTCATTTTATCATGAATTTTCGGTAGATAATTAACGTTTTTCAGGCAGAATGACAGTCATTCAGTAAGTTTGCTTTTGTATCCAACTCGTTCCGTGTGATTTTTTTCCAAATAGATAGCTCTGCTAATGTAAGACAACCAGGATTTTCAGAAGGGGCGGAACCCTAAATCTTCCTAAAAATGTCAAACATTGTCCAATAATTCGTATATTATGCTCAAAGTACCAGTTGTTTACCGTCTTTTGATGAGCTGAATTTTTTCTGATGGAAAAAAAGCAAAAATGTTTTCGAAATTTTCCAAAGTTTTAAAAACTCGCAGAATAAATATAGAAATCAACGAATCGCCGAAACACTTGAGAAATCATTTAAGGAGCTACAAAATCTTTGTTCTGTAAAAAAACTACCCTTCTGACGTAAATTTATGTTTTTAGAGCGCCAGGAGAGTCAATAAATGTCATTAATGTGTACTATTCTGGCGCGAAGCGCCGAAAAAAATTTGAAAAATCCTGATAAAAATGGCTAAAATAATCAAAAAATACACATCCATCGTTCATTGCACCCAAATATTTTTTGACGACTGGGGGTTGGCCGCCCTCCTCTACATCCACTAGTGAAGGTTGCTAATTTTCATTACCTTTGCGCATATTCTTCATTAAACAATCGCTTTTGGCTCATTTAAACCATGCTGCAGTTTTTGCGCTCTTAATCTTACGATGCTTTAAATAGGGCTGACAAAAGACGCAATTGTTCGCCTCTAAGAACAAATAGAAATAATGCATTCTTAAGAGTAGGTTTCAAAGCGCGGGAAATTAATCATTACGAACAAGCAATAAAATCATTCTAGGCTTTATTTAGTTCAAATTGATGTGCCACAATCAAACTTAAGTAATTCTTAGAGATAAAATTCCATTGAAACTCGTTAAAAATATTGTAGAAATAAAATTCTGGTGAATTTTCGCACCCTGCTAACTGTTCTAACTTTGTCTCGAACGTTCACTGTATAAGTAGAAATGTCGGATGAATATCCTTCGCTTTTGTCTTCTTAACATATTTCTCTGCCGAGCCTGCTTTCGGCTATAATGAAATTGTAATTCAAGTTGAGATTTATGAATATTTCGTTAAGTTTTTTATTGTGTATCGAGTAATAATTGTTAATAAATACAGAGTTTTTGCTAGAAAAAGGTTTTTTCTAGGTTACTTAGTTTAGTAAGTAGACCTAATGAAACTAGATACGAGTATCATGTTTGTTTTGCTTTTAAGACGGTTTACTTAAACACTCACAGGATACTCGAGCGCATGCAGAAACTGCTAAAGAAGAATTGGATGGTATTCCGCTGAAAGGCCGTAATATTCGCGTGCGGTATGCAGTGCACGGAGCTTCTTTAAAAATTAGCGAACTGAGTCCTCATGTCTCTAATGAATTACTAATAGAGGTTTGTTTTATGCAATGCTATTCGCCCAAACTTTCAAACTAGTGATATTACTCGTAAATCACATTATTAATTAGGCTTTTCAAATATTTGGCGATATTGAGCGAGCTGTGCATATTTTGGACGACAGAAGTCAACCAACTGGCGAAGGTATTGTTGAGTTTGAACGCAAGCCAGGTGCAGTCGATGCTCTTAGAAGAATTAACGAAGGAGTTTTTCTTTTAACTAGGTACATTGCTTCTACATTTATTCTAATAAGTACATAATGGACCGCAAACGAAGCAATGGCATTTTTATTAGCTTAAGAATTGATTATTTTTCCGCAATGACATAGAGGCCTTCTATTTTAGTATAAAATGTATGAGGGAGAAAGTAAAGTTGGGTGGTTTCGTTGCTGAATGCTTACTTCCATTTTAATACTCGCGCTATGCATGGTGCCAAATACCGGAGAAATTGTGAACTCAAGTTTAGCACTGCAGGTTTGTGCGTATTGTTTGAGTAGGTGACGATTTTCTTTGTGAGTTGTGAGTTATGCTTTTCTTCCATGTTGAATTTAATGACATGCCCGTATACATAAATGAATTTCATAGCTGGCGGTAAGCTGTTGCGGTTTTTAAATGGGCGCTCTTTTTCTGCGAATAATCTATATGTAGTATACATTAGGTTTGAACAAATCGCTACGTTTTACTTTTCATTGGTAAAAAAGGCTGATATACTGATGTTGTAGTTAGAAACACCGTTTTCTTGTATCAGCCTTTTTGTACATTTACAAAGATCTCCTGAAAGTCGTTGTAGGTATACGAAGGCAGCTAAAAAATTCTGGGGTCTGGTTGGCTGAAATCGTCAGACATCGCCAAAAACGTTGCTAAAAATAGAATCTACAGTAATCTGCGGGGGGTTTCTCAACTTCTGTTGGGATGTGTAAACCCCCCAGACCTCCCACGCTCATGTGAGGTCGTCGGTATGTGTATGCGAAACATTTTTTGAACATAGTGTTATATAGGTTTGCTGTTGCGCACATTATATTACCTGCCTGAAATGGGATTTTCGTAATTTCCAGCTATACTTGTTCATGAAAACGGAGTCAGGAAACTTAAATAGTTTGTATTGCGGAATCAGAAATGATTCTGCTGCGATATATACATATTACATATATTTATAAAATGTACGCGCTTGAAGCTAAATAGACAATGAATCGAATTTCATGTGTAAAACGTGCGAAACAGTGAAGAATTATTACATATAGATAGGCCTCAAAATCTTTGTCCCGTACACAAAAAAGGCGTGGTCAGAAACGTCTTGGACGAGGGGGTGTTGTATCCTTAAGGAAGGGTCAGACAGGCCAGGCAGGTACTGTTCAACGATTCTGAGCTGTCAGAACATTTTCTGCATTACTTTTGAGGACAAAAGCAGTATTACTGTCGAAATTTTTTCGGCGCTTCGCTCCGGATTAGTTATTTTACGTACCTCCTGTTTACTCAAAACGCCCAAAGTCGTGTCAAAATAGTCTAAAAGTCGAAATTTATTTCCAAATTGATCAATTTATATGTTTTTAGTGTTAAAAGCGATGCAATGCAGTCAAAATAGACTAAAAATGTATAACTAATGCAGTATTACCTACCACATTTTTGCATTTTATATGGGCTATTTCGACCATTTTTGCCACTTGACTTGCAAAAAAGCGTGAAGACCAAATTTGCTGGACTAGATTATTGGGATTATTACCCCATCTAAGCTATGATATTCAGCTGTTCTTTTTTAATTTTGTGAATACCGTGATACTCGATGCTACTATTCTGTAAGGTTAAGTTATTTAAATAAAACGCTGCCTTTTGTCGTGTGTTTATCTAGCAATTTTACTTTATTGTTGATGAATCGAGTGAGTAATCATATGTACAACTTTTCCTTTATAGTTGGGTGAAATGTTTTCACACTTGGAGTTCAAAATTAAATCGGTCATATCGCAGTTTCGTAGAAATGAAAAAATAGTTAACATTTATCTATTGATGGGCAAAATGCAAAAGCACGTCGAGATCACGCTTGTTGTTATTCTATACTTTGCTGTTGCATTGATATATTTATTGCCCTTCATTTGGTTGGAGTGATTGATTAGGGAAATGAGCGTTCGCATGAGCTTATATAAGTGAAACAAAAGGTTTTCGTCGATAGTACAGACATGATTACCGCATATCTAACTGCGATTGTCTTTGTGTGCCTATCATACGTGTAAATAATCAAAAGTTTTTGGGATGAGGGTAAAGTAAGTTGTTTCCTTGAAAGAGGAGAATAACTGATTTGATTTTTAACGCCAAATTTTCTATAGCGATTGATCCTATGTTGATGGATTATTTAGATATTTTTGTTATTCCTCACACCGCCCCTTATGTAAATATTCGTAGTTGATTTTGCGTGAAAACAAAGAGTGATAAGGGAGATGGAAAGACTTGGACCATTAAATATGCACGAACTAATTGGAGAAATTGTTTGGATGAATGAATTGGACAGTCCGTGGCTTTAAAAATGAGTATACATACTTGACATCATACTGTTAGACGTATCGCTTGGCGCTTTTTCATGGTTCGAGCAATGGGTTCGATCTTAAAAGGGCCTTAGGGGGGGTATGTTTTCAAAAGTTCTGATAGGAGGGGATACCCGGGCTCCATACCCCCCCCTCGGTGTGCATGTGTGGTATTTATATATCTTGATTTTTGTTATTAATCTTTTTGAATATCTAGGTATAGGAAAAGTTTGCTTTTGTGCTTGTTATGGGTTAAGCACGATTTTGACCGCGAATAAATGAATTTGATTACATAGGGCTGTAGTCTGCGCTACTTTTTCATTTGTGTAGCAAAATTGTAACAATTTATGATTGTCATGGCAACATATCTTTTTTACATTGCTGTTCATCAACTGATCTAACTTGTTCAGTTTTTCATGAAATCTTTGAAGTTAGGGGTTTTCAGCAATCCTAAGCCAATTTTTGTTGAACCTTTGGAACCACGAGATGTTGAAGATGGACTTGGAGAACATATGGTTCAGAAAAACCCGCAATATTCAAAGTCAGTTTTTAGAAAAAAATTGTATTTGTACCATATATTGGACATAAGGAGAATTTGTTTTAAAATTAATTCAGAGAACGCATGCAGCCGCCTAGGTTTGCATTGCCTGGTAGTTTTGAGTTTGAGTTTGGGAATCGATGGAAAGAGTTGTATCGCGTAGAGCGTATGAGACGCGATCAGCTCGAACGTGAGTTCAGAGAAGCTCGTGAAAAACTGGAAAACGAAATGGAGTTAGCTTACCAAGAGTATCAAACTGCTCAGTTGCGCGAAGGTGCTTAAGTTGTTTTCAGTTTGACAAAGCGTAAATTCTGCCTTATCTTCACTTCTTTTTATAACAAAGATTTGAGGAGGAGACAGGAGGAACTTGAACGTTTGGAAGCTTCTCGGCGTGATCGAATTGAGCAATATAGAATGCGAGAGGAGGAGCGGAATCGGGAGCGCCAGCACATGCCTCCGGTTGGATTAACACCTTTCCAACTGCCGGTATACACCTACCATCTCATGTTTTGAGTTAGCTATGCTACCGCGTTTCCTATGTATGTTTAATATGGTCGGCCGCCTCTTCGTGCTCTAAAAATGTACGATCTCGTATTTTTAGTTAGGTACGAATTATGGCTGTTCTATGAGTAATTTCTAATTTCTTTTTCTATAACTATTATCTATAAAGATATTATTTTTAAGGCATATATTTGTTCACTAGGCGAGCTGTAGGTACGCAATTTCGGTTTTATTTATTCAAAGTACTCACGATATTCTGAAGTCAGCACTTACTCCCTTTGGTAAATGTCGATCGGATATCCTGGCAAGTTGAATTATTACTTAACCAGGGGATTATGAAGAGATATCCTCAGGAATTACTATGTTCTCTTGGTGGTTTGTACCTATAACATTTAACTGGATCCGTTTTTGCGAAAACCATTTAACACGACGCATTCACTTACATGAGTATTTTGTCATACATAACGTGTGTTTGCGTGCTTATACTTTCAAGTCGTTGATCGTGATACTTGCCGGGTTTCTTTCTACCCTCTGATTCCTTTCCATACTATTCGCATTTTAGATTCTCCTCCGTTTAGCAAATTCTTGCTACCCAAACTGCTCTAGCCATTTATAAATGGTTTCTTATTCCTAGCCACACTCCTTAAGGTTTATTAAAAAAAAAGGATTTTTAAAATCATATGCTATGCGGGAAACGCATAATTAATACTGGAACTATGAAAAATCATAATTTATAGCATCGTTGCGTGTGTTGATTATAAAAGGTCTTGAGAGGTTTGCGTGGATGTCAACTTCTTCCCCTAGAAAGTCTCTTATTTACGGAAATTCTTTTATCCTCCCCTCTGAATTTTTGATTCTAAAAAACCATTGAAAAGGTGCTGTTTTAAATGTTTTTAGCGATCCTTGGCTTAAAAGTGTCATTTTGAGCCTTCGCGCCATAAGCTCGTTTATTACTACATTCTGTTCAATCTACACGATTGGTTTTCATATTTTTCTGAAAGTTGCAAATATAAAATTTCGAAAACGTATTGTGAGAAACACAAAAAATTGTGTTTTTGACGCATATCCATCGCTTTTCAGTCATAAAAGGCAATTAGTACTAGCTGAGGTAACTTTTACTCAAAACGGCAGAAAACACTCACTGAAAAGACACCTTTTTAATTAATTAAGGATTTAGTGTTGCGACCGACTTGATGCAGGAGAAAATCTCCAACCTTATCACATGTGCAGAGGGTCATGTTTAAGGGGGCGGGGGCGGCCGCTCCCTCTTAGCCGTTAAAATTTTTCGAATGATTGATAATGCACGAAAAGGTCGATAATTCGTTTGTTTTTGTTAAATAAACTCCAAATTTTCAACGCTTCGCGCAAAAATTAAAGGAATTTTCATCATTTTGTCTCATGCGCAACAAAAAATGACCCTATTCATTCATAGTCTTTTGAGAAGGTCTTCAACCCACACCAGAAAAGTTTTACCCCAGAATTCTCCATTTTCCAAAAGTTTGAAAAATTCGTAGAAGAGGTGCTGTTTTCAGTGTTGTTAACTATCTGTCTGCTCAAAACTGTCAAAATTTCGGCGCTTCGCGCCATGAACTCTTTTTTTACTATGTTTTCTTCAATTATTCTAATTTTTGAATTTTTTCATGTTTATATGCTCTACAACGCTGTAACATCGTCAGAAAACGCCGAAAACGATTTTTTGACGCATATCCGCCATTTTTGAGTCCAAACAAGGCACCCCGCCTCCCAGAATTCCCATGTTGTGCATATCTGGATATAACCCATTGCATCTTAGATCCGCGTCCCCCTTGAACGAGTCCTGTATACGGGCCACCCTGCGTGTAATGACTAATGTTCGAGCAATGATGCCTAACGTTCGATCGGTTGCAATTATAGTTCGAAGGAGCTAGCTGGAATAGTCTAGCTGAATAATACACTTCTCATCTACGAATACTCGTCTTCTGAGAATATGACTCTTAGACTTCTATCTAAGGATCTGGTTCTCCTGAGACTATTTGGTCCTAAGCTTTTTAGTGTATCGTAAAAGTGATCATGACTCAGCGGTTTTATACTAATGTACGATGAAATTATTTTGAATTTGAGTAAGTTATGAAAGGCTCTTCTGTGTTTTCCTGTATCGAATTTTCAGATTAAGTGTGCATAATGCTTTCCTCATGCAGTTCCTAAAATTTTTTAAACTTCTTCTTGGATGTTGTTTTGGAATTTTGCTAATACCTACCTAAAATGTTTGATTGCCTAAGCATTAGTAATGTGGGTACGGTTTGTTTATTCGCTGATACATTCTGTTCGGTTGTGGTCTACTGCAGTTTTAATGATTTACCTGATTTGATTCAATCGATTTGCATATACATATTTATATAGTGAGCATAAATTGCCTTCATTCATTGGCTCGTTGTAAACTTGTTTTGGCTGGTTGTCAGAGCGAGATCTGCAACTAATGGCCTATTTTCATTATGGAAATGCAGTGTCATTCTGTAGGCAGCCTTTCTCAGTCTCACTGAACCATTCAGCACGTTCTACAGGTAAAGGCACTATTCTCAGTACTAGAATAGATTGAAAGAAACGAAACGGTTTCCTACTAATTGATGCAACTTCTGACGCATTTAGTTTTTATCGTAATCAGTGGCGGATCTAGGATTTTCCTACGGTGGGGGGCGCTATCCCAACTTTTCCAAAAACAGTCAAAAATAGGTCCAAAAAGTTGCCCTTAACGCGCGAAATAGCGTTTTTTCGGTGTTTTACATTGTATACTTTTACATAAAATCACTTTTGACGCAATATTTATTTTCGACAATTTTGTGCAAAAAATCAATGAATTTCGTTGGCTTTAACAAAAATCTGGCGCGAAGCGCCGGAAAATATGTGAAATTAAGGCGGATAGACGTCTAGAAGCATGATTTACTGCTTGATTTCCTGTATTTATAGCATTTGATGCGAAACATCGAAATTAGTAGTTTTTAGCCCATTTTGACCTGGATCGATAGAAATTTGGTGAATCGAGTTAAATTTTTAAAAACAAATTTTTTAAATTCAGTAAAATTTTGATTTTTTGATCGTTCAAACTTTATTCTGGGCTGTATATGGGTAAACATGAAAGAGCTGTATGTGGAGTTCCTTTTTTGAAAATTCGGGTCCGGGTCTAAAAAAACTCTAACTTTATTTCTTACCCATACAACAAATCTATCTACACCAATCAATCGATGAACAATTTCTTAAACTTGTTCTCCATGTCTCATGTCTTTCTCTTATGTGGGCGGATTAGAAGACAAAATTATGCATAAACATAAATGCGGTGGAAAAGTTTGCATTTACTAGCTCAAAAGTACACTAGAAACCTGGAGGTGTTTTAGACGCACTTCGAGGAGTTTTTTCCCTTTGGAACTTTTCTGAGAAACAACATTTTTTTATCTCGGCGTCAATGAGGTAGACAAAAGTAAAGGCTTTTTTGAGCATTTATTGACTTGCTAAAAGCAATATGAAGAAAATTTTCAATTATTTTTCGCTTGATTTCATAGGTACTAAAAAAATCTAAGCGGGAATTTTCGTTTACCAAGTCGTAGTGAGTAGGAGGGTGGCAACGGTGTGCGTTGAGGGTGCGTGCAAAGTATCTTCACAAGCGACTAAATATTTAGGGTATGGAGGTAGCTGGCTAATTTCAGACGGCAGGGGAAATGTCCTATTTTTAATAAAAAAACGACTAAAAATGCCTTTGCACAGGAGAAAGCTCGTTTTGTGTCTTAAGTTCATGGTTAAAAACTTTAATTTTTTTAGGGGTGGAGATGTCAAATTTGGTCTGGTATCTCATACGTGTTTCTTCGCAGTTCGGCTTTTGAATTAGATTTTTCTGTATTGTTGAAAAGGTAGGTACGCGTTCGTAAAATAAGTGCAGGTGTATACAAGCTCGTTCAAACCAACAGGCTTTCTGTAACTCGTAGTCTCGTATATCACCGAACGTCACTTATTACGATAATGAATCTGTGGGTAAATTGTTCCATTCGGCTTGAGCTGAGAACAATAGGAATTCGTTATAGCTTTATCAATTAGTATTATATCTGTTGTTTTGATCTGTTGGATGGTAAAAGTCATGGTCTACAGGTTGACGAATGTATAGTTTATTTTATATATATGACGAATAGTCTGTTGCATTTGTTCGGGAGCTGAGCTGTTCGGAACGATTAGGGTGTCTACAAAAGTGTCTTGAACTATTATGACGGGAGTGATATCTGTAGTATATCGCGTTATAGAATAATCTTTAACATTATACGACGTAAATCTTTATAAGCCACTTTTTGTAGCCTAATTCATTTATGTCAAATTGAGTGAAAAAAACTGTCTCCTATAATTGCTCTTATGGTGTTTGCACAAACATGCTCGCAAATTGAGTTTAAATTAAGTACTCTTAATGCAGTTCTCACAGCGTTTGTAGTGCACCATGTTGATGTGAATAGGCTCTTGTTCCTAGATAACCGCTTCTCCCATTTACTAATTTGAGAAGCTTAATAGATAGCATGTTTTTAAAGCAGGAACAGATGCTGCAAATGCGCTTGGGAATGGAGAAACCACCTCCTCGTCAAATGGATTTGCACCGCAGTGAGCTGCCTGTTTCGAATGTCATGCTTCCAGCTTCTCGATGTAATTCAATCGTTTTAGTGATCTCACGGTTGAAATGACTATACATTCATGTTTTCTGTTTAGCCAATGAGCAAATCGCGCATGGAGTTCAGCGTCTGATGCAGTTTGTACAGCAAGGTGGAGTTCATAGTTTTTTTATGTTATATTTCTTAAGTGAAGTTCAATTGGTAATAAGAAAAATATGCATATCGCTTATTTGAGCGCTGTTTAATTTGAGGAATTTTAGGTTTTCGCTTCAGTATATAATAATGTGATTTAAATAGAGTTGTACAAAGGCTTCAAAGGCAGGGGCGGATTTAGGGGGGGCCCGCCTCCCTCCCCATCGGCCCAGAATAGTGCGCAAGATTAAAGATTTTTGAGCGATTTTTAGCGGTTTCCGATTTAAAACGGCTTATTTTTCCGTCCAAGTCAGGGTTCCGCCCCCCCTTAGGGAAATCCTGGATCCGCCACAGTTCAAAGGGTATAGTTTTTTATTATTGCTCTAGCTTTTGCTTTATTATTGCTCTACGTCATTTATTATCGAACTATTTTGTAGTTACTCGCAAGTGCAAAACGCAGTCGCTTTTAAGTTGAAAACTGAAATCCGTATTGGCATGTGACTCCCGCCCCCATCTCTACAGGGTCAGACAGGAGGAACTGTCAAGCGATTTTTGACTCATAGAGCATTTTTGTCTTTGCTGAAGGGTCAGCCAGTTAGCTACTGTCCGCGATTGTGAATTAACTGGACGTTTTCTGCACATTCTTGAGGACAAAAGCGTTAATAAGAAGCAAAAAATTTTGTGAATGCTCTTGCGTGCTTTTTACAAAAAAAGTGCCAAAAATTGATTAATTTCTATAGTTTTAATCTTAAAAGCTATATAATTCGATCGAATGGACATAAAATGCGGTATTAGCACGAAAAAGCATTTTATGTGGTATTTTTTTTACCATTTTCGTCGTTTGAATAGCAAATCTTCGTTTAACACGAAATTTACTTGAGTGGATTTTAGGGATTCCCACGTGCCTTCCTTGACCTTGTGCATCTATGTCCCGGCGGCACATCTCTAATGAAGAGAAAATATATTTTGGTGTGGGTATGCCCAAAAAATTTTCATTTAAATTGACCTTTTTGGGCTCGAAAACAATGAGTATACATGTCAGAAAAAAACTATTTTTGACGTTCCTAGCGATGCTGTTTTGTTTCTTAACAGTTACGAGTAAAAGATGGAAAATTTGCAAAAAAAACTGAACATACATAAGCAAAATTGCGATTGGGCGCTCCAAAAAAGTCGCTAGCGACGCTAAAAACCGGACATTTCTTAAGATTTTTCGAAAAATCGCAAATTCTGGGGGTTTGAGAGGTAAGCAGCAATTTACAGAGGTCAGCGCATACATGCACATAGGGAGGAGGTATTAACCCCCACCGCTGAGGGGGTCAGCCAGACAGGTACTGTCCGGCGATTTTGAGCTGACGGAACGTTTTTTGCATCATTTTTGAGTTCCAAAGGAGTAAGTATCTCAAAATTTTTCCGGTAGTACTTTTATGTACATTTTACCCAACAATCGCCAATTTATGTATTTTTTAGAGTTAAAAGTGATATGCTGCAGTCAAAATGGACTAGAAATGCTTTAAAAATGCGAAATTACCACGAAAAGACCCTTTACAGGCTGTTTTGACCATTAGGCCGTTTGAACAAAAAAAACTTGTGAACCTTAAATTAACTGTTTTGGATTTCTGGGATTTCACCCCGCCCTTTCGACTTTGATCTTGTGCACCTATGAGTCAGCAGCTACGGTTTTCTCTGTATTCGGTAAATAGTTTTCCGGATTCACAAATGGCAACGTCTTTGTACGTGCACAAAAATTTTTGGTAGGACAAAAACTATAAACAGGTCTAAACATTCCGAAAAATTTTCAGAAATCGTCTCTTCTATATTATGTCTTTGCAATGGCGAAAATTGCGTCTAAGAATGCAATACTGTCAAATTTTTCGGCACTTTGCGCAGTTAACTGTGCTATTTAGTACTGAGTTTAAAGCGTGAAGCAGCCGAATAATTTCAGTGCTCCATAAAATATAGTAATTTCCACTGTCCTTCACTAGATAAAAGTCTTAACTTGACTTGAACTTATACTATATGTCGAAACTGATATGCACAAATTTGATAACTTTTGTTTATTGTTTTCACGAAGCTTCAAAATTGTGTTTGAGACGGTATGAATGACTAGATATTTTGGCGCTTCGCGTCTATTAAGTTCTCTGAATTGAGCTATTCATTAATAAAAAGGCCGCAAGTTATGTCTGAAAAAAGTAAAAATATCGAAGTATTTTAGCGCTTCGCAACGTATTGATAATTATATTTTTCACCGTAATGAACACAGAAATTGACTTAACGACACTATTAAAGGTTGGAATTGAAAAATCCATTTTCATATAGAAAGCTTTATTGTACCTCATTTGAGTACCCTAAAATTTACATGAGCAAAATGCACAACGACTTTTGTGGACTATCCTGGTACGAGCACAAAGTGACCTTGTACAAAAAACACTACAGCAGCAACTATACTGAGGATGGAATACCCAATTTTATTTAATTGCACAACCGACTTTGAATATTTCGATGAGTTCAGTGCTGTTTTAAAAAAATTTTTATAACAGAACGAATATCATTTTGAAGATATTGATTTGGGGCGATAATTAAGAATTTTAGGAAGATAGAACACCGTTAAGAATTCTAGAGTGCCTCTACTTTGGCTTAGGGCTCTTATGGTCTATCGATCTGACCGTACCTTTGCAGATTATTATACCTATTAAATTTTTCACGTCTTGCTGTTATCATCAATAGAATCCAAGTCTACACTTTTTTGATTTATCATTCAATTTGTCTTGTAATATGAATTTTTATACCACTTCGACAGAAAAGCGTCTTTCTATGCTTGCGAGAGTTTTGATTATTGTTTGATTTACTTTTTCTCTTAATCAGATCTTGGAACGACTTATGAAAAGTTTCACTAGTGTGATTTTACTATCGATTACGTCGTCTTGTCTAATTTAACTTCGCCTGCCTGTTCCGTAACAAATAAGTTTTGCGTCGTCTTTCTCATTTTTGTAGGACGCCTAGGGGGCATTGGAAGCTTATCTCGTTCTATAGATAATTTTGGTAATCACACTGGAATTTCATCGCCCGACGTCTCATTTCAGCAACCGAGAAATCCTCTAATGGTGAGATCCTATAAATTTGAAGACTTTATGACATGTGCACGTTGATGCAGTCAACGTTTACGGTAGCATATGGCGACTAGGCTGATTGTAAATTTAAATTTTCAGGCGCGAAGCATTTTTAAGATATCAAGCATACACGTAACGGCTCGAAATTTCGGGTGGGGGTCCCTGGCCATTTTTAGGGGGAGCGGGGGTTAAATGACCTCTAATTTTTGACCAAAAAAACGGCCAAAGCATTCCATTTTTATAAAAACTGGGGTGGGGCAGTTTTTTTTTGTACAAGGTCCGTTTGTACATGTGCAAAGATGGTCCCCAAAAGTCTTTGTACATTTAATACATTCAAATTTTTGTGTAATATAATATAGTTTAGTAGCGATTTTAGTGTGGTAAAACAGGGTGACAAACAATTACTCATTTCGGCGCGAAGCGCCGAAAATTTTCGGGAATTTTACACCTTTTCACGTTTTTGTCTTCCCAAAAATCTTTGTACATTTTGTAAACACAAATGTTTGGGTACTATTATATGGTATAGTGGCGATTTTAATGTGGTATAAACAGAGTTGCTTAACTTTTGGTTGTGTATTTTAGCCAATTTATGGGTCTCTAAGGGCAAAAATCAGTAAGAATCGTCCTAAAACAATAATTTGACATTTTTCATTTTGAAATGCAATTTCTGTCATTATAAAGATATATAGAACACATAATTACTCATTTCGGCGCCAAAATTTTTGCGAATTTAAGACTTTTTTGCAATTTTTGTATTCCCAAAAATCTTTGTACATCATGTACAAAGACGGTGTCGAAAAGTCTTTTTACATCGGGAAAAATCTTTGCAGAGTACAAAAAAACACTGTGTGGGGTTCACAAATTTTCTGGCTTTGGGGGTGAGGTGGGCGACCAATTTCGGGTGGGGGATCCCCCATCAATGTAATAACGTGTTGTCTATCCTCGTAGCATGCCTAAAAACAATTCTAGAAAATTATTCTTAAGAACATTGTAGCAGAAAAATCTGAATCTTGTGGTCTGAGAAGGCAGCCGAACTTGGCTGCATTACTGGCAATCTCTGTAGGCAGGCTTAAGTTCGGGATTGATTTTTCCAGAGGAATGGTGAACCAAAATATTTTGTATTATATCTGAATAACTATTTCAATTTTGTAGAGAAGGTTTTTGCATTTCACCTCGTTTTTGAAAAGTTATTCAAATTGAATTCTAATTATTCTAAATTCGATTGACTTCGATGAAACGCCGCTCGTTTTAAAGTAAATCAATGAAATTTTATACCCTACCCCAAAACAACAAGTAAGAGTCATGTATAAATTATGAAAGTGGGTAGTTTTTTCGTTAATTCCTCATTTACATCAACTTATAATACTTAGCTGGTTAAAGCTCTAGCTGCTCCCTGACCGGCTGGGATTTTTAATTATTTTCTTTTTTCTTTCGTGAAAATTTCATTTTGCACGTCGACCAAACGATCACTAGAGTTCATTTTCGCGGCTCTGGCTTGTCATTTGCATGGCACGAAAAAAAGACAGCTGGAGAACATTGCAAATAAATCTTTGAGGTTGCATATGTTATCAGGTATAGCTCGGATATCTGTCATTGTCAAGGTTTTCACACTATAACTTACCTCATTTTACATGCAGAAGTAAACTGGCGTTGTTGAAATTTCTTATTAGGTTTTGCACGTAAAATCTTATCAGGAAAGTATTTCGTGCAGTAAAACTGAATTTGGCATTTAGTAATGTTTTTGACTTATTTCTGGGCAATTCAGGATTAATTAGAATATCCTGAATCGAAACCAAATTACGACATCTGTACCGTTATCTAGTCAAATTAGTAGCCTTCAAGGCACTTAGTACTGAAGAATAAAAAATCGCGCAAAACAGCTAAATTAGGCGCTGAGCGCCAAAAATATAAACGTTTTTACTGGTTCCGTCTGCTGATAATTTTCGTACTTCAAAATTCACGGACTCGAACAAAAGATTTTCGTATAGGCCAGGGGGAAGTACATACATACCTCTTAAGTACATCACTTATTACACAAAACAGATTTTCATTATACGTCGATTGGTACCCATTTATTTTCGGTTTCCTCCATTCATCGTAACGTTTATCTATATTCTGAATATTTCTGATCTTTTCTTCCACTTTCTGATGTTTCTAGCGACCCAAGCCGGGGCATCCTCCGTTTCGAGCAGAAAGTACGGATCGCCGAACTTCGTGGGGCCCTGAACCAGAACGCGACGGGGCTTACTTCCGTTGAACGTTTCCACGTATAAGATCGTTGCGAATGATATGTCAAGTTGTTCGGCTCTGCTGAATAGCTGTGAATTCGTGAAAACCAAACTGCTATACTTTTTAATTTTATCTTGCTCTTTGATTAAATTTCTGTATATAAGAATAAAGTTTTCTATGTCATTTGTCGCTTATCGCGCTTATTCAAAGTGGCTGATTAATGAAGTACTTACCTAGTATAAACTCATGATTAAGCATGCTGCTCAGGATGCTGGGGTCATCCTTCAGCCTAAATTTTCCTGCGTCGATTTTTTTGCGTGAAAGGTTATTTAATGGAGTTTTGACGAGGCATGCAGGTTTTTTATATCAAAGATTTTCAAAAAATCAACGTTCTTTTACGCATTAACGACGGGTTTTTATCACTGTTGTATGACTGTTGTGAAATTGGAAACTACCCATACATGTTATTACGGAGCATGTCTCCAAAGTCAGAAATTTCTAATCCCCTTCCCCTGATTCTTGGAGAAACTTTCGTTTTTTGACCGAAAATTGGAGGTAATTCACCTCTCGAATGGCCGGGGACCCCACCCAAAATAAGCTGTTAGAGCATGTCAAATTTTTTCGGTGCTTCGCGCGAATTATTCATTTTCTGTGTTGGTCTTTGTAAAACACGAAGTTAAGGAATTGTTTGTCGATTGAATGATGTGAAATCAGTTGTATTGATGATTTGAAAGCGAGAATTGCCTTATTTCAGTATGAGATGAAGGGAAAATGTTCGAATTTTTCAAAGTTTTACTTCACCATTGCATAGATCTCACTGAGATACGCTCAGAAATGCCTTTGTTTTCGCCTATCTCTTAATAATTCTCGAGATATTTGACCTTGCAATTTTCGGGTTCTCTCCCCTGAAATTCCTCACCTCCACGGATGTATCACATGTATGTACGCTGCTGAGATAAGATGAGATGCAAGCGAAACCATTTTCTGTTTCGTTGAATCTTCAGGGTGCAAAATTAAATTTTAGGTGGTGGTTAGCGAAGAACAGGTCATATTGGTGCTGTTTTTCACCTCACGCGATGACCGTTTGCTTATCCAACAAATTGGCGCTCTCAATATTAGGGATTTGCACTATTGTCACTTTTATATATTTTTTACCGTGGAATGAGAAACAAACGCCGAAATCTGTCTCATCGATCTTGCGCTCAATATCTTTCATTAATTCCGTTTCTGTATTGAAATCAAATGTTAAACGACTTGATGTGATAAATCGACTGACCGTAAGTTCAATTCATTTCAGCCTTTTGTATGTTTACTTCTATCATGTCTCATAATCTCTAGAAAAGTCAGGGCCACAGGGTCAAAGAGCCATAAAGCTTAAAGATCACTTGTTACTATCATATATTACTGAATGTTTGTTTGCAGGCTTATAGCTCTGGGGAATAAGGGGTCTGAACCCCCCCCCAAAAATTTAGAAGAATCGGAAAAATAGGACTTTTTAAACGTTATTGTGTGCTATTTTTGGGCTTAGTCCCCCAGAATTGGTGTTGGTCCCCCAAAATAGGACGGCCAGCTATGTGCCTGTTTGTTTGACCGGTCAGATGCTTTCTTCAATGCCTTTACACATGCACACTAGGGTGTATCCCCCTTATTAAAACTTGAGAAGCATCGCTTATCGGCATAGGCGGTGAGGGGGTATTACCAGTGATCGACCGGGTTCAAGAAAGCCGGGCCCGGGCTTACATGCTTAAGGATATACCTTACATGCTTAAGGATATACGAGTATAGATATATACCTAATATCAGTGTGTTTTTTTGTACAAGGTCCGTTTGTACATGTACAAAGATGGTCCCTAAAAGTCTTTGTACATTTTGCACATGCAAATTTTTGTGTACTATAATATATTACAGTAGCGATTTTAGTGTGGTAAAACAGGGTTTTCGATCTTAGGTAGTGTATTTTTAGCTAATTTCTGGGTTTATGACGCTAAAAATTACTAAAAATTATCTGAAAAACGGCGCGAAGCGCCGAAAAATATTGACATTTTTCCATTCTAAATGCAAATTCTGCCATTTTAAAGATATATAGGACAAATAATTTATCAGTTCGGCGCGAAGCGCTGAAAATTTTGGGAATTTTACACCTTTTTACAGTTTTTGTCTTCCTAAAAATCTTTGTACATTTTGTACACACAAAATTTTTGGGTACTATAATATGGTACAGCAGCGATTTTAGTATCGTAAAAACAGAGTTCTTCGACTTTTCGTAGTATGTTTTAGCTAATTTCTGGGTCTCTAAGGGCAAAAATCACTAAGAATCGTCTTAAAACGGCGCGAAGCGCCGAAAAATTTGACATTTTTACTTTTGAAATGCAATTTCTGCCATTATAAAGATATATAGAACACACAATTACTCATTCCGGCGCGAAGCGCCGAAATTTTTTCGAATTATAGACCTTTTTTGCAATTTTTGTCTTCCCAAAAATCTTTGTACATGTACAAAGACGGTCCCGAAAAGTCTTTGTACATCGGGAAAAATCTTTGCCGAATACAAAAAAAACCGTGCCTAATATAGGTATTTACTGACGATGTTGTGTTCACGTATAGCCTGTATACATATGATTATAATTAGTATAAACGTCAATAATTAATATACATGATAAGTTTAGACAGATATAGTAAGACAAAAATACATACAAAATTTCGAATTAAATATGAGTTAAAGATTCGAAATAGGTTATGACTACAAGATATTATCATAATGTTAAGATAACGCTTTATTATAAGATTTTGCCATCTATGTCTATAGGTACATTCTGAAATTAAATTTAGCCTAGCTTTTATCATCGAAGAGTTTGCCATTTAAGTATGTATTTTTTAAATTAAATTTAGATTAGCTATACGCCAGGTGATCGATCGATGCTAGGGATTCCGACCATTTTTCACCATCCATGACCTTGACTGCAGCTTAAATAAAAATTAAATATATTTTTCACAAGCAGTATTTCTGACACAAACAAGCAGCTTCGTTTTCCACAGTCATCAAAGTAATTAAAAAAAATTTTGGACGCTTTGCGCCAATTAATGTATCAGCAATTTATTACATGTGCATGATTAAAAAGGGTCTAGCAACTTAATTTTAATGATTCTAGCGTTCTTTGCTTGAACTTTCCGAATCGTTAAGCGCTGTTTTATGTTACATTATCATAAAAAAGTAAGATAAATATTAAGCACTCATTAAATCAGCTGATTCCTGCTGCATCACATAATTTCGGTTTGATATTCTAACAAATTACAGATCTACTGATGCCTGTGATCAGCACAGTTCTGTAAAGAACTTGCAATATATCTTTAAGGGCAAGAAACGTGAGAATATGGCTAGCTACAAAATTGAATAGATGTCCTGAAACAATTTTAGTTTGTAATTGTGTGTGACAGAAATCTTAACGAATTATAATAAATCTTAAATCTTAGCTGATTCCTACTGCAGTTCCTCGACTGAATGGAAAGTTTTTGGTTACCTATAAACCTTTGCAGTGCCACCACCTGCTACTCGTACATATGCTGCAACGATCGATCACTATTTATGCTGCACAGTATTTACATTCATAAATACATATCAGACTCTCAGCTGGACTGCACTGCAGTAATTCATGGTGAAATGACGCATAAAAACACAGAAATGCTGTAATAAAAGTAAATATGAACTCGATGTTTAGAGCTAGGAGGATATTACGATGATCCAGATGTGTACAGAAAGGCCCAAAACAGTGCATACTAGCAGTTTTAATCCATTTTTAGAGACAAATGTTGCTAACGTGATGGTACCACTCGAGCACATTAAGTTCTAAAAATTACTTTTTAATTAGGCCCGGGCCCGAGGCCTTTTCAGCCGGGCCCGATCTGGGCCCGTGTACTCGGTCGATCGCTGGGTATTACCCCTACCTAAGGTCTTGGAAGATCAGGTACTGTCGGGTGATTTTGAGAAAAAAGGTAGAAAATTTTACCTAAAAAGGTAATTTCATCGCTAGAAACCCATAAATTGGCTTAACTTCACTAATGAGCGTCAAGAAACCCAGTTTACTGCATATAACGTGGTGGTGTACCATTTAAATTGACATTTTGGAAGCGTCTTTGTGCATGTAGAATGTGACTGTGTACAAAAAACAGTGACTACCATTTACTATATGACGTTTCTTAGATTCCCCCTTCTGGCCGCTAGCCTTGCCCATGTATGAGAAGCATACCCCCTCTCAGTCCATTTTGGACGAAAACTGCTTGAACCATGAAAAAGCGTCACATGATGGCTAAGAGTGTAGTTTCAGGTACATATAGGTACTTATTTTTCGAGCAATAGACTGTTTATTTTGATTACCTAGACACTTTTCTTCCAATATTTTGTACATATCTGATGTTAAAGGTCATTCCATTTTGCTCTTATTGTTATTGCTTTCATTCATGCGAAAAATAAAATACGACGAATGAAGTACAGAAATTTGACATTAAATAGGTGAAAAATAACTCATTAAACCCCCCACCCCCAATGGAACTCGGTGCCCCTCCCAGAGCTTTTAACCGTGTGCGTGCATGCTATCCAGTGACAAGTAAATGAATACTTTTAATTATTTGATTTAATATGCGTCAGCGCAATGGCGTTTGTTACGATGTTCAATTAGCACATTGTACTTGCAGCATCATTTCTGATTCTGTAAATACAATTTTTCAGCTTTCTGAGTTCAGTTTTTGAGCAAGTTTAGTCGAGTAGTTATAATTATCAATATAATACTAAATAAAACATTGTTATTCAGCCAAATAGTCATCAATATAAATGTCGCAATTCAGCTGAATAGTTTACTAATATAATATTAACTTGATTCGGGACGAAATATCCGCTTTTTAGGCAGCAAGTGGGTCACCTATTATGTAAAAAATATAGCTCACACAAAGACTTCCGGATATCTATGTGTTTGTGTGTACAAAGAGATTCATACGAAAAACTGCCTCTTCCTCAGGTCATTAGAAATCAACGGCTGTTGAGCAACTAAGGGATCGGTAATTACGAGTACACCTTCCTAAATGGGCTGGGGGTATTACCCCTTAATGTCCAAGACTTAAGTCATTGTGAGACTATTTCCGCGAAAATGCTTTAATTTTTTTGGCATTTTTGACCACACATTTGTATAAGGAGGGGCGAGGGGGTCTTAACGCCACTCTCAGGGTTTAAGACTTGAGTCACTGTCAGACGACTTTGAACTATCGAACATTTTGTGAATGATTTTTGGGACGAAAGTAGCAAAGATGTTAAAAACTTTTCGGTGCTTAGCGCTGAACTAGTACATTTTTGTCCTGTTTATAAATAGAATGCCTAGAATGAAGTTAAATTGATTTAAAAAGTCAAGATTTTCGGTGAATTCTTGAATTTTTTCGTCGATAAAAGTGACGAAACGATTCAAAATCGGATAAAAAGTACTAAAAAGTCAGTCTTCATCATAAAAACATTTCATATTGAATGTTTTAATAATATTTCGCATTTGACTCGCAAAAAACATTGCCCAGGTATGAATACCATACGCAATTTTCGTGAAAATATTCCAAAAATTTCCACCTACTTAAACGCGAATTATTGATTGATAGGTTTAATAAGGGTTAATACTATTAGGATGCATCGTTGTTTAAAAGAATATTTTAAGGGCCCTAGTATTGCAGTTGTCTTATTAACTCTTGCACGTGACTTCTTCACCATATACATATGAAGGTGCACTTTATAGTTTTTGCAAATAAAGTTAGAATGGATTATTCCTATCGTACGTTTAGCAATTGACAACGCTTGTCGGGGTTTTCCAATTTTAGATTGAAAACAGCAAAAACACCTAAAAAGCCTTTCAAATCTTCGTTTTTGTCTACATTCGCAAGATGATAAAAGCTTAGACTTTGAGGATGGCCGACTTTACATGGGGACTCCCCTAATTGTATTATGTTATATACGTGTGTGGTTCCTATCAGGAGAAATTTAAAGAATATCTTTTTGATGAGTAGCGTGCACTATGTGGGCTCATTTTTCCTGGGAAACTGAATTAGTCTAACCTATTTGCTTTAATGCGTTTTACAATCGTGCATATCTTATTATTTTAAATGTTTTTTGCGTAGATTGAGATAAAATGTTCATAAGTGTGTAGGAATCGAGATTCGTGTTCGTGCTCCACCGTTTGATTCAATTGTTCTCAGTCGACAACAGCTCGCCCTTGTTTATTCTGGATGACAATCTGCTCGCCTCTCTGGAAAAAATAGATGATTTTTTTGCCAAATTAGCCGTTGATGCATCTCGTTACGTAATCTTTGGTCTTATGGACCACGAGCGCTTCAGCATAGTTAAATCTGTAAGTGCACGTATTTAATTTTGCTCAGATTTTAATGTTCACGTTATCTCAATTGTTGTTGAAAAATGAGCCTTTCTAATGACATATACGTTCTCGAGTCATAAACCCATGCACGATCTCGAGGAATTTGTGGGGTTTTCACCCCCCCCCCCATCCCTCAGAAAAATTTTCACCCCCTCCCCCAGAAACATTTTCACCCCCTCTCCAGAATGCGCGATTTTCCCTAAATTTCTAAAAATTCGTAGGAAAGGAGCTGTTTTAAGCGTTTTTAGCTATCTATTTGCTCAAAAGTGTCAAATTTTTTGCGCTTTGCGCCATATAATCATTTTGTGACTATATTTTGTTCAATTTGTTCGAGTTTTTTCAAATTATTTTCCGAAATTTCTTCAATTTTTTATTCTCTAGAACAGCGTTTTTTTGTACAAGGTCCGTTTGTACATGTACAAAGATGGTCCCCAAAAGTCTTTGTACATTTTGTACATGCAAATTTTTGTGTACTCTAATATAGTACAGTAGCGATTTTAGTGTGGTAAAACAGGGTTTCCGATCTTTGGTAGTGTATTATAGCTTATTTCTGGGTTTCTAATGCCAAAAATTACTAAAAATTGTCTCAAAACGGCGCGAGGCGCCGAAAAATTTGACATTTTTCCATTCTGAATGCAAATTCTGCCATCTTGAAGATATATAGGACAAATAATATTCATTTCGGCGCGAAGCGCCGAAAATTTCTTGGAATTTTACACCTTTTTACAGTTTTTGTCTTCCCAAAAATCTTTGTACTTGTTGTACACACAAATTTTGGAGTACTTTAATATAGTACAGCCGCGATTTTAGTGTTATAAAAACAGAGTTGTTCGACTTTTGGTAGTGTATTTTAGCTAATTTCTGGGTCTTTAAAGGCGAAAATCACTAGGAATCGCCTTAAAACAACGCGAAGCGCCGAAAAATTTGATATTTTTCCTTTTGGAATGCAATTTCTGCCATTATAAAGATATATAAAATACACAATTACTCATTTTGGCTCGAAGCGCCGAAAATTCTTGCGAATTTCACACCTTTTTTGCAATTTTTGTCTTCCCAAAAATCTTTGTACATGTACAAAGACGGTCCCGTAAAGTCTTTGTACATCGGGAAAAATCTTTGCCGAATACAAAAAACGGTGCTCTAGAAAGATATAGCACGTTCAGAATGACGAAATACGGTGTTTTGACGCGTACCTACCATTTTTGGGTCAAAAAAAGGCACTTTAGGATTTCATCACCCCCCATCCCCCGAGTTCCCATGCTGTGTAGGTCTGATCTAACGTTAAAAGTAACGTTACTCAGATTTTTAGTTGTATATGTATGTAGGTACTGATATGAAACACCATTATGATTTACTTTACACGATTCAACCTTTTATATTAGCCTTTCTCATTCTGATCTTCTGCTTGTAAGATATCAAGCCAATTTAACGACAGGGAAGTAAGCGTTGAACTCGTGCAGCCTAGCGGCCATTTCCTACTGACATTAAATGACTCTGATAAATCGATTATTTTGGCCAAAATGGAAGATCGATCCAATTACTTTTACATTGAAGATATACCAGTCATTAACCGATCCTCGTTCGCCATTCCGAAGTAATTTTGTTTAGATAGTGTTTGATGTATTTATGATCGAAGTTCGCTAAGCGCCAATAAATGCCGTAGGCAGGCCCGTATCCAGGATCCGGCCAAGATGGAGGAGGGGTGGACCCGACATAAATTGGTCTTTATCTCGAAAAATTTGTCGGTATAGCTCGCAAAAAGAGCATTTTTCGACGTTTTTCTACATGCGCTAGAATCTGAACTTTTCGAGGAAAAATTTATATTTCAAAATGGTGAAAAGTCGAATATTTGACTACAAAGACATTAGATTTTTCTATCCTTCCGTGCATTATCTTGCCTTTCAAAATTTTTTTCCGGCCATGGGAGGCCGCCCCCTTAAATCCAGCCCTGGCCGCCTAATTTACATAAATATCAATTATTTGAGACGCTACAATCTAAAGCAATTATGAAATAATGAGTGAATTTTAAATAAATGCCTCATTTGTATAGAAAAACGCAAAAGTCACGTTAATCATGACAGAATCATGAATAAAAGCATATTTTCCCATTTTGGGTTTTTAAATAATTAGCGTCTTTTTAAATGATTCAATCTTCTGAATTTCAGATGAATTCTTGAAACGTCTTCAAAACATCAAAGGAAATTGTGGGTTATAATACTACTAATAAGCGCAGTGCAAAGTAATTTTATTATTTTGGATTATATGACAAGGTGTTCCGTATTTCTGGACAAAGAAGAGCAATATATTTTGAATCCTTTCAGTAACATTATAGGCAAAGCTCTTATAGAAAAATTCGAGGAAAATTTAAGCTAATAAGATAACCAATTTAGAGTGATTTGTTTAAAGTACCTAATCATCATATTTGCTTACTCAGCATGATTTATTTATAGTAGTTAGTCGTCGATTTCACGAAAAAGTAGAAAGAAAGTTACATAGCTGACCTGAAAAATAAATAACAGCTCCTTCATATGCGGATTGTTATAAAAATGTTATTTCTAAATCCGACTTGTACCGAAAATTGACGTTTTATTTAAGCAATAGCGAAACAGAATGACAAATGTAAAAAACTCTCGACCCGCTTTCGATTTGTGAAGTTTAATCTTTTTTATTTTCGCGTACGCCAAAAGAGAGTCCAAAATGACTGGAATAATTGAAAAATGCAGCTTTTACTTGTACCAGCGCCACATTTTATTCATTTGGCCATGGACAAGGCGAGCTAAAACACGAGCGTGCTCCTCAGTAACATTCAAATTTAGCTTATTGTAACATGTTATGCACTTTTTAAAATCAATGACGCTTTTATTAAAAAAACCGTATTTTCAAGCATTTCAGCTAAGACTGTTCAATTGCTCCAGTATCCGTATTTTGTCAGTTGTCAACCAAACTTGTGGTTTTACAGGCATTTTATAGATGCTTCCATTTATTTTCAATTTTTCTGGTGATTTTAATTTTATTTTTTCACATTCGGCTAGGAATCGCTTTAAACAGAGTACTAATAGAAATAAGCGAAAGAGAAACACATTGAACATCATGCATGCACAACGTCAATGCATATGGAGAAAATGCACATACCTGTATCATATGTTAACTTAACAATGGCTCTAGGATATTGCTAGCCATTAGCCAGCCCATTCAGATGGTCTGTGTGGAAAAATTAGCTGTAGTATGTTTCACTAAACCTTGTGCATGGATCAAATGTTTCGAGGCAATGTAAATCAGATACAAAGGTGGTTTTAATTATAGCATCAATCACTATACTTGCACTGTAATTGATAATCATTAGAGACCGGATTTTTAGGTGCTGCACCTTTTTATTTTTTTGACCCGCCTTGACAGGAGAATGCCAGAAAAGCATAAATACAGTGTTTTTGAAGCATATAGTCAATGGTTTGTTGCACCTAATCGCACCTAAAATAGGATTTGCGCACCTAATTGCACCTAATCTCGACTTTTGTCAATTTTGCGCCTAAAACTCAATAATTTAGCTCACAAGTTACACATTTTACGCATGCTTTTCAAATTTAGTACAGTTACTATAGATGGTACATGGCGTTTACTTTGTTGAGCGAGCGCGGGTGCATAATTCTGTTTTTGGCAACATGCCGAAAGTTGGGAACTGTAAATTGAATGCTTTAGCCAAAGATTTCCATGCAGGAAAAATTATTGCCGATGGCGCTATCCTTAAATGTGATGCCTGTGACGTCGTTATTCAGATTGATGAAAAACATCAAAAACAACGAGTTATGCAGCATATTTAAAGTGCTCGGCATTCTGGGCAGAAGGCCAACACGGTCTTTTTATGGCTGCTGGATTCAAAAAAGCTGAAAATTCTACAGAATTAGCCAAGGAATTCGAGTCAGATTTAACTGTAGCTTTTGTTCAATCGGGTGTTCCTCTGTTTAAAATTAATTCAGTGCCTATGAGAAATTTTCTTGAAAAATATACCAACCGCACAATTTCTGATGAAAGAACCCTGCGTAAGAATTATGTTTTGCCAATTTACAATCGAACGATTAAGGAGATTAAACGGTTGATAGGCGATAATCCAGTGTATTTTGTTTTGGACGAAACAACGGATGCAAAACAGCGTGCTGAACATACTGGTTGGACAATTAAATGTAAAGCCATCGAAGTCGATGTTGCTGCATGGATTGTTTACCACTTTTATTAGTAGCTGTTTTCACACACGCTGGAGGTCAAACTCTTAGAGAGGGTAGGGTACCTATAGTGATTTTTTGAATTAAAAAGTGGATATAGTTAACTTTTTTCAGCAAAAATCGGCCTATGGTACCTACCTCTTTTAAACAGAATTGATAGACTATTTTTTTCTGATCTAATTTAAGTAAATTATTCCTCCTCACCCGCCCCTCCCACAGGCTTTCGGCATTTCTGGATGGATCGATCTTTCAAAAATTCCGGGGAAGTATACAAAGAAATCCAGACGTTGAAGCTTTTGTCAGTGTAATGAATATTGATAAAAGACTGAAGACGCTATTTGCACCCCTCGCTTCTTTGGACGTCGAGCGATCTTTTTCACTGTATAAATTAATCTTATCCGATCGCCGCCGAAACCTGACATTTGACAACATCGAAATGTATAATATTATCGCATTTAAGAAGTTTTTTCGAGTAAAAGTGTTTTTTGCAAGTGGTGGGCCAATAATGTACGCATTTAACAAGTTTTCGCTTGAGTAAAAGCGCTCTTAGCATATGGATTTCCAATAATATTTGCACCTAATTCTGCACCTAATTGATGAATTTTTTGCACCTTTTTTTTGCACCTAATCTGAATTATTTTTGCACCTAAAAATCCGGTCTCTAATAATCATACGAAGTTTTACCATGCGAAATTGTATTACTGTAGGCTGCATAAAAATTACTTTTATAGCTACTCGTTTAGAGCGCCGAAAATTGATTTTCATGTACAAGGTTCGAATAGCAGAGACAGACATTTGCAATACATGAATTATTTTTTTCGAAATTTCGTTATAAATTTTTTATTGATTATGCAACAATGTGAGAAAAGCTCGACAATAGTGGTTTCGAAATAGACAGCCATTTTCTTCTATAAGATTCAATTTTATGAAGAATATTCAGCTACCTATATATAATCGACATTCCATTTTCGTCTCTTGCTTCAAGTTTGACCTTGTGAGTCTATGATTTCATCCTAATTTTTAATATTCTGAATTCAGGCCAAGCCATTTGAAAACCATCGACATGCCGAATGGCTATGGTAAACTACTGTTGCCTAACATTCCACTGAACATGTATCGGCGTCAGCTGCAAAATTCCGTGTTTCTGAATTGCAATCACAATTTTTCCGAGACTTTGCCGACGCAATATCAGACTTACTACTCTACTCAGTCCACAATCAACGATAGTGTGGTGCAGGATTTAGCATATTTGCGTGATCTACTGCTGTCTATTAATATTTCAGTGTTTTTAGCGGGTGGAACTCTACTAGGTACAAATTAATTCATTCCACCAAGTGTGCCTGTGTCTGAGTATTTCAATTTTGAAGATTCTTCTATCCTTTTCCCTAACCTAAGTGATTCGTGCGAATAATTTACTCATCTTAAAAGATAATAAAAAATGAATAAAATTTTTCATAAATAGTCACTATATATAAAACTAAATAATAATAATAACAACAACAATAATAATAACTAATAATAAACAAAAAAATAAACACATAAAAATAAGACAGATGTTTGAAACGCACAAAATCGACTTATAATTGTTTTTCAAAAAATATAAATAAACTCAAATTGGGTTTCAATTCCGTTCCGATTTTCATAAATGTATAATTTTTACAAATAATTGACTCTTAATGCAGTTAACAGTCTGGACACAAAATTTCGTTTTTAGCAGCCGATTATTACTGTTTTTGTTTATGTATCAGTATTTGGCAGCATTGCTAAGCTATCCAAACGAGTTTTAACGGTTAGCATACGTGATCTTGGGGAGGGGTCCCCCCAGAAATTTTTTCACCTCTTCCCTCCGGAATTTGCGATTTTTTCAGTGTTTTCAAAACTTTCCAAAAAAAATTCGATTTTTTTCGAAATTTTTTTTAGTTTTTATGCTCCGGAAAAATAATGTATTACCAGAAACGCCGAAAACACTATTTTTAACGTGTATCCACCGTTTTTAGCCTAAAAAGGCGCTTTAAAATTTGACGCCCCCGCCCCGCCTTCCCTCCAGAATTCCCATGCTGTGCACGTCTTACGGTTATGATCAAATTTTGTGGGTCTATGAACTCATTTCAGAAGAAATCAGCGTTTCAAGTCTATTTTAGAGTACTTTCTGACCGGACTATGCATTTTAATATCGGCTGTACTAAAAGTGCAAAGAACACTCAGCTCAAGGTTGAAAACGTACATCGGCCCAAGCATGCAAAGTTTCATTAACTTAATATTTCACAAGATTATTGCCTAGAATATGATATGATGATTCGATCGACAAAGTTATGGAATTTTCAGGCTGGTATAGAGAATGTGGCATTATTCCGTACACAACTGACATGGACGTTGCTGTGTTAGCCACTGATTACAACGAAAAACTTGGTATAACATTGGAAAACCAGAAAAAATTGAAACTGTATTGGAGACTAGGAAAAGTAATTTGTTCGATGATTTTATTGTGTTCTCTTTTTATTCCGCATCCGCAAAATGTTTATATCATTTTAGCAAGTCGAGTGATTTTGTCAATTTTATCAACGAAATTTCCAATTAGTACATATATGCGCAGAAAGGAATTAAGCAAGTTAAAAAAATCAGTATAGTCGAACATTTATGTAAGTGTTAACGAATCAAGGTTTGCGCACAAATTATCAGAATTAGATAAAATCATTCAAACATAATTATAACGCTTTTATTCAACAATACTGCATCGAAAACACGTCAGAATGCAACAAGAAGATTAAAATTAAGAAAAAGTGTATAGAAATTGAAATCAGCAAATTAAATTGTGTCAATTACAGTCAAAAGAAAATATTCGAAGAAATGATGAAAGAATGAAAAAAGGGCAAGAACTGTGCGTTTAAATCAGAGAAATTGCTGCTTACTATAAGCATCTGTCAAGCTTAAGCGCAATAGTAGTTATTGCATCGACCAATTATCAACCTAAAAAACGATACTTTATTATAAAAGCATACTGTCGTGCCACATGTATAAATTGTAATTCTGGGCCAATTTTTATTTTTAATTTCCTGTACATAATTAATACTCGCCACGAATTCTGCATGAGTAACGAATCCAGTCGGCAACGGTCGCCATCTAGCAAAGCATAAATAACATTAGCGAACCATAACAAAGCGCATGCGTCTCATAGCGGTCCGCAGCGGACGCTGCAATTCGCATGCGTTTTGTTGCGGTCCGCATAAGGTTTGCTAGTGTTACGTGTGTTACGCTTTGCTAAATTAAGGCCATAACCACACATGCGCGTGGAGGTTGTACCCCCCCGAGAAGTTGTAACCCCCAGATTACTTTAAACCCCCAGAATTCTATTTTTAGTATGATTTTTGGCAATTATACCCACCCCCGCCCCCAGAATTTTCTTGCTGCCTACGTATGGCCGTAACGGACTGCGCAGTTCGTTACTCATGCAGGATACGCGCAAACCCATGACTAGAAGTATATTTCGGTCAGTAGATATCAAGACTTTTGAAGTCATATATTATGAGAACGTTATAAGCCAGGCGAAAATAATAGTATTTTTCAATGTATCTCGATATGCCCTATATATTAGCTTAAAAATTACACACTGTTTAAACTATCGTTTTAACTGACTCCTCGGCATCCTACCCAAGGTCGCGACTCTGGGGAATCTTTCAGATTCTTGTCTTTGTACTCAATGAAGCTTTGTAATGAACAATAATGCATAAAATTTAGGATTTAGCGCGAAGCACCGGCAAATTTTGACACATCTTGTCTATTATGTCTAGGTCAAGCCTGTTTTTTTCAATGACAAATATCATGGGAGTATTTAAAAGAATGAAAATCGTATCTTCATTTTTGAACAGGCCAGGCTGGATTAGCAGCCCCTGCTAGTTCTGGGCATAGGTGCATAGCATGGCCGATTTATGTGAGGTCAGCAGGTCTGGGAGGGGCAAGATTTGAGCTTTTTTGGGCCAAAATGACCACAAAACTAGTATAAGCGCTAAAATAGCGTTACGAGAAAATTTCGATTATGGGCCTGCATTTCTGCATATATTTACTCGTATATACATATGATATGATATGCAAATCCAAGACTTCTATTGCTGCAAACCATTAAAGTTAATCGTAAATATTATTATGTAAGTATTAAGCGAACAATTTGCCAATTTAAAACGATTTCCTAAGGAGCAATATACGTGAGTGCGAAAAAATTAGAAAGTCAAAAGAATTTGACTTTAAAAAAACAGCATCGTTTGTTCTTTGATATACAAAAAATCGTTTAAACTAGATATACGTCTGATTCCCCAATATCCGGCCCTCTTGCTCGACTCTTAAGAATAATGAATTTTCACCTTTCGACTCTGCGTCGCAAAAGCGAATCATAAAAAAATTCGTAATGGTGCGAAAATCATGTCTAACAAAAAATCTGTGCCTCTTAAACATAAAAAGTGCAGCAGTACAGAAGCACTGCATAATAATTATGTATATTAGATGCTCCTTTGGAGCACTTTGATGATTTGCACTTTTTTGGTCGACATTAGCAAAAAAATAATTTCTTTTTTGGCGTGACCCAGTATTTGAGTTGTATTTGATAAATCATGAAAATACGCTAAGTACTGGTTAGTGGAATCTTTAAGCTCAATCGCCTTTGTCTTATTCAAGCGTACTTCAATGATTTACAGATAGTCAAAATTAAAATTTGACATTATCGTCTTTCAACTTATTTTGGCATATCTCAAAAATTTCTAAAATAAACATTTAACATCTTTCGTTCCTAAATACATGCTCATGAATGGCGGATGTTCTCTGTTGTGAATAAAATCTCAAAATTTTCTTTGGCAATACTGAAAATAATTTTTGATTGCTCACTCACGTTATAAGTCTGCCGGGCGCCGATGCTTGCAATCATGCTTTGCTTAGTTTTCTAAAGATTATTTACTATTCTATTTTCGTTTTCCCTCTAAAGATAATGGTTTACAGCAGCAAGAATTGCAGGCATAAATGGCAGCTACCGAATTCTGGAGTTTGATTAAGCAATATTGCCGAAAACTTCGATTCTGGGGGGGTTCGCTCTGCCGGATCTTTTAGGGAATTTTTTAGGATTCTGGGGCCCAAACTCCACGCCCATGTATGATTTAAAGGTTATTCCGGTTTTGTCTCTGTGCGTTCATCGGTTTCCTATTGTAGCCTTCCGATTCGCTCGAATACAGCGTTTTTTCGGGCCCTGTAAAATTCGACATATTTTTCTTGTATCAAAAGCCACAAAGCAACCACAGTTGGATTGGCGGTATGATTGCCGGCAGTAAGACTAAACTTCGGTACGTCTTTTAAAAGAAATAAGGTATTTATCATAATTAGTTGACTCAGTTCACCTGCTATTTGCAGCATTTTAATTCGAAGGGAGGCCTGAAAGCTTTTTGAAATAATTTATTGTGGCCCAAAAATGCTGGGTTACACACCGTAGCAATACGCTGTTTCTGCCCATCAACAGGACGGGGAGAACCGGAAATCGGACGGGGATGAGGGGTCAATTGGACAGAGATATATTTTGTACAGTAACGGAAAATTTTCGTGCTTAAATCATTTTTGTTCTTCATAATCTATAAATTGTTCGTTTGTTTCGTCAATTTATGAATCAATTAGTTATAAATTAAGTACTGATTTCAATTTTTTATCAAGCGCTGCTTTTTCAATTCAGATGGGTGTATCCTAAATTGAGGCGATTGTGTGTTGGTGATTTGCTTGGCCATTTGTTTCACGTGCCATGCGACGTAGAATCATTTCTTCGCGCTGACTATGGCGAAAGCTGGCTCATTCCTCATCATAACGATAAATTTGTGTGGCACTCGTCGCACAAAAATGTTCAGCGTGCTGGTCACTGGTCTGAAATGGAGTGGAATGACGTTTACAAGCTTTATAATCAATGATTTGCTACTTTTCATTGCTCACTCATGGTCGCTGAAAGCGATCCAGCGATTGCGAACGCCAAATTTTATTCACAAATAGTACAACAGCAGTGTACATCAGCAGTTCACGAATGCGTTCAAGAATGGACTCGGAATTCGATAGGGCGATTGTTATACACAGGCCCGTATGCAGGGGGCGGGGGAGCCGTCACCCGCGGAAATAAAAAATAATTTTTGCAACACACAAGGGTCCCTAAACAAAATTAAAAATTCTCGAACAGGTCAAAACACCACCGAAACAGATTTCTAGTGTACTTTTGAGCTAGTAAGCTCAAAATTTTCCGGCGCTTCGCGCCGGATTTATCGTTTATCTATAATTTTTATCTTCTAGCCCGCCCAAAACCACTCAAATATGAGTTAGACATGCAAAGCATGTCTAATTTTTCGCGCCGATTCATTAATTTTCTGTATTCTTTTTCTTTGTAAATCACAATGATTAAATACAAAGATCAAAGCTAGGAAATTCTTTGTCGATTTAATCATGAGAAAGCAGTTGTGTAGATTATTTAAACGTATATTTGTGTAATATGAGCATGGAATAAAGTGAAAATTCTTGAAAAAATTTTTCTAAATTTTTATTCATCATTGTGTAGAGCTCGTCTAGATACGGTCAAAACTGCCTTTATTTTTTCCTATCTCCCAAATGGTTCTCGAGATATCTGACCTCAACATTTTCGACCCCCTCCCGAAATAAAATCCTGGATGCGGGCCTGATTATACATGAACATAAGAATGTGGGGTTCAGCACTTAAAGTCAGTCGCCCTCATTCCTCAAAAATTCAGATTTTTCACTCCCCATTTTTGGCCCAATCCATTTATTATATCACAGCCATACGTGTAACGGCTCGAAATTTTAGGTGGAT
Organism: Mermis nigrescens; assembly: GCA_036768485.1. NCBI lineage: Eukaryota > Metazoa > Nematoda > Enoplea > Mermithida > Mermithidae > Mermis > Mermis nigrescens. The sequence continues at coordinate 6,539,562 of JAVLUZ010000142.1, forward strand.
GTCCCCGGCAGATACGCAGAGCATGGGAATTCCGAGGGAGGTTGAAATTTTAAAGTGCCTTTTTTGGGCCTAAAAATGGTGGTTACGCGTCAAAGAAACATCGTTTTTCGGCGTTTAAAGTCTAATAAATTGATCAAAATGTATTTAAACAAGATTATATGGCGCGAAACGCCCAAAATTTGAAACTTTTGAGCAAATAGATAGCTGAAAACGCTTAATAAGCACCTTTTCTGCGAATTTTCAGGAAATTAGGAAACTCTTGAAAAATCGCAAATTCTTGGGGGATGAAAACTTTCTGGAGGTGAAAATTTTCATGTGGGAGTGAAACCACTCCTATCTCTCATGGTCATATCTCACGTGGTCTCATGGTCATTCTCATGGGGGTACATGGCCTTCAACCGGCCAAAAAATTCGATGTTTCTCAAAAATCGGGAAAGAGGGTCAAAAATTTTCTGGGTTTGGGGGATGGGAGACAACCAACTTTGGGTGGGGTATCCCCATCCTCCCTGTTACATGTATGACTACAGCCTTATTCCTTAACAGTCGTTATGGCTTGCTTTACGTGCTGGCATCAAGCTTTATGCACACTACTAAGCCTGCTATTTTTTTGGCCAAAGATAGGAGGTCATTTACTTTCCCCTAAAAAAGTTCGATTGCGCCCTCCCAAAATACCAAAATTTGTAGCCGTTACATGTGTGGCGGTTAATATACCAAAGTTTTAAAAACTTTTACCGGCTGCTTACGCTTACGATCATTTGTTTGATATCCGTTGCGGGAATCTGATCGAGAAACAAACATGTTTTAATTCATAGATTCGTGAAATAAAAAAAGATTTCTCCTTGGCCTTTCGATTTATATTTACCTCGACAATGATTTTAACGTTGAAAAATCGCAAAATCGACTTAGCGTTTATTTATTTACGACATGAGATAATTTACATTTGTGTACGATTCCGAAGGAGAGTTTTGAATTAGATTTGACGAGGCCGGAAATAACGTCTCCTCCCATTAAGACCTGTGTATCATTGTTCTGCATTAACAGGTCGAAATAATTTCAACTTAGAATTGACTTCCTTAATTACAGAATTTATCGACCTGCGGCATTTTCATGTGTTCTGTTAATTCGTGTCGTGATCAGACTACGCTGTATTATTTTTGTAATATTTTCTACTGCTAGTGTTCCGCTGCTTTTATGACTTGAATTGTTTTTGATTTTGCTATGATTTGGATTAGCCTCTGTGCTTTCGTTTGATTCCTTTATCTGTCAGTAATATGGCTGACGAATTATTTTGCATATTTTGTTTTTATGCGGTGTTTTCGTGAAATCCGTTAATGTATCTGTTGGCGTATCGTGTCTAGTAGACCCCTCAGAAGAACAAACAGGAAATTTTTCTATAAAAGTAAGAACAAATCGCAGGAAGTTTACAAGATTTTTTTTACATAATTGTTTGAAGGCGACCAGAAATAGGGAGATGAAAATATTTTTTTATATTTTTTAATCTTTGTGCGAATTTTTAACACTATTTTTTAAGCTCAATTAAGCTCTCTGACTGGCCCCCTATAGACAGTTCATGCTTTTATTACTATGATTGTGTATAAATATTTGCTTTTACAATTGTGTTTAAGCTTATTTCTGATTTTCATTGATTTTACTGTTGACTACAAATGGATGTGGTGGAGGACATTTTTAAGCGAATGCGCGAATTGGAATATTGAAGAATTCGAAGATGTGATGTAATAGATTATATTTGCTGCATGTTTAAGCCAGCATTGTTGGAGAAAAATGACTCGATATACATAAGCATGTCTCAATAAAAATGAACGCACATTTTTTGTGTCTGGTCAGGAGCGGTGAATATACTCATAAATGCTAAATATTCGCCTGACCAGTAAGCTCTGGAGTTGAAAAAATGTCTGAATTCTTTTTCAGATAAAGGATCTAAATTCGGGATTTTCAGTGACCCATTTCTTGCAGAGGATATTGAACGCAAAATCTTTACTACTGCGACGTCGAATCGACGACATAATGTTAGTCAGTAATAAAGGGCTTTAATTGTAATTGGTGCTTGAAAGCAACTTGGTTCGAGATTGTTTAACCAAAGATTATAGGTACCTCGGCCCTTTTCATGTTTAAGTGTCAATGAATTCTTAAAATTTTTTGGTTAGGAAGGAGCAGAATGCGTCATTTTTGACTTATAAGGTGCCAAGAGAGCAAAACCGATTAGTAATATACTCCTACCTTAACTTCCGAAATTTTCGATAGGGGTAAACAAACACCCTCTCAGACGTGAAAGGGTTTGGATTGGACTTCCTTTGAATTTGAAATACCTACCCATCGGGCCTTCTGTATATCGTTGCTGTCCATTTATGAGCGTGTGTTTTCACTCTTCTCAATGCGCATGTATGTTTCAATACATTCTGTTTCCTGCTAATTGTTAAATTGCAATGCTCGTTTTATCTTTACTGTGTTGAACAAATTTCTTATTCTTAGATGAAACTTAGTACACTGCTTTACTCTGCGTTTGTTTCCACCGTGAGTACGGAGATTGTTGTGATCATTATCAACCTTTTATTAGCTTATTATTTTTATACCTATATTATTTTGATACCTATTTATGTTGTATAGATTTCGTATTGGTGCTTAATGACATTTTCACAATATATTTTGACGTTCTGTTTTACATCCGTCTGGTGTACGAATATGTATTGCGTGCTTGTGCTATTTATCTTTCCCATTTTTCATAATATGCTTGTCATGTAAACGCGATGTTTTCCACGAATTATGACTAAATAAAACTAAGCAGAAATACTTCCAAGCTTTCATTGGCTTTAAAAGCCGACCAATATGTAATATATGAAGTAATTACAACATTTAATCAGGCACGTAGCTCTGGGGGATAGAGGTTACTAGTTCCCCAGAATTTTGGAAGTAGGAGCATTTTTACGAGGGTCCCCCAAACAAAAAAGTATTGCTAACAAGTGGCCTAAAAAAGTTATTAATTTATTTTGAAGGATTGCTTTTATTTATATTGATCGTTTTAATTATGTGGTTTTTCGGAAGATTTGAGAAATAATTTTTTGAGAGACCTATTGTTGCTAAAGCAACATTGAAAAACGGCGGCGCCATGAGTCGTTTCAGTAAATATAGTAAATAGCAAAGAAAAATGCTCCGATGGAACAAAAAAGACGAATATACTTAGCATTGTGGATTATTAGCATACGTGGGCAGCAAGAAAAATTCTGGGGGGGGTGCAAGATTTTTTTGAAGGTCGAAAAATGGCCTTAAAAATGGTGGTATGGCGATAAAAACACCATTTTTCGACGTTTCTCATCAAGCACTATCCATTGGCATCAAAAAATTGCGAAAAAGACGAAAAAAATTTTCAAAAATTGAATTCTGGGGGGTGCATACCCCCTCCCCAAACCCCCCACGCCCAGGTGTGATTATTAGGGATGCAAAAGAAGGGGTAGGATCAAGTTACCTATGTATATGCCTATAGTCGCAAAATCAGCTAAAAATAAGACTCTCAAGCAGCGCAAAAAATCGAAGTATATTCTGTGACCTGCAGATTGAAATAAACTATCGAAGCAAAAAACGATTGAGAAAGCATCAAGTTAGCTATGCGGTAGCTATTAGAAATTAGATGGAGTAAACAAGGGAAGACTTTACAACCAAATTAATTGAAATAGCAAACATCAATGCATTCAAGACAGTCGAGGAAATGGTTGGTTTAAAGCGGTTGGAAACGCGTAAGCTTACGTTAAGCAGACTAATGTAGGTACACTTGCATTCCCGCAACGATTGCGTGTTTTAATCAATTGACTCCAGGTTTGCTTGCTATAATGCTCATGATAAAATAAAAACCTTTAAATACTGTTGAAGTTAGTTTTCTAGCAGTCATGATACGAAGCAAGTTAGCGTTGCAACTTGCAAGCAATTGACAAAAAGTAAGCATTTTAGGTTATGTTTATACACTCTTACGCTGAAGCATTGAAAATTATTTAAAGAAGGTTACACTATTTCAAAAGACGCAGAATATACATACATCGATTTTTGGCGTTGCTTAGAGAAATTCTTATTTTTAGCAGATTTTGCGACTTTAGGCATGTACATAGGTAGCTTTTTCTCTAGTCTTCTCCTTTTACATTCTCAATAATCCACAATCCCAACTATATTCGTCTTTTTTGTCCCATCAGAGCGTTTTCTCTGCTAATACCCTACTTTTAATTAGCATGATTTGAGTAAATCATTCAGTAAACACATGGTGACCTACCACAATAATAACAGCAGTCCAAGAACGCGGAAAACATTGTTCTGAACATCGTCATTATTTTTTCAATTAAGACAACCTTACCTTGGTTGAACAGAACAAGGTTTTTAGCATAAACTTCACGCAATTATTTGGTGTAAAGAACACTTACGCTCAGATTCGTAATCCTGACGTTACATGGAATATCTTGAAATAAAATTAAGTTTCTGCAACGCTCTGAAACTTAATTTAATTTTTTGTGTAAACTTAACATGACTTTTGCGTGTAAAGAAAACATACAGTCAGATTCGTAATCCTGACCTTACGGAACATATTTTGAAAAAATTAACGTTTTGCAACGCTCTGGAAGTAAACTGAATTTGTAGTCCCTGGATGTGGAGAAAACTAACAGTCAGATTCATAATTCAGACGTTACATGGGACGTTTTGAATTAAATTAATCCTGATATTACAATCAACATTTATTGAAAACTTTAGTCTCCACAATGGCCTGATAAATAAATATTAGATGTGAACTTTTTCACATCACTGTTGAGTGTAAACAAACGCTCCCAACTAGCGTATCACGTTCGACTTCTGTATATTTTTAGACTTGAGATCATGTATAGACTCATAACCGAAGAAGTTGGCAGAAAAAACAAGACAGAAACACGTTCAACACACCCAATTTTTGACTTTACACCTCCCGAAAAGGCTAAATACGCAATTAGCGGTGACGTATACCCCTTAGAAAGTACTTTAATTTTATTCTATTCGACCTAAACCGACTTCTAAAAGGAGAAAGTGGCGAACAAAAAAAGCGGACAATTGAGCGCAAAGAATTTCGGTTTGAGCCAGTTTGTAGACTTTGAACTGGAGTACATTGTATGTGGAAAACTTCTGTTCCGCAAAATATTTGAGATATTTACTAATGCCCATTTACACCCATAATTTCGAACTTTACACCCCATAAATAACTTAGTATTGCGTTTTTTAAACGCAATTTGCTGCGACGTGTGGCCCTTAGAAAGTACTTTATTTCATTTTATTCAATTTATCCCGACTTTTAAGCGGAGAAGTTGACGGAGAAATCTTAGACAAAACCTGTTTTTTACACTATCCGTCTTTACACCCGCTGATTTTTACACTCTTTACACTCCCCCTCAAGAAATAATGCAAAATTCAAATAACAAAAAAATAGGTAACTAGAGAATTCTATCCTCTACAATTCTATACTATTAATTAACTTGAGGCATTTACAGAGAGTTGTGAACAAGCTGCAGGAAAAAACCACCAAAATTCGCAATATGTTATAACATGTTACGCCAAAACTCTACACGCTCATTTCAAACTCGGTATTGAGTGTAAACAAAGAAAAGTTATATCGAGTTTTTTTATTATCTATCTTTAAAAAGAAACCGCACCTCATGGATGTGTCCCGTTATAGCTGTAGGGGGCTCATATGTTGGGGGCACCCAAGTATATTATAGGTACGCGCTAACGCGCTACCTATGATTAAATTTTATCTTTTACTTGTCAATTTGTTCACAATAATGCTTGACTAAACTGAAAATTTCTATTAAATACACTTTTAAAATGATTTCCTTCCCTTTTCAATTTTATATAATTTTTGAGTCGTTTCAAAAGAGGGCTAAACTTCATTTGTGCGGCTTCCCTTATTTTCATAGTCGGAAAGAGCCATTGATGACAGAAAAATCTCTGGTCAAATTGGACAACGTAACATGTAGGTACTGGAGGTCAATTATTTATGGATCAGATCTTGCACAAGCAAAAATTTATAAACTGAGTAATTCTATCTGCAGCAAAAATTTAGAAAATCCCATTTTTTTGTTGTTAACTGAATGATAGTCATTGAACTACGTGAAACGAAACACGACGTAGTCTATAGTTATTCGCATTTATGCATAAATTTTAAGAATTTTTATCGACAGCCGAGGTTTACGATAATTATATATCAATCAATGCTATAATCGCAATCTGTCAGAGTAATGTCGGAGATAGTTAAGTTTTGAAATTTATGACCGAATTTGTGTAAAACAGACTATTAGCTTACTTTTACCACGATTCGACTAGTTTTATTAAATAAATAAATATTACGTTGCATATTTCTATAAAAAATATTAAGGTTATCCTATCTTAAAGTATTTCTTTCGTTTTTTACAGGCCCCGGCCCAGATCTCTGGTAAACACTGACACACAGATATTTTACCAGGATTTATGTAGGTATGTAACCTACCTATAGTCTGTTTCACATAACTGCGGCTATAAATTTTAAAACTATCTCGACAATAAGCTGACAGAATGCGATTGTAGCATTGATCTGATATATAATTATCGTACGGCTTACTGTCATTGAAAATTCTTAGAATTTATGCTCGAAGTTATGTGAAACAGACTATAGAATATATGTCAATTCTGGAAACGGCTTAATACGAGTTGGTACCTATATGGGTTCGGAAAACATATTCAGTAGGAATATTTACAGAACGTCAGGTGATCAAAGTGGGAAAATTCAGTTGGTAGAGACCTACATCTACAGCTCTCATGTATTGCATTTGAATAAACTGTTGATGCCACTGATGCGCGCAACCATTTGCATGGTATACGTAGGTACAGGTATTTTTACCTACACGGAATGCTGATTTAATGTTTAGGCTGGAAGCCCGATTTTTCTATTCAAATTAAACGAATGTGAATCGGAAGATTCGCCTGATGTATGTCTCATGTGTAGCATTCGAACCGATTGTGTAAGTACAGTTCTATTACGGATCACTTTCAGCGAAATAAGTTAAAAAACGCGTGCGGGAAGCTCCATTAGATTTCTATTATTTCACAATGAGAAAATTTGCCTCAATTGTTTAAGATCGCAAGTTTTTGAAAACAATTTCGTGTATTTATTTAGGCCATTTTGCGATCAGCTCCGCGACTGAGACACAATGGCGCGTATTGCTTTTTGTACGTCAATTATTACTTTGCTTTTATATTCAGTACGACCGGAAAATGATACAATGGCAAAAGACGGGCGTAATGTAAAGTCATCATTTGTTAGCAGTGCCAGGTAAGAGATAACCACAGCCGAACAAAATCATGTCCTTTGAGTAGGTACCTATCGTTTCGTTTTCTGTATTATGAGAAGAAAAACATTAAAGTCAAGCGGAATTAAATCAAAGCATGAACGTAAATTAAAATATAATGTCAAGTGATCCATTTCTTTTAAAACTTTTCACACAAACGATCAGCAATTCATAACCAGGCGCGGATTTATAGGGCGGCGGACGGGGGGGGGCGGCCACCCCTGTTGTCAAAAATAGTTGGGATGGGCGCAATAAAAAATAATGCGTATATTTCGATGATTTTTGCCATTTTTTATCATAATTTTCCGAATTTTTACAACGCTGGGTACTACTTATTAATGACATTTATTGACTTTTTGGCGCTCTAAAAACTTCGTTTCAAGTCAGATAAGAAAATTATGCACAGAACAAGGGTTTTTTAGTTCCTATATGATTTATCGAGTAGTTTTTTGGTGCCTTGCGCCGATTTTTGCTCTAATTTTTATGCTTTTTCCCTTAAAAACTTCGGGAAATTACTAACGTTTTTCGTATCACAAATGATTATGTTGATTAAAAGATTGCAAAAACCGATACTTAAAGCATAATGGACGGATTTTTGTACGATTTTTGACAACTATCAGGAAAATTTGGGATTCCGTTCCCTGTCAGAAAATCCTGCATCAGCCACAGTTCATAACTTACAGCGCATAAACTTGTGTGAGACAGTTAGGAGAAGAAGAAGAAAAACCAATTCTTTTCATTATTGAAGAGAAGCGCTTAGTGCATGACAAACTAAAACATAATGGAAATATTTTACCGCCATAAAAAATATAGGCAAAGCAGTAGAAAAATTTAAAAAAAATATAAACCAGCATACGTGGGCAGCAAGAAAATTCTGGGAGGGGTGCAAGATTTTTCAATGGTCAAAAAATGGCCTTAAAAATGGTGGTATGGCGTAAAAAAACACCATTTTTCGACGTTTCTCATCAAGCACTATCCATTGGCATCAAAAAATTGCGAAAAAAACGAAAAAGAATTTCAAAAATTGAAATCTGGGGGAGGTATTTTGGTTTCTCGGGGGGGGTGCATACCCCCAAACCCCCACCCACGCCCAGGTGTGCTTGCCAGCCTTTTCTGTTACTTGTGTACATATTTATGCCTGACTTTTATAAGCTTTAAAGCTGCATGAGTTTCTTTAAACTAGACATTTAAAAATTCTTTTATCGCTTTATTTTGATAAATATGAATAAGGTTCTACTAAATCGACTGTTGATTATGTTTAATTCGATCCTCGAGTTGGTCACTTTTGAAAATATCAAGGTGGATATCTGCCATGCCTACGTTTATGTTCTTAATGTTGTATACTTTGTGTCACAAATTAATTCGATTTGATTTTAGTCTAGTCTTTAGTCCCCCAAATTTAAGAAGTGCGAATATTTTTTACAAGGGTTCCCTAAAGAAAAAAGTTGAAAATTCTTTGAAAGACTGCCAGAATAGATTCTAGCACAAGCCCTAAATTTGCAGGTGCTTCTCGCCTGATTTATTGTTTTTATATAATTATGGCCCAAGTTTGAGTTGGTACCTATTGCTTTCCGTTGCAATTAACCAGAATCGAGAACAAAATAAGTTAAACAAATTTTCAGCAGGGTCATATGTTGGTACTTCTACAGAATAGTAACTATTATTACGTCATCAGACAAGACACACTGATGCCTGTATCTCGACCTAAGCGGGAGTGATACCGACCTAAGCAGGAGCGATAGCGACCTAAGCGGGAGTACTACCAACCACATAAATCTAAGCTCAAGCCTAATAAAAATCAAGAAGTGTGGAAAAAATCAATAACTGTTGCGACTATACTTTGCACAAGAACAGTTACTATTTTTTAAAAGTGCCCAAATGTTTATAATTCATTTGTGTATAGTCTGTTCCATTCCAAACGGCCCGTTTTCGCTTTACGGCTCATTTCTGCAGCATAATATTTCACGCTTCAGGTTGTTGCTGCGGTTTGTTTGATTTGCCACATGTTGAGCAATGCACACTAAACATCTATAAGCAGAGTTTACAGCAACCAGTAGACACGAAAACATAATCGAAAAAGCCATTATGTATTGCAGTGAAAAACAGAGAAACTAATAAGACTTCAGCAAAAATGAGCCGTTTGAAATGGAAGAGACTGTAGCAATTTTTAACAGCAATTTTTTGGATATGATTAAAATCGAGCTTAATTTTTTCCAATTTTTTGAAAATTTTTCTGGTGTAAAGCTCGCAGATAAATACTAAAAACCATTATTTTTGATTGTCTACAAATAGTTGTTGAGATATCTGACTTCAAAGTTTCAGTCCCCATATTCAGAAGGCCATCTACGTGCCCGTAAATTGCTCAGATTCAATAAAATTCAATCAAATTACTCGGATAATCCTAAAAAGCATAAGAGATAGAATATTAGGAAATCACGAGTCTTTCGTATTTTTACGATTTTCATGGTAGCGCTTTAGCGCGTATTAATAATGTACTTGGGTACCCCTAAGATAATGAGCCCCCTACAGCTGTAACGGAACTCAGCTAGAGGCCGCTTTCAAGTTGCTTGCAACCCGCTCTTCGTTTTTTGCATACTGATCAATGCACACAATGTCGTTATTTTTCTTATTATATGACTTTATAATAAATTTGTAGTGATACAGTATAGCAGATCCTATGTCAACGGAGCAGGTGTGGTTTGTTTTGTCTTTCCGTCTGGTGTATCTGGTTGGATTCCTGTCAAAAACTCTTAGCAGATAAATTTTTGATTTCAATTTTTCAATGGATACGTTTTTTAATTTCTTAAGGAAAAGTAGGGGACTAGCAAACAAAAATGCTCCGATGGAACAAAAAAGGGCTAGATCCAAACTTCGATTGAGATAAATAATATGGGCTGAAAATACGGAAGGGAGCATGGCAGTGAAGAAGAAAAAAAAGGTGCGGTAGGATAAATTCAACGAGATATGAGCAGTTGAAATCGAAGTATATTCTGCGGCCTATGAAAAAGCGTGCCTCTACAAAACATTGTTCACTGACTCAGAAGAACAGATTATGAAGAAGCTTTAACGTGTGTCAAAATAATAACCGATTTACTTTCTTGTCAATACCAGATTTCTCTTTCAAAGTAATTTTTATTTAATAGCCCGAGGCTTGATAAATGAATTATGACAAGCGCATCATGTTGTTAATCGCAGTTCAATAGCAATGCATGCCGTGATTGCGTGAAAATGCACATTACATCGTTTTTAAATTAGTAAACGCTTCTTTTCAAGGAATAAGCTATTCACGTTATTTATTTTTATGAGGCGCAGTTCCCTTCTGCAGGCCGCAGAATATACTTAGATTTTTTAGCGTTTTTAGCGGAAGTCAAATTTTTAGCAGATTCTTACAATTTTCCAAGACATAGACGACTTTTCCCTAGTCCCCTCCTTTTATGTCCTTAACGATGCTTAATTCCAAGTAAATTCGTCCTTTTTTCTTCCATCGGAGCATTTTTTTGTTGCTTATTGAGATAGGCCATAAATTTCACGCGATAAACTTGTGATATTTATTAACCATGAATATTTTTATTTAACAAATAAATCGTTATCTCGTTTTCGCGATCACAGTCTCATTCCCGATCCTTTTTATTAGTCCGCCGCCAGTCCGATCAACAGGCGGACCAAATGCTGATAGCGTGAAAAATTCGGTTCGCTGGTTTGGCAATGCTTTGAATTCAACTCAGCTTTTCGGATGTGCTTGGCCTACTGATTTCCGCTCTCGTTATGATTATTGCTATGGAAAAAGTTTTGCAGAAAATGCGCAAGTCGACGCCAAGCTGCGCTCTGCACCCGAACTCTTCGGTTACGGTTTATTGAACTGGAACGTGATGGAGTTACTACTAAACTGTGAAAACGGAAGTTCGAGTCAATGCGACATTAAAGTTACTTAATCCTTTAAACTTCGAAATACATTTCTATTAGGGCAGAGAGGGGGCGGAGTAGGCGGCCGTCCTCCTGATGGTCAAAAAACAGTTGACACACTAAAGAACTGATGTGCATTTGATGATTCTAGCCATTTTTATCATAATTAAGCTTTTTGGGGTAGCAATCCTATGGCATTTACTGACTTTCTTATCGCTCTAGGAATCTATTCTGTACGTCAGAAGAGTGAGTACTTTTCGTATAGAACAAATATTTTGTGGCTTTTACAATGATTTCTCGATTAAACATATTAATTTTATCTAATATTTTAATGAAAATTCTATAATTTTCTGCGCTTCGCATCATTTGAATTTTATTCAACTAAGACAACGCACTGTGCTTTAGTGGCGTTTTGAATTTTTCTTGGTGCTTTGTGCCGATTTTTGCACGTTTGCAACTTTTTCATAGAAATTTTTCGGATATTTTGAAGAATTTTTTTGCATCAGAAAAGATTCTGCTTAGCAAACGACGGCGAAAAACCGGCATATTGCGTATAATGAACGGATTTTTAACTATTTCCGACGCTGCTAAAGAAATTTGGGGTTTCGCCTCCCACTGCCAGAAAATCTTGGCTGCCAAACTTTTCTTCGCCTGCTGTATTGAAAGAAACATTAACAGTATTACGCATTTATGAAGTTGGGCGTTTATTGTTTGAAAGAACAAGCTGTGAGAAACACCATAAATATTTCCGATTGAAAAAGTCTTTATGGGTATTTTGTAATCGCGCCCATTGTCAGTTTCCCAAAAGCAGAGATTTCGATTTTGTTCAACCGTTAAAGTATATTTTTATAGAAAATCTGCGAAAATCGTATTAGTATAACAGAATTGTATTACATTGCATTTCTTAATAGAATATTAAATTGCACTTTATCTTACTAGACTTGTGCTTGAAACTATTACGAATCTAAGAGTTTTCTGGATTACTCTCAAATAAGATAATTCATCTCTATTATATCTTTAGTGTTTTCCCATGTTTTCATCAAAATAGCTATAAGTAAGCGAAATCCGAAAATGCAAGTTTATTTTTAAGAATGAGACATGAATGAGAAATCAGAAGTCGTATTTTGTTAGCATTGCACAGACTTGCGCGTTTTACTATTTGACTTTTTATATAATCCGCGAATCTTTTTTCTATTTGCTTCTCGAAGTTTTTATTCTGGTCATTGTAACTTTTTGATAGAAGAAGATGAACGAGTTAGAAAAACAGGTCACATTCTGGTGGTCAAATATCGTTGGCTTTGTGGAGTTCCGGAAGTGCCTGAAACTCAATATTGAAAAGATGGCTTTGTCCTGCGACGATGGATCCGAGGTTTGATATAGTGTTAAGGGTGGATGCGAACGGTGAATCGCTGCAAAGTGTTCCATTTTTTATATTTTGATAAAAGTGTCAAATATAATGCAATCCTGATGAATTTTCACGACTGAACTTTTAACATAAAATTTCACTCATTTTACACAGAAACTTTGCCATATAGGATTTTATTGTATTTTGAAGTTAACTGATCATCTGATTTGTAGGCGATATTTTTGCAAGTTTTAATGTCCTCCCACCTTTTCAAATTTTAAATTCGTCTTTATTATATGATACTATATCAGCAAATTCATTCACAAAGAGACTTGGCACCTTTTTGCCAACGATAAGACAAATTTTGAAGACATAAAAACAGCTCATGCGTATTCGAAAGTAATTTCTTTGAAAGCTCGAATTGGGCGTTGTTTAAAAGCTGTTCAGCAAATCAAAGATACTTATCGCTTGCTCAGCAGACATTCCAGTTCGAGCTTGCAGATAAATTACTGGTTAAATACTTATAAAAGCCTTTCTTGAACCGCGAGAGATAATTGAAAAGGGTGCATCCCATGTAAAAGTTTTACTTAACTAAACTGTTTTCGTCCTCCTAGGTATAAAGCTTAACAGGAACGTATAATGTGAACAGGTGGGAGTATGTTGAAACGTGCAAAAATATCGCCTGAAGATCAAACAGTTATCAAAATGAAATAAAATTTTACCAGGTCAAATTCCCATGTTTGCTGCATACAGTCGTCAAATTTCATAAAGACAGAATCAGATTTGAGAGTTCTATTGAAAATTGAAATCGGAACACTCAATTGGTTGGTACACCCTGTATATTTTTTAATGGTTCTGACAATCGTTTATAGTCTGCTTCACACAAGTTTGGGCATAATTCTTAAAAACTATCACCTACAATAAGCTGACAGATTTCGATTATATCATTGAACTGATATATAATTGTCGTAATCTGTCGCCTTACGGTCGTTAAAAATTCTTAAAATTAATGCCCAAAGTTATGTGAAACAGACTATAGTGTAATGACATTATTGAATTTTTTTGCACCTGGTAGCCATATTTCAGTGTCAGCAGCTTTTTTTGTATGCAAAGATAATTTTTTGATTTGCATCTATTATCAAAATGGATGACACGAACAATTTTTGACACAGAATTTCCCTAGATTTTAATTATTTTTAGAAAAGAAAATTTACATTAGAAATTATTCCAACGAAATGAGACACCGGAAACAAACAAAAAACGAGATTTTGCTCACACGTTAGACTGGCAAAAATTGGGGCATTGCCTCCTTGCAAGAGTCCTGGATTCGCCGTTAAGTAATTAATTTATTTACTTAGTGTCCGTTTTTGAGCACCTCACTTGTTTTTGACTCTTTAGTACGTCAAAAATTGCAAAATGTCAAAGTCAGTTTCTGAATTTTTCAGAATGCTTGTCACTGACGCGCTCATCTCATCGTCCGTGGTTCAGACAGATGTACCTAGACTATTATATTTCCTGCAATGCGTTATTTACAAAAATGTGTAAGGGACATCAAAGGCACATATTTAAGGAGCATTTTAAATGGTTATAGAAAGCTATCTTACGTTTGGAGTAACTGTTCGTCTTATTTTTAAATTCTAAGGCTGAAAAGGAGACCTAACTAACGCCAATGTCTAGGTAGACCTTTAAGGCTAATGGATGAAATGACGCTTTTGCTTTTAGGGCATTTTTAGAAAAAATCAGATATACTCATGATTTTCACTTATTGCGTGAATGCTACCTGACCTCTTAACAACAATGTTTCAGGTAAGCCAGGTGACACGTGGAATGACAGGCCTGCTCTTGAATTTGATTGATATAGTGCTTGAAGCATACGCTAATCTGAGTCCACAAACCGATCGAAAAAACCAGTCATCCACTGTCGATATTAATTCCTTTTGCGCCATCAAAACAGCGGAGACTATTCATGTAACTGCGGCGATTTACGTGCGAACCCAGTTTTACCGGAGAAATTCTGTAAGACTTTTTTAATGTCACCTTGAAAAACGTACTTACAGATAAATCGTAATTTATATAAATATTGCTAAAATCATTAGTAAATCGACCCGAAACTTGCAGTGAATCTATCGAACATTTTCAGAAATTAGCTGACTTATCGAATGTCCTTGTTGTACTTTTCTTCATATAAAATCACAAAAAGTTATAGGATTTCTCAGAAAAGAATTTGGTTTTAGGAAATTATTAAAAATTTTCAAGCTGCCTCATGTCAATGATTTGATAGCCGGTGTGAGCTGGAGAAATTTGAATTTTTGCCAAAGGTTGACCAAAAACGAAACTATGCGTATTCGATGTTATCTCCTTAAGCTGGGCCAATGAGGGGGCAGAGCAGATTGCACTCCCCTGCAGACATGCATGTGGGGTTTGGGGACCTCTAGACCTCCAGAATGGAAAAATAAAAAAATTTTCGAGAAAAATTAGGCAAAATGGAAGCTGAAACCGTTGAAAATGAAAAACGTTTTTCAGAAGTGCTTGAAATAGGCCATAAACTGTTAGATCAAACATTGTTTTAAGGTTTCTTTAGCATCTACCTGTTTTGACGTCATTTCCGCCTAAAAAAAGTTCAAAAATTTGACCCCCCTAGACCGGCCATACTGTGCATCTATGCTCCCCTGCTTGAATCCATCATTGTTTGTATCTATTCAGTATCAACCTTCCTTATTTTAATAGTAGGCTTCATTAATCCAATAGTGTTGCACTAATGCTTTTCCATTTGTTCAGTATTTTTAACCTATTTTGAAAATTAAGTGAACTTCGATTTAAATTTTGATTCAAAAAGTGATCAGAACCTTATTTTCGAAAATCAAAAAATTTTAATAGTACTTTGCTAAAGTTTGTTAAATCTGTAGTAGATCGCATCAGCTCAGCTCCCGATGATCTACTTATGTCAATGTTTTTCAACTCAATGTGAATTCCCATTTGTCGAGAAAAATCACAAAAAGGCATTGTTCGGCCTAAAAATATACAATGGTATATTTAAAGCCAGCAAGTCCGCGCTATGAAAAAGTGAGCAAACTATGTATTGTAAGTCGAAATTTCTATTCAAAATGTTCAAAAATGCTCTTTCCGGCTGTTCCAGTATAAACGTTTAAAAATAATTGATTATCCAGCTTCACCAGTCTCAGTGGCACTGAGCCTATTCTTCGAAATGACTTGTTTCATTTTCAGCAATCAAATCTTTCGGATCGTGTAAAAGTATATGATTTTGTAGGTATTTTGCTGGGACGAGTGGACAGCGACGACTTGCAGAACAGAATGCAAGAAATATGCCAGCGCATTAGGCTGTCTTTCAGCTTTTTGTCCCACTAATCGCAATTTTCAACAGTAAGAAGTTCATATATGTAATGATCACTCCTAAGGCCAACCGAAAAAATCGTCTCTAGGCCAACACGATGAACTTCGTTCACCGGGCAAACTAACCAAACAAACAAAGCCTTCTTTGGTCATAAACACACTTTCCAAGAATTTTGAAGGGAACTGGAATCTTTTATGTCGGAAAAGGAAAGACGAATGGCATCAAATACATACGTACGTAACCTTCCTTAGCATTGCAATTTTCGAAGTTGTGTAGAAAAATACTTAACATTCAAATGCAAGTACGATTTTTATTCTGTTTTTTGCAAAAAAAATGTGAAAGAAGGGCACAATAGCAGGTAGGAAAAAATTCAATTCGTGAATTGCGCTTTTTTGCTGAAAAATTTGCCAAAAACCATTCCCATGCTGGCCTTAGAGAGAATATTATCAATTTCATCGTACTCAAGTGCTCGATAAAATCGTCTTATCAAATTATTTTGCGTTTATACGAGTATGCCAATGAAAATGCCGTAGATAAACCGTTGAAAATTTGATTCTTTTAAAATTAGTCGGAAGCTCTGTGTCGTGAATAATAAGGAAGGTCACTTAAATGATCAACACGAAAGCTGAAGTGACAAATGAATTGTAAACTGTGGGTAAATACAGTGAATGAAAAACGGCTGTGTATGATGGCAGGCGATGAAAATTAGAGTAGATATGTATAAAACGAAAAAATAAAGCAGAAAACGCTAGAACCGTTTTTTAACAAAATTTGAATGCATCATATGAACAAGCTTGTATAAGGTCGTAAAAAGCACATGGAGCGAATGCTAGTGCGCGAAAGAAACTTCTGCCAGGCCCGGAACAAGAATTATCCCTGAAATCCAGCAGAATGGCGTGGTTTCGGGTCATTAGTGGATGTCAAAAACTTAAACAATCGGTAAACCCCGTTTACGGAAAAGTGGACGATCTTGAAGCTTCGGTTTCCGGAAAGTGCATTATAATGAATAGCTTAAAAGTAGAAAATTTTAGGATTTAAAATAAAAGATTAATAGAATTTCTTGGAACAATTTAAAAAATTCCTGTAAGGTGGTTTGTGCGGACCTAAGCTGAAATCTAAAGAAATTCATATTTCTGAATACAGCAGCTTTGTTAATAATATGCTTGTCCATTTCCTAATATAAAGAATTTCTGAACAATTATTTCGGCCTTATCGATTTTTATGCTAAAACTTTTCTGCCATCTTCTTAACATGCACAGCAGTTTCTGGGGTCTAATTGAGCAGTGGACCATCAGACACATGACTGACAGTGCATTTTCCGATTGGGTAATTGATGAGCATTGCATACAAAATGCTGACGCAGACCGATTCTTTCGGTGTATCCTCGTAACATTCAGATTTTGAATTTTTTTAAAATCATTGTAGATTCATTATTTGGTCCTGGTTCTTCAACGAGACAAGTCGAGCGAGGAATGCATGCTTACAAGAAGATGATGCATCAAGGTGTAAAGCCAGCGATCGCTCCATCATTGAAATCAAAGGAGCTTCAAATGTAAATATGTAAAATCAATAAATGTTACAACCATCTTTAGGGGCCAACCCGTAAATCCTGCTAGTGTTTCCCCCGGTGGGAGAAACGTTTCTCCCATCAAAATTTCCCCCGGTGGGAGAAACGTTTCTCCCATCAATGGTTTCGCCGTTTCTCCTGTTTCTCCTGGACTCTTTCATGGTTTCGCCGTTTCTTCCGTTTCTCCCAGGTTCCGTGTGTGGTTACCAATGCTTATCATGGTTTCGCCCTTTCTCCCGTTTCTCCAAGGCTCCGTGTGTGGTTACCTATGCTTATCATTAATTCGCTATTTCTACCATTAATCCCAGGCTCCGTGCGTGTGGTTGGTTACCTATGCTTATCATGCTTTCGCCGTTTCTCCCGTTTCTCCCAGGCTCTGGGTACGGTTGCCTTGCCACTGCTTATCATAGTTTCGCCGTTTATCCCGTTTCTCCCAGGCTCCTGTGTGGTTGGTGACGTATGCTTATCATGGTTTTGCCGTTTCTCCCATTTCTCCCACGCTCCGTGTGCGGTTACCTATGCTTATCATGGTTTCGCCGTATCTCCCGTTTCTCCCAGACTACGTGTAGGTTACCTATGCTTATCATGGTCTCGCCGTTTCTTTCAGGCTCCGTGTGTGCTTACGATAGCAATAAAATTTATACTATCAGCAAGAGAATGTTTTTTTCTCAAACTACTTTTTTTAGTTTTGAAGTTGAGTATTAAGAGGATTATTAGGCTTCGAAAGCTGAACGTCATTGAAGACGATAACGTAGGACGAGACGATTAGGCCTAAAAGAGGCTGATTTAAGCGCAGGGAGATCGGCCTGATAGAGGCTGATTTAAGCAATAAGCACTTGTGTGCATTACGTATCCGTGTTATGTTATCAGCGCGTGTATTATGTTGGTATGATTGTAACGGCGCGTATCAGATACTCAGTGCGCATTTAATTAACAGGTAGGTACGTAAAAAGGTAGACTCACCACAAAAAACTGCTGGAAGACCCACTATCAATTGACCCACAAAAAAATAGGCTGATTCAAGCAATAGGCACTTGCGGGTGATGTCTCAACAGCCCCACCAGTCCCAACAGCCCCACCGTCCCAACAGCCATACCAAAAATCCCAATAGCCCCACCCGTCCCAACAGCCCCACCAGTCCCAACAGCCCCACCGTCCCAACAGCCCCACCAATAATCCCAACTGCCCCACCAATCCCAACAGCCCCACCAATCGCAACAGCGCCATCGTCCCAACAGCCCCACCATCCCAACAGTCCCTCCGTCCCAACAGCCCCACCAAAAGTCCCCACAGCCCCACCCGTCCCAACAACCCCCACCAGTCCCAACAGCCCCACCGATAATCCCAACAGCCCCACCAATCCCTACAGCCCCACCGTCCCAACAGCCCCACCAAAAATCACAACAGCCCCACCAATAATCCCAACAGTCCCACCAAACCCAGCAGCCCCACCAATCCCAACAGCCCCACCGTCCCAACAGCCCCACCCGTCCCAACAACCCCCCCACCAGTCCCAACAGCCCCACCGTTTCAACAGCCCCACCACAAATCCCAACAGCCCCACCATCCCAACAGCCCCACCAATAATCCAAACAGCCCCACCAAACCCAACAGCCCCACCAATCCCAACAGCCCCACCAATCCCAACAGCCCCACCATCCCAACAGCCCCACCAAAAGTCCCCACAGCCCCACCCGTCCCAACTAGCCCCACCAGTCCCAACAGCCCCACCAGTCCCAACAGCCCCACCAATCCCTACAGCCCCACCGTCCCAACAGCCCCACCAAAAATCCCAACAGCCCCACCCGTCTTAACAGCCCCACCAGTCCCAACAGCCCCACCATCCCAACAGCCCCACCATCCCGACAGCCCCACCAAAATCCCAACAGCCCCACCCATCTCTAACAACGCCCCACCAGTCCCAACAGCCCCACCATCCCAACAGCCCCACCAAAATCCCAACAGCCCCACCCGTCCCAACAACCCCCACCAGTCCCAACAGCCCCACCGTTTCAACAGCCCCACCAAAAATCCCAACAGCCCCACCCGTCCCAACAACCACCACCAGTCCCAACAGCCCCACCGTTTCAACAGCCCCACCACAAATCCCAACAGCCCCACCAGTCCCAACAGCCTCACCAACCCAACAGCCCCACCAAAAGTCCCCACAGCCCCACCCGTCCCAACAACCCCTACCGTCCCAACAGCCCCACCAATAATCCCAACTGTCCCACCAATCCCAACAGCCCCACCAATCCCAACAGCCCCACCAGTCCCAACAGCCCCACCAAATCCCAACAGCCCCACCAAAAGTCCCAACAGCCCCACCCGTCCCAACTACCCCCACCAGTCCCAACAGCCCCACCAGTCCCAACAGCCCCACCAATCCCTACAGCCCCACCGTCCTAACAGCCCCACCAAAAATCCCAACAGCCCCACCCGTCTTAACAGTCCCACCGTCCCAACAGCCCCACCATCCCAACAGCCCCACCAAAATCCCAACAGCCCCACCCTTTCTAACAACCCCCACCAGTCCCAACAGCCCCACCGTTTCAACAGCTCCACCAAAAATCCCAACAGCCCCACCCATCCCAACAACCCCCACCAGTCCCAACAGCCCCACCGTTTCAACAGCCCCACCAAAAATTCCAACAGCCACCCGTCCCAACAACCCCCACCAGTCCCAACAGCCCCACCGTTTCATCAGCCCCACCAAAAATCCCAACAGCCCCAACCGTCCCAACAAACCCCTACCAGTCCCAACAGCCCCACCGTTTCAACAGCCCCACCACAAATCCCAACAGCCACACCAGTCCCAACAGCCCCACCAACCCAACAGCCTCACCAAAAGTCCCCACAGCCCCACCCGTCCCAACAACCCCCACCGTCCGAACAGCCCCACCAATAATCCCAACTGTCCCACCAATACCAACAGCCCCACCAATCCCAACAGCCCCACCAATCGCAACAGCCCCATCGTCCCAACAGCCCCACCATAACAACAGTCCCTCCGTCCCAACAGCCCCACCAAAAGTCCCCACAGCCCCACCCGTCCCAACAACCCCCACCAGTCCCAACAGCCCCACCAATAATCCCAACAGCCCCACAAATCCCTACAGCCCCACCATCCCAACAGCCCCACCAAAAATCACAAGAGCCCCACCAATAATCCCAACAGTCCCACCAAACCCAACAGCCCCACCAATCCAAACAGCCCCACCGTCCCAACAGTCCCACCATCCCAACAGCCCCACCATCCCGACAGCCCCACCAAAAATCCCAAGAGCCCCACCCGTCCCAACAACCCCACCAGTCCCAACAGCCCCACCGAAAATCCCAACAGCCCCACCCGTCCCAACAACCCCCACCAGTCCCAACAGCCCCACCGTTTCAACAGCCCCACAACAAATCCCAGCAGCCCCACCATACCCAACAGCCCCACCGTCCCAACAGCCATACCAAAAATCCTAACTGCCCCACCAATCCCAACAGCCCCACCAGTCCCAACAGCCCACCGTCCCAACAGCACCACCAATAATCCCAACTGCCCCACCAATCCCAACAGCCCCACCAATCACAACAGCCACATTGTCCCAACAGCCCCACCATCCCAACAGCCCCACCATCCCAACAGCCCCACCATCCCAACAGCCCCACCATCCCAACAGCCCCACCATCCCAACAGCCCCACCATCCCAACAGTCCCAACAGCCTTACCAAAAGTCCCCACAGCCCCACCCGTCCCAACAACCCCCACCAGTCCCAACAGCCCCACCAATAATCCCAACAGTCCCATCAATCCCTACAGCCCCACCGTCCCAACAGCACCACCAAAAATCCCAACAGCCCCACCCGTCTTAACAGCCCCACCAGTCGCCAACAGCCCCACCATCCCAACAGCCCCACCAATGATCCAAACAGCCCCACCAAACCCAACAGCCCCACCAATCCCAACAGCCCCACAGTCTTAACAGCCCCACCATCCCAACAGCCCCACCATCCCGACAGCCCCACCAAGAAGCCCAACAGCCCCACCCATCCCAACAAGCCCCACCAGTCCCAACAGCCCCACCGTTTCAACAGCCCCGCCAAAAATCCCAACAGCCCCACCCGTCCCAACAACCCCCACCAGTCCCAACAGCCCCAACGTTTCAACAGCCCCACCACAAATCCCAACAACCCCACCAGTCCCAACAGCCCCACCGTTTCAACAGCCCCACCACAAATCCCAACAGCCACACCAGTCCCAACAGCCCCACCGTCCCAACAGCCATACCAAAAATCCCAACAGCCCCACCCGTCCCAACAACCCTCACCAGTCCCAACAGCCCCACCATTTCAACAGCCCCACCAAAAATCCCAACTGCCCCACCGGTCTCAACAGCCCCACCGTCCCAACAGCCATACCAAATATCCCAACAGCCCCACCAGTCCCAACACCCCACCGTTTCATCAGCCCCACCAAAAATCCCAACAGCGCCACCCGTCCCAACAACCCCCACCAGTCCCAACAGCCCCACCGTTTCAACAGCCCCACCACAAATCCCAACAACCCCATCAGTCCCAACAGCCCCACCATTTCAACAGCCCCACCACAAATCCCAACAGCCCCACCAGTCCCAACAGCCCCACCGTCCCAACAGCCATACCAAAAATCCCAACAGCCCCACCCGTCCCAACAACCCTCACCAGTCCCAACAGCCCCACCATTTCAACAGCCCCACCAAAAATCCCAACTGCCCCACCGGTCTCAACAGCCCCATCGTCCCAACAGCCATACCAAAAAACCCAACAGCCTCACCAGTCCCAACACCCCACCGTTTCATCAGCCCCACCACAAATCCCAACACCCCACCAGTCTCAACAGCCTCACCAACCCAACAGCCCCACCAAAAGTCCCCACAGCCCCACCCGTCCCAACAACCCCCACCGTCCCAACAGCCCCACCAATAATCCCAACTGTCCCACCAATCCCAACTGTCCCACCAATCCCAACAGCCCCACCAATCCCAACAGCCCCACCGTCCCAACAGCCCCACCATTCCAACAGCCCCACCAAAAGTCCCCACAGCCCCACCCGTCCCAACTACCCCCACCAGTCCCAACAGCCCCACCAATCCCTACAGCCCCACCATCCCTCCAGCCCCACCAAAAATCCCAACAGCCCCACCCGTCTTAACAGTCCCACCGTCCCAACAGCCCCACCATCCCAACAGCCCCACCATCCCAACAGCCCCACCAAAAATCCCAACAGCCCCACCCTTTCTAACAACCCCCACCAGTCCCAACAGCCCCACCGTTTCAAGAGCCCCACCAAAAATTCCAACAGCCACCCGTCCCAACAACCCCCACCAGTCCCAACAGCCCCACCGTTTCATCAGCCCCACCAAAAATCCCAACAGCCCCAACCGTCCCAACAACCCCCACCAGTCCCAACAGCCCCACCGTTTCAACAGCCCCACCACAAATCCCAACAGGCCCACCAGTCCCAACAGCCCCACCAACCCAACAGCCCCACCAAAAGTCCCCACAGCCCCACCCGTCCCAACAACCCCCACCGTCCCAACAGCCCCACCAATAATCCCAACTGTCCCACCAATACCAACAGCCCCACTAATCCCAACAGCCCCACCAATCGCAACAGCCCCATCGTCCCAACAGCCCCACCATCCCAACAGTCCCTCTATCCCAACAGCCCCACCAAAAGTCCCCGCAGCCCCACCCGTCCCAACAACCCCCACCAGTCCCAACAGCCCCACCAATAATCCCAACAGCCCCACAAATCCCTACAGCCCCACCATCCCAACAGCCCCACCAAAAATCACAACAGCCCCACCAATAATCCCAACAGTCCCACCAAACCCAACAGCCCCACCAATCCCAACAACCCCACAGTCCCAACAGTCCCACCATCCCAACAGCCCCACCATCCCGACAGCCCCACCAAAAATCCCAAGAGCCCCACCCGTCCCAACAACCCCACCAGTCCCAACAGCCCCACCAAAAATCCCAACAGCCCCACCCGTCCCAACAACCCCCACCAGTCCCAACAGCCCCACCATTTCAACAGCCCCACAACAAATCCCAGCAGTCCCACCATTCCCAACAGCCCCACCGTCCCAACAGCCATACCAAAAATCTTAACTGCCCCACCAATCCCAACAGCCCCACCAGTCCCAACAGCCCACCGTCCCAACAGCCCCACCAATAATCCCAACTGCCCCACCAATCCCAACAGCCCCACCAATCCCAACAGCCCCATTGTGTTAACAGCCCCACCATCCCAACAGTCCCAACAGCCCCACCAAAAGTCCCCACAGCCCCACCCGTCCCAACAACCCCCACCAGTCCCAACAGCCCCACCAATAATCCCAACAGCCCCATCAATCCCTACAGCCCCACCGTCCCAACAGCCCCACCAAAAATCCCAACAGCCCCACCCGTCTTAACAGCCCCACCAGTCCCAACAGCCCCACCATCCCAACAGCCCCACCAATAATCCAAACAGCCCCACCAAACCCAACAGCCCCACCAATCCCAACAGCCCCACCAGTCCCAACAGCCCCACCATCCCAACAGCCCCACCATCCCAACAGCCCCACCATCCCAACAGCCCCACCAAGAATCCCAACAGCCCCACCCATCCCAACAACCCCCACCAGTCCCAACAGCCCCACCGTTCCAACAGCCCCGCCAAAAATCCCAACAGCCCCACCCGTCCCAACAACCCCCACCAGTCCCAACAGCCCCACTGTTTCAACAGCCCCACCACAAATCCCAACAACCCCACCAGTCCCAACAGCCCCACCGTTTCAACAGCCCCACCACAAATCCCAACAGCCCCACCAGTCCCAACAGCCCCACCCGTCCCAACAACCCCCACCAGTCCCAACAGCCCCACCGTTCCAACAGCCCCGCCAAAAATCCCAACAGCCCCACCCGTCCCAACAACCCCCACCAGTCCCAACAGCCCCACCGTTTCAACAGCCCCACCACAAATCCCAACAACCCCACCAGTCCCAACAGCCCCACCGTTTCAACAGCCCCACCACAAATCCCAACAGCCCCACCAGTCCCAACAGCCCCACCCGTCCCAACAACCCCCACCAGTCCCAACAGCCCCACCATTTCAACAGCCCCACCATTTCAACAGCCCCACCAAAAATCCCAACTGCCCCACCAGTCTCAACAGCCCCACCGTCCCAACAGCCATACCAAAAATCCCAACAGCCCCACCCGTCCCAACAGCCCCACCAGTCCCAACAGCGCACTGTCCCAACAGCCCCACCAATAATCTCAACTGCCCCACCAATCCCAACAGCCCCACCAAACCCAACAGCCCCACCAATCCCAACTGCCCCACCAATCCCAACAGCCCCACCAATCACAACAGCCCCATTGTCCCAACAGCCCCACCATCCCAACAGCCCCACCATCCCAACAGTCCCAACAGCCTTACCAAAAGTCCCCACAGCCCCACCCGTCCCAACAACCCCCACCAGTCCCAACAGCCCCACCAATAATCCCAACAGTCCCATACAGCCCCACTGTCCCAACAGCACCACCAAAAATCCCAACAGCCCCACCCGTCTTAACAGCCCCACCAGTCGCAACAGCCCCACCATCCCAACTGCCCCACCAATGATCCAAACAGCCCCACCAAACCCAACAGCCCCACCAATCCCAACAGCCCCACAGTCCCAACAGCCCCACCATCCCAACAGCCCCACCATCCCGACAGCCCCACCAAGAAGCCCAACAGCCCCACCCATCCCAACAAGCCCCACCAGTCCCAACAGCCCCACCGTTTCAACAGCCCCGCCAAAAATCCCAACAGCCCCACCCGTCCCAACAACCCCCACCAGTCCCAACAGCCCCACCGTTTCAACAGCCCCACCACAAATCCCAACAACCCCACCAGTCCCAACAGCCCCACCGTTTCAACAGCCCCACCACAAATCCCAACAGCCCCACCAGTCCCAACAGCCCCACCGTCCCAACAGCCATACCAAAAATCCCAACAGCCCCACCCGTCCCAACAACCCTCACCAGTCCCAACAGCCCCACCATTTCAACAGCCCCACCAAAAATCCCAACTGCCCCACCAGTCTCAACAGCCCCACTGTCCCAACAGCCATACCAAAAATCCCAACAGCCCCACCAGTCCCAACACCCCACCGTTTCATCAGCCCCACCAAAAATCCCAACAGCCCCACCCGTCCCAACAACCCCCACCAGTCCCAACAGCCCCACCGTTTCAACAGCCCCACCACAAATCCCAACAACCCCATCAGTCCCAACAGCCCCACCGTTTCAACAGCCCCACCACAAATCCCAACAGCCCCACCAGTCCCAACAGCCCCACCGTCCCAACAGCCATACCAAAAATCCCAACAGCCCCACCGTCCCAACAACCCTCACCAAAAATCCCAACAGCCCCACCATTTCAACAGCCCCACCAAAAATCCCAACTGCCCCACCGGTCTCAACAGCCCCATCGTCCCAACAGCCATACCAAAAACCCAACAGCCCCACGAGTCCCAACACCCCACCGTTTCATCAGCCCCACCACAAATCCCAACACCCCACCAGTCTCAACAGCCTCACCAACCCAACAGCCCCACCAAAAGTCCCAGCAGCCCCACCCGTCCCAACAACCCCCACCGTCCCAACAGCCCCATCAATAATCCCAACTGTCCCACCAATCCCAACTGTCCCACCAATCCCAACAGCCCCACCAATCCCAACAGCCCCACCGTCCCAACAGCCCGACCATTCCAACAGCCCCACCAAAAGTCCCCACAGCCTCACCCGTCCCAACTACCCCCACCAGTCCCAACAGCCCCACCAATCCTTACAGCCCCACCGTCCCTCCAGCCCCACCAAAAATCCCAACAGCCCCACCCGTCTTAACAGTCCCACCGTCCCAACAGCCCCACCATCCCAACAGCCCCACCATCCCAACAGCCCCACCATCCCAACAGCCCCACCAAAAATCCCAACAGCCCCACCCTTTCTAACAACCCCCACCAGTCCTAACAGCCCCACCGTTTCAAGAGCCCCACCAAAAATTCCAACAGCCACCCGTCCCAACAACCCCCACCAGTCCCAACAGCCCCACCGTTTCATCAGCCCCACCAAAAATCCCAGCAGCCCCAACCGTCCCAACAACCCCCACCAGTCCCAACAGCCCCACCGTTTCAACAGCCCCACCACAAATCCCAACAGGCCCACCAGTCCCAACAGCCCCACCAACCCAACAGCCCCACCCAAAGTCCCCACAGCCCCACCCGTCCCAACAACCCCCACCGTCCCAACAGCCCCACCAATAATCCCAACTGTCCCACCAATACCAACAGCCCCACTAATCCCAACAGCCCCACCAATCGCAACAGCCCCATCGTCCCAACAACCCCACCATCCCAACAGTCCCTCTATCCCAACAGCCCCACCAAAAGTCCCCGCAGCCCCACCCGTCCCAACAACCCCCACCAGTCCGAACAGCCCCACCAATAATCCCAACAGCCCCACAAATCCCTACAGCCCCACCATCCCAACAGCCCCACCAAAAATCACAACAGCCCCACCAATAATCCCAACAGTCCCACCAAACCCAACAGCCCCACCAATCCCAACAACCCCACCGTCCTAACAGTCCCACCATCCCAACAGTCCCACCATCCCAACAGCCCCACCATCCCGACAGCCCCACCAAAAATCCCAAGAGCCCCACCCGTCCCAACAACCCCACCAGTCCCAACAGCCCCACCAAAAATCCCAACAGCCCCACCCGTCCCAACAACCCCCACCAGTCCCAACAGCCCCACCATTCCCAACAGCCCCACCGTCCCAACAGCCATACCAAAAATCCTAACTGCCCCACCAATCCCAACAGCCCCACCAATCCCAACAGCCCCACCAGTCCCAACAGCCCACCGTCCCAACAGCCCACCGTCCCAACAGCCCCACCAATAATCCCAACTGCCCCACCAATCCCAACAGCCCCACCAATCCCAACAGCCCCATTGTGTTAACAGCCCCACCATCCCAACAGCCCCACCATCCCAACAGCCCCACCATCAACAGCCCCATCATCCCAACAGCCCCACCCGTCCCAACAACCCCCACCAGTCCCAACAGCCCCACCAATAATCCCAACAGCCCCATCAATCCCTAACAGCCCCACCAGTCCCAACAGCCCCACCATCCCAACAGCCCCACCAAAATCCCAACAGCCCCACCAGTCCCAACAGCCCCACCGTCCCAACAGCCCCACCAATCCCAACAGCCCCACCATCCCAACAGCCCCACCAAAATCCCAACAGCCCCACCACATCCCAACAACCCCCCACCAGTCCCAACAGCCCCACCGTCCCAACAGCCCCACCAAAAATCCCAACAGCCCCACCCGTCCCAACAACCCCCACCAGTCCCAACAGCCCCACCAGTTTCAACAGCCCCACCAAAATCCCAACAGCCCCACCGTCCCAACAGCCCCCACCAGTCCCAACAATCCCAACAGCCCCACCCAATCCCAACAGCCCCACCAGTCCCAACAGCCCCACCGTCCCAACAGCCCCACCACAAATCCCAACAGCCCCACCAGTCCCAACAGCCCCACCAATCCCAACAGCCCCACCAAAAGTCCCAACAGCCCCACCCGTCCCAACAGCCCCCACCAGTCCCAACAGCCCCACCAATAATCCCAACAGCCCCACCCAATCCCAACAGCCCCACCAGTCCCAACAGCCCCACCAATCCCAACAGCCCCACCAGTCCCAACAGCCCCACCAGTCCCAACAGCCCCACCAGTCCCAACAGCCCCATCAACAGTCCTCAACAGCCCCACCACGTCCCAACAACCCCACCAGTCCCAACAGCCCCACCAATAATCCCAACAGCCCCACCAAATCCCAACAGCCCCACCATCCCAACAGCCCCACCAAAATCCCAACAGCCCCACCAATAATCCCAACAGTCCCACCAAACCCAACAGCCCCACCAATCCCAACAGCCCCACCGTCCCAACAGTCCCACCATCCCAACAGCCCCACCATCCCAACAGCCCCACCAAAAATCCCAACAGCCCCACCCGTCCCAACAACCCCACCAGTCCCAACAGCCCCACCGTCCCAACAGCCCCACCAAAATCCCAACAGCCCCACCAGTCCCAACAGCCCCACCATTTCAACAGCCCCACCACAAATCCCAACAGCCCCACCATTCCCAACAGCCCCACCGTCCCAACAGCCCCACCAAAATCCCAACAGCCCCACCATCCCAACAGCCCCACCAGTCCCAACAGCCCCACCGTCCCAACAGCCCCACCAAAGTCCCAACAGCCCCACCGATCCCAACAGCCCCACCAAAAATCCCAACAGCCCCACCCGTCCCAACAACCTCCACCAGTCCCAACAGCCCCACCGTTTCAACAGCCCCACCACAAATCCCAACAGCCCCACCAGTCCCAACAGCCCCACCATCCCAACAGCCCCACCAAAATCCCAACAGCCCCACCAGTCCCAACAGCCCCACCGTCCCAACAGCCCCCACCAAAGAATCCCAACAGCCCCACCAGTCCCAACAGCCCCACCAGTCCCAACAGCCCCACCAAAAATCCCAACTGCCCCACCAATAATCCCAACAGCCCCACCAAATCCCAACAGCCCTACCAGTCCCAACAGCCCCACATCCCAACAGCCCCACCAGTCCCAACAGCCCCACCAGTCCCAACAGCCCCACCATCCCAACAGCCCCACCAAAAATCCCAACAGCCCCACCCGTCCCAACAACCCCCACCAGTCCCAACAGCCCCACCAATAATCCCAACAGCCCCACCAATCCCAACAGCCCCACCAGTCCCAACAGCCCCACCAATCCCAACAGCCCCACCGTCCCAACAGCCCCACCAGTCCCAACAGCCCCACCATCCCAACAGCCCCACCAATAATCCCAACAGCCCCACCAAATCCCAACAGCCCCACCAATCCCAACAGCCCCACCCGTCCCAACAGCCCCACCAGTCCCAACAGCCCCACCATCCCAACAGCCCCACCAAAAATCCCAACAGCCCCACCCATCCCAACAACCCCCACCAGTCCCAACAGCCCCACCGTTTCAACAGCCCCACCAAAAATCCCAACAGCCCCACCCGTCCCAACAGCCCCACCATCCCAACAGCCCCACCATCCCAACAGCCCCACCAAAAATCCCAACAGCCCCACCCGTCCCAACAACCCCCACCAGTCCCAACAGCCCCACCAAAAATCCCAACAGCCCCACCCGTCCCAACAACCCCCACCAGTCCCAACAGCCCCACCGTTTCAACAGCCCCACCACAAATCCCAACAGCCCCACCAGTCCCAACAGCCCCACCGTCCCAACAGCCATACCAAAAATCCTAACTGCCCCACCAATCCCAACAGCCCCACCAGTCCCAACAGCCCCACCGATCCCAACAGCCCCACCAATAATCCCAACTGCCCCACCAATCCCAACAGCCCCACCAATCCGCAACAGCTCCATTGTCCCAACAGCCCCACCATCCCAACAGCCCCCTCCGAACAGCCTTACCAAAAGTCCCCACAGCCCCACCCGTCCCAACAAGCCCCACCAGTCCCAACAGCCCCACCAATAATCCCAACAGCCCCATCAATCCCTACAGCCCCACCGTCCCAACAGCCCCACCAAAAATCCCAACAGCCCCACCAAAAATCCCAACAGCCCCACCCATCTTAACAGCCCCACCATCTTAACAGCCCCACCAGTCGCAACAGCCCCACCATCCCAACAGCCCCACCAATAATCCAAACAGCCCCACCAAACCCAACAGCCCCACCAATCCCAACAGCCCCACCAGTCCCAACAGCCCCACCAAGAATCCCAACAGCCCCATCCATCCCAACAACCCCCACCAGTCCCAACAGCCCCAGCATTTCAACAGCCCCGCCAAAAATCCCAACAGCCCCACCCGTCCCAACAACCTCCACCAGTCCCAACAGCCCCACCGTTTCAACAGCCCCACCACAAATCCCAACAACCCCACCAGTCCCAACAGCCCCACCATTTCAACAGCCCCACCACTAATCCCAACAGCCCCACCAGTCCCAACAGCCCCACCGTCCCAGCAGCCATACCAAAAATCCCAACAGCCCCAACTGTCCCAACAACCCCCACCAGTCCCAACAGCCCCACCTTTTCAACAGCCCCACCAAAAATCCCAACTGCCCCACAAGTCTCAACAGCCCCACCATCCCAACAGCCCCACCAGACCCAACAGCCCCACCGTTTCATCAGCCCCACCAAAAATCCTAACAGCCCCACCCGTCCCAACAACCCCCACCAGTCCCAACAGCCCCACCGTTTCAACAGCCCCACCACAAATCCCAACAGCCCCACCAGTCCCAACAGCCTCACCAACCCAACAGCCCCACCAAAATCCCCACAGCCCCACCCATCCCAAAAACCCCCACCGTCCCAACAGCCCCACCAATAATCCCAACTGTCCCACCAATCCCAACAGCCCCACCAATCCCAGCAGCCCCACCGTCCCAACAGCCCCACCATCTCAACAGCCCCACCAAAAGTCGCCACAGCCCCACCCGTCCCAACTACCCCCACCAGTCCCAACAGCCCCACCAGTCCCAACAGTCCCACCAATCAATACAGCCCCACTACCCACCAGCCCCACAAAAAATCCCAACAGCCCCACCCGTCTTAACAGTCCCATGGTCCCAACAGCCCCACCATCCCAACAGCCTCACCAACCCAACAGCCCCACTAAAAGTCCCCACAGCCCCACCCGTCCCAACAACCCCTACTGTCCCAACAGCCCCACCAATAATCCCAACTGTCCCACCAATCCCAACAGCCCCACCAATCCCAACAGCCCCACCAATCCCAACAGCCCCACCGTCCCAACAGCCCCACCATTCCATCAGCCCCACCAAAAATCCCTCACCATCCTACCAGCCCCACCAAAAATCCCAACAGCCCCACCCGTCTTAACAGTCCCACCGTCCCAACAGCCCCACCATCCCAACAGCCCCACTATCCCAACAGCCCCACCAAAAATCCCAACAGCCCCACCCTTTCTAACCACTCCCAGGAGTCCCAACAGCCCCACCATGTCAACAGCTCCACCAAAAATCCCAACAGCCCCACCCATCCCAACAACCCCCACCAGTCCCAACAGCCCCACCGTTTCAACAGCCCCACCAAAAATTCCAACAGCCACTCGTCCCAACAACCCCCACCAGTCTCAACAGCCCCACCAAAAATCCCAACAGCCCCAACCGTCCCAACAACCCCCACCAGTCCCAACATCCCCACCGTTTCAACAGCCCCACCACAAATCCCAACAGCCCCACCAGTCCCAACAGCCCCACCAACCCAACCGCCCCACCAAAAGTCCCCACAGCCCCAGCCGTCCCAACAACCCCCACCATCCCAACAGCCCCACCAATAATCCCAACTGTCCCACCAATACCAACAGCCCCACCAATCCCAACAGCCCCACCAATCGCAACAGCCCCATTGTCCCAACAGCCCACCATAACAACAGTCCCTCCGTCCCAACAGCCCCACCAAAAGTCCCCACAGCCCCATCCGTCCCAACAACCCCCACCAGTCCCAACAGCCCCACCAATAATCCCAACAGCCCCACAAATCCCTACAGCCCCACCATCCCAACAGCCCCACCAAAAATCACAAGAGCCCCACCAATAATCCCAACAGTCCCACCAAACCCAACAGCCCCACCAATCCCAACAGCCCCACCGTCCCAACAGTCCCACCATCCCAACAGCCCCACCATCCCAACAGCCCCACCAAAAATCCCAAGAGCCCCACCCGTCCCAACAACCACACTAGTCCCAACAGCCCCACCAAAAATCCCAACAGCCCCACCCATTCCAACAACCCCCACCAGTCCCAACAGCCCCACCATTTCAACAGCCCCACAACAAATCCCAGCAGCCCCACCATTCCCAACAGCCCCACCGTCCCAACAGCCATACCAAAAATCCCAACTGCCCCACCAATCCCAACAGCCCCACCAGTCCCAACAGCCCCATTGTCCCAACAGCCCCACCATCCCAACAGCCCCAACAGCCTTACCAACAGTCCCCACAGCCCCACCCGTCCCAACAAGCCCCACCAGTCCCAACAGCCCCACCAATAATCCCAACAGCCCCATCAATCCCTACAGCCCCACCGTCCCAACAGCCCCACCAAAAATCCCAACAGCCCCACCCGTCTTAACAGCCCCACCAGTTGCAACAGCCCCACCATCCCAACAGCCCCACCAATAATCCAAACAGCCCCTCCAAACCCAACAGCCCCACCAAAGTCCCCACAGCCCCACCCGTCCCAACTAGCCCCCACCAGTCCCAACAGCCCCACCATTCCAACAGCCCCACTAATCCCTACAGCCCCACCGTCCCACCAGCCCCACCAAAAATCCCAACAGTCCCACCCGTCCCAACAACCCCCACCAGTCCCAACAGCCCCACTGTTTCAACAGCCCCACCACAAATCCCAACAGCCCCACCAGTCCCAACAGCCCTCACCAACCCAACAGCCCCACCAAAAGTCCCCACAGCCCCACCCGTCCCAACAACCCCTACCATCCCAACAGCCCCACCAATAATCCCAACTGTCCCACCAATCCCAACAGCCCCACCAATCCCAACAGCCCCACCAATCCCAACAGCCCCACCATCCCAACAGCCCCACCATCCCATCAGCCCCACCAAAAATCCCTCACCGTCCTACCAGCCCCACCAAAAATCCCAACAGCCCCACCCATCCTAACAGCCCCACCGTCCCAACAGCCCCACCATCCCAACAGCCCCACCATCCCAACAGCCCCACCAAAAATCCCAACAGCCCCACCCTTT
The DNA here is from genome assembly GCA_036768485.1 of Mermis nigrescens. Classification (NCBI taxonomy): domain Eukaryota; kingdom Metazoa; phylum Nematoda; class Enoplea; order Mermithida; family Mermithidae; genus Mermis; species Mermis nigrescens. Next base: position 6,572,971 of record JAVLUZ010000142.1, read on the forward strand.
CTAACAACCCCCACCAGTCCCAACAGCCCCACCGTTTCAACGGCTCCACCAAAAATCCCAACAGCCCCACCCATCCCAACAACCCCCACCAGTCCCAACAGCCCCACCGTTTCAACAGCCCCACCAAAAATTCCAACAGCCACCCGTCCCAACAACCCCCACCAGTCTCAACAGCCCAACCATTTCATCAGCCCCACCAAAAATCCCAACAGCCCCAACCGTCCCAACAACCCCCACCAGTCACAACAGCCCCACTGTTTTGACAACCCCACCACAAATCTAACAGCCCCACCAGTCCCAACAGCCCCACCAACCCAACAGCCCAACCAAAAGTCCCCACAGCCCCACCCGTCCCAACAACCCCCACCAACCCAAGAGCCCCACCAATAATCCCAACTGTCCCACCAATACCAACAGCCCCACCAATCCCAACAGCCCCACCAATTGCAACAGCCATTGTCCCAACAGCCCCACCATAACAACAGTCCCTCCATCCCAACAACCCATCCAAAAGTCCCCACAGCCCCATCCATCCCAACAACCCCCACCAGTCCCAACAGCCCCACCAATAATCCCAACAGCCCCACAAATCCCTACAGCCCCACCATCCCAACAGCCCCACCAAAATCCCAACAGCCCCACCAATCTCAACAGCCCCACCAGTCCCAACAGCCCCACCAAATCCCAACAGCCCCACCAAAAATCCCAACAGCCCCACCCATCCCAACAGCCCCACCAGTCCCAACAGCCCCACCAGTCCCAACAGCCCCACCGTCCCAACAGCCCCACCAATAATCCCAACAGCCCCACCAATCCCAACAGCCCCACCAATCCCAACAGCCCCACCAGTCCCAACAGCCCCACCAAGAATCCCAACAGCCCCACCCATCCCAACAACCCCCACCAGTCCCAACAGCCCCACCGTTCCAACAGCCCCACCAAAAATCCCAACAGCCCCACCCGTCCCAACAACCCCCACCAGTCCCAACAGCCCCACCGTTTCAACAGCCCCACCACAAATCCCAACAGCCCCACCAGTCCCAACAGCCCCACCAATTCCCAACAGCCCCACCACAAATCCCAACAGCCCCACCAGTCCCAACAGCCCCACCGTTCCAACAGCCCCACCAAAATCCCAACAGCCCCACCCGTCCCAACAACCCCACCAGTCCCAACAGCCCCACCATTTCAACAGCCCCACCACAAATCCCAACAGCCCCACCAGTCCCAACAGCCCCACCGTCCCAACAGCCCTACCAAAAATCCCAACAGCCCCACCCGTCCCAACAACCCCCACCAGTCCCAACAGCCCCACCATTCTCAACAGCCCCACCAAAAATCCCAACAGCCCCACCAGTCCCAACAGCCCCACCAATCCCAACAGCCCCACCAGTCCCAACAGCCCCACCAAGATCCCAACAGCCCCACCCGTCCCAACAACTCCCACCAGTCCCAACAGCCCCACCATTTCAACAGCCCCACCAAAAATCCCAACAGCCCCACCCGTCCCAACAACCCCACCAGTCCCAACAGCCCCACCAAAATCCCAACAGCCCCACCCAAGTCCCAACAGCCCCACCGTTTCAACAGCCCCACAACAAATCCCAGCAGCCCCACCAGTCCCAACAGCCCCACCGTCCCAACAGCCATACCAAAAATCCCAACTGCCCCACCAATCCCAACAGCCCCACCAGTCCCAACAGCCCCACCGTCCCAACAGCCCCACCAATAATCCCAACTGCCCCACCAATCCCAACAGCCCCACCAATCCGAACAGCCCCACTGTCCCAACAGCCCCACCATCCCAACAGCCCCAACAGCCTTACCAAAAGTCCCCACAGCCCCACCCGTCCCAACAAGCCCCACCAGTCCCAACAGCCCCACCAATAATCCCAACAGCCCCATCAATCCCTACAGCCCCACCGTCCCAACAGCCCCACCAAAAATCCCAACAGCCCCACCCATCTTAACAGCCCCACCATCTTAACAGCCCCACCAGTCCCAACAGCCCCACCATCCCAACTGCCCCACCAATAATTCAAACAGCCCCACCAAACCCAACAGCCCCACCAATCCCAACAGCCCCACCAGTCCCAACAGCCCCACCAAGAATCCCAACAGCCCCATCCATCCCAACAACCCCCACCAGTCCCAACAGCCCCAGCATTTCAACAGCCCTGCCAAAAATCCCAACAGCCCCACCCGTCCCAACAACCTCCACCAGTCCCAACAGCCCCACCGTTTCAACAGCCCCACCACAAATCCCAACAACCCCACCAGTCCCAACAGCCCCACCATTTCAACAGCCCCACCACTAATCCCAACAGCCCCACCAGTCCCAACAGCCCCACCGTCCCAACAGCCATACCAAAAATCCCAACAGCCCCAACCGTCCCAACAACCCCCACCAGTCCCAACAGCCCCACCGTTTCAACAGCCCCACCAAAAATCCCAACTGCCCCACAGTCTCAACAGCCCCACCATCCCAACAGCCCCACCAGACCCAACAGCCCCACCGTTTCATCAGCCCCACCAAAAATCCCAACAGCCCCACCCGTCCCAACAACCCCCACCAGTCCCAACAGCCCCACCGTTTCAACAGCCCCACCACAAATCCCAACAGCCCCACCAGTCCCAACAGCCTCACCAACCCAACAGCCCCACCACAAATCCCCACAGCCCCACCCAGTCCCAAAAGCCCCACCGTCCCAACAGCCCCACCAATAATCCCAACTGTCCCACCAATCCCAACAGCCCCACCAATCCCAGCAGCCCCACCGTCCCAACAGCCCCACCATCTCAACAGCCCCACCAAAAGTCGCCACAGCCCCACCCGTCCCAACTACCCCCACCAGTCCCAACAGCCCCACCAGTCCCAACAGTCCCACCAATCAATACAGCCCCACTACCCACCAGCCCCACAAAATCCCAACAGCCCCACCCGTCTTAACAGTCCCATGGTCCCAACAGCCCCACCATCCCAACAGCCTCACCAACCCAACAGCCCCACTAAAAGTCCCCACAGCCCCACCTGTCCCAACAACCCCTACTGTCCCAACAGCCCCACCAATAATCCCAACTGTCCCACCAATCCCAACAGCCCCACCAATCCCAACAGCCCCACCAATCCCAACAGCCCCACCGTCCCAACAGCCCCACCATTCCATCAGCCCCACCAAAAATCCCTCACCATCCTACCAGCCCCACCAAAAATCCCAACAGCCCCACCCGTCTTAACAGTCCCACCGTCCCAACAGCCCCACCATCCCAACAGCCCCACTATCCCGACAGCCCCACCAAAAATCCCAACAGCCCCACCCTTTCTAACCACTCCCAGGAGTCCCAACAGCCCCACCATGTCAACAGCTCCACCAAAAATCCCAACAGCCCCACCCATCCCAACAACCCCCACCAGTCCCAACAGCCCCACCGTTTCAACAGCCCCACCAAAAATTCCAACAGCCACTCGTCCCAACAACCCCCACCAGTCTCAACAGCCCCACCAAAAATCCCAACAGCCCCAACCGTCCCAACAACCCCCACCAGTCCCAACATCCCCACCGTTTCAACAACCCCACCACAAATCCCAACAGCCCCACCAGTCCCAACAGCCCCACCAACCCAACCGCCCCACCAAAAGTCCCCACAGCCCCAGCCCGTCCCAACAACCCCCACCATCCCAACAGCCCCACCAATAATCCCAACTGTCCCACCAATACCAACAGCCCCACCAATCCCAACAGCCCCACCAATCGCAACAGCCATTGTCCCAACAGCCCCACCATAACAACAGTCCCTCCGTCCCAACAGCCCCACCAAAAGTCCCCACAGCCCCATCCGTCCCAACAACCCCCACCAGTCCCAACAGCCCCACCAATAATCCCAACAGCCCCACAAATCCCTACAGCCCCACCATCCCAACAGCCCCACCAAAAATCACAAGAGCCCCACCAATAATCCCAACAGTCCCACCAAACCCAACAGCCTCACCAATCCTAACAGCCCCACCGTCCCAACAGTCCCACCATCCCAACAGCCCCACCATCCCAACAGCCCCACCAAAAATCCCAAGAGCCCCACCCGTCCCAACAACTACACTAGTCCCAACAGCCCCACCAAAAATCCCAACAGCCCCACCCATTCCAACAACCCCCCCAGTCCCAACAGCCCCACCGTTTCAACAGCCCCCACAACAAATCCCAGCAGCCCCACCATTCCCAACAGCCCCACCATCCCAACAGCCATACCAAAAATCCTAACTGCCCCACCAATCCCAACAGCCCCACCAGTCCCAACAGCCCCATTGTCCCAACAGCCCCACCATCCCAACAGCCCCAACAGCCTTACCAACAGTCCCCACAGCCCCACCCGTCCCAACAAGCCCCACCAGTCCCAAAAGCCCCACCAATAATCCCAACAGCCCCATCAATCCCTACAGTCCCACCGTCCCAACAGCCCCACCAAAAATCCCAACAGCCCCACCCGTCTTAACAGCCCCACCAGTTGCAACAGCCCCACCATCCCAACAGCCCCACCAATAATCCAAACAGCCCCACCAAACCCAACAGCCTCACCAAACCCAACAGCCTCACCAATCCCAACAGCCCCACCATCCCAACAGTCCCACTATCCCAACAGATCCACCATCCCAACAGCCCCACCAAAAATCCCAAGAGCCCCACCCGTCCCAACAACCCCGCTAGTCCCAACAGCCCCACCAAAAATCCCAACAGCCCCACCCGTCCCAACAACCCCCACCAGTCCCAACAGCCCCACCGTTTCAACAGCCCCACAACAAATCCCAGACAGCCCCACCATTCCCAACAGCCCCACCGTCCCAACAGCCCCACCAAAAATCCTAACTGCCCCACCAATCCCAACAGCCCCACCAGTCCCAACAGCCCACCATCCCAACAGCCCCACCAATAATCCCAACTGCCCCACCAATCTCAACAGCCCCACCATCCCAACTGCCCCAACAGCCTTACCAAAAGTCCCCACAGCCCCACCCGTCCCAACAAGCCCCACCAGTCCCAACAGCCCCACCAAAAATCCCAACAGCCCCATCAATCCCTACAGCCCCACCGTCCCAACAGCCCCACACAAAATCCCAACAGCCCCACCCGTCTTAACAGCCCCACCAGTCGCAACAGCCCCACCATCCCAAGAGCCCTACCAATAATCCAAGAGCCCCACCAAACCCAACAGCCCCACCAATCCCAACAGCCCCACAGTCCCAACAGCCCCACCATTCCAACAGCCCCACCATCCCGACAGCCCCACCAAGAATCCCAACAGCCCCATCCATCCCAACAACCCCCACCAGTCCCAACAGCCCCACCGTTTCAACAGCCCCGCCAAAAATCCCAACAGCCCCACCCGTCCCAACAACCCCACCAGTCCCAACAGCCCCACCGTTTCAACAGCCCCACCACAAATCCCAACAGCCCCACCAGTCCCAACAGCTCCACCGTTTCAACAGCCCCACCACAATCACAACAGCCCCACCACTCCCAACAGCCCCACCATCCCAACAGCCCCACCAGTCCCGACAGCCCCACTAAGAATCCCAACAGCCCCATCCATCCTAACAACCCCCACCAGTCCCAACAGCCCCACCGTTTCAACAGCCCTGCCAAAAATCCCAACAGCGCCACCCGTCCCAACAACCCCCACCAGTCCCAACAGCCCCACCGTTTCCAACAGCCCCACCACAAATCCCAACAACCCCACCAGTCCCAACAGCCCCACCATTTCAACAGCCCCACCATTTCAACAGCCCCACCACAAATCACAACAGCCCCACCAGTCCCAAAAGCCCCACCGTCCCAACAGCCATACCAAAAATCCCAACAGCCCCAACCGTCCCAACAACCCCCACCAGTCCCAACAGCCCCACCTTTTCAACAGCCCCACCAAAAATCCCAACTGCCCCACAAGTCTCAACAGCCCCACCGTCCCAACAGCCATACCAAAAATCCCAACAGCCCTACCAGTCCCAACAGACCCACCATTTCAACAGCCCCACCACAAATCACAACAGCCCCACCAGTCCCAACAGCCCCACCGTCCCAACAGCCATACCAAAAATTTCAACAGCCCCAACCGTCCCAACAACCCCCATCAGTCCCAACAGCCCCACCAATAATCCCAACAGCCCTATCAATCCCTACAGCCCCACCGTCCCAACAGCCCCACCCAAAATCCCAACAGCCCCACCCGTCTTAACAGCCCCACCAGTCGCAACAGCCCCACCATCCCAACAGCCCTACCAATAATCCAAAGAGCCCCACCAAACCCAACAGCCCCACCAATCCCAACAGCCCCACAGTCCCAACAGCCCCACCATCCCAACAGCCCCACCATCCCAACAGCCCCACCAAGAATCCCAACAGCCCCATCCATCCTAACAACCCCACCAGTCCCAACAGCCCCACTGTTTCAACAGCCCCGCCAAAAATCCCAACAGCCCCACCCGTCCCAACAGTCCCACCATCCCAACAGCCCCACCATCCCAACAGCACCACCAAAAATCCCAAGAGCCCCACCCGTCCCAACAACCCCACTAGTCCCAACAGCCCCACCAAAAATCCCAACAGCCCCACCCGTCCCAACAACCCCCACCAGTCCCAACAGCCCCACCGTTTCAACAGCCCCACAATCCCACAACAAATCCCAGCAGCCCCACCATTCCCAACAGCCCCACCGTCCCAACAGCCATACCAAAAATCCTAACTGCCCCACCAATCCCAACAGCCCCACCAGTCCCAACAGCCCACCGTCCCAACAGCCCCACCGTCCCAACAGCCCCACCAATAATCCCAACTGCCCCACCAATCCCAACAGCCCCACCAATCCCAACAGCCCCACTGAACAGCGTAAATATTTTTGCTCCAATTTTCCTAGAGCCAGGCACGTATCTCTGGGGGAATGGGTGGGGTTCGAACCCCCAAAATTCAGAGAAATATGACTTTTAAACGTTATTTTTTGCTATTTTTGGCTTTTTAGGCTAGTCCCCAAAAATTGGTGTTGGTCCCCCCAAAATAGGACGACCAGCTACGTGCCTGCCTGCATGCCTAGAGTTAGTAGGTGAATCGCTCTGACTCTTGGGGGATGTTGTAACGGCGTAATTTGAATCGGCCTAATGGTTTAATGGTCCCGACCCGCAAATGCAGTAGCCCCCTGCTTTATATGCGGAATCGCTACGTAGTGCTCTTTATAGCACTATAAATGTATTAGAAAAATAACAATATCAAAATAATACAATTAGGCACAAAATAAAGTACATCGCTGCTGCGGCCGAACCGCTCGAGAAAAGAACCTAAGTGAGCACTGACTCCAAACTATCATTAACTATTAAATGCATCAATCTATAGCGACTAAATTTGCCTAGCCAGAAAACCGACGCTAAATCCGGGACACAAAATAATAATTTCGCGCGTCCTATTGCTTAAATCTATGTAAATATACAATGATGTAACTAGTATTAAAAACGTGTGACGAAAAGACTACTGAAGCTACAGTAATTAGTTAAACAATAAATATTAACTAAGTATATGAATTTAAATCATTAAATCTTTGTTAATAGTTTTGATCTCCGTCACACCCCTCCAGCCTAAGAGGGCAATCCCCCTATTAGAGCTTACGTTCGGCAACAAAACGGTTAAAACGACCAATATCGCTATTAATAGGCTGCTGATCACGAACCTTTGCAATGATGCGGCCCCTCGCCATTCCATTTCTTCCTTCGCTCCTTACGCCTCGTCGATTCGGACCTCGATTAATCAGCACACTCTGCATAGCTTCCTTCGATGATTTCACAGGTCTACCCAGCTTCGCCTGCGCACGTCTGATTATCCCATCCCTACGACTCGACTTGTGGGTATTGACGTTCATGTCCATCCGGCACCGTAGCATTCCCTCCATATGTTTCGCATGTTTCCCGCATGATCGTTTGTATGACTCCAACCTGCTCTCCAAATACTTATCGCAAAAATCATTCCACGGCGTCTCATAGCGAAATGCTTTACGCCAAGCACGTTTAAAATCGTACGCGTCCCGTTTCACACGTAAATCGAGTTTAAACGTCAATGGATCCAAACGTTTTGGCGGCGAGGGATTCAAACAACCGGCCACCATAACGACTAAATTTTCTAACGGTTTGTATGGGGGATTAATATCCCTGCCCATTGCCGACTTCAACGCGTCACACGAAATTGTGGGATTTCTTCCACCCGACCAGACGTTCTTCATACACCAAAGTAATCCTACGTCCAACGCTGCTAATGCATCACGAGCGGCGTATAAAATCATCGAACGCGAGAAATCTTGCATATTACAATTCCAATACCAGCCAAATTTTCCTTTATCTTTCGCCAAAGTTATACCAAATGCGTGTTCGACAAACAAAGCCAACGTTGCCCTATGTTTCGACCAAATAGTCTTATAATCGTCCAATCGCCCAACACGTTCCAAATTTCGATAGTGTCGAAATAGGTCACAAGTATAACCATCTATGAAACGGCTACCATCAAAAACGTTAGCAACCGCACGAACGTCTTGGTCCAAATCCTGACCGAACTTTATCACCGACTCGTCCTTCAGCATCTTTAACAAGCATGACGGTAAACGCGTGAATTGATGAAGATCGAATACGTATATTGTTCCGTCCGCTTTCGCCAATTGCAGAATACGAGCGAATCCTCCTTTCACATTCTTATCGACGCGCGGCGAAGTAAATTTCTTTTGAAAATCGGGCCAATCCTCGTAAATACGATTTGAATTCACGAACTCCGCGTCGATTCCCAAGAATACTGGAAAATTAGGTGCAAACGGTCTATACAAATCTACGACCGCTGATTCGCACTCGCTGAGCGTCTGAACCGGACGAATTTCACGAACCTCAATTGGTTCTCGTTTAAGCCTACGCATCCAAATTTCTCGAATTTCAAAAAATTCGACTCGTCCGATTTGGGAACGTCTAGCAACGAATCAAACTGACGCCCGAAAATAGTTGTTCGCCACATAGCAAAAAAAATATTAGCTAATCAATTCTGAATCAAACAACACGTTAAAGTATTAAGCAGAAGAATGTACATTGTGAGAAAAATAAATGCATAATACCAAATAGTAAATACAAAAATGTACAGAGCATCTATTTTTGCTCAGCAAATTCTACAGCTTTCATGCTAGGACAATCCTTGCAAGCTAAATCAAACGCTTCCGAAAATCCTTTCATGCGATTATTAATAAACAAATTAGTATTCGTCGAAAACGTTAATATCGTTTTTTAAATCACAAACTCCGAAACATTTCTTTAAAACGTAGAAACGTACTGGAATTTTATCGTAGTCGCGTAGAGTTAGCTTTGCTGGTATTTCCGAAAAGTTAATCACTTTTGCGGGCCAAAAAGGATATCCTTTTATTTTGGCAAAAACCACTTCACCAACTTTGAATTTTTCCCGTAATGTCGAATTTTCAAAATTGTCCACCTTTTTTAAACGATTCACGTGCACCAATTTTGAAAAACGATTGTCCGCCATCAATGTTATTTTTACGTTCAGATTAGAAATTTTCTCGATAACCTTAAACGGTCCGTCCCATTTAAGGGCCAATTTAGGAGAAACCCCTCGCCAAAATTAGCTTTACGCAAATAAACAATATCACCAACATCAAAATTGATGGGATAAGATGTCTTGTCATAATTATCTTTCTGATGTTTTTGCGCTTTTTCAATCAAATTTCTAGCTTGTTCCTGCATTTCAGATAAAGTATTTTTCAGGAAATCCAAAAAATTTTCCTCCGAACACACTGAACGTTGTTCTGGCGAAATTTGTACTTCTAAAGGAAATCTAGGCTCTCTACCATACATAAGCATGAATGGCGATAAGCCAGTTGACTCCTGGCAGCAAGAACGATAAGCAAATAGTACAAATGGTACATATAAGTCCCAAATTGCAGGTTCGCGAGACACAAGAGTAGCTAATGCTGCAGATAGTGTCCTGTTGAACCTTTCAACAAGTCCATCAGTTTGGGGATGGTAGGCCGAAGTGAAAATTTTACGAATTTCTAAAATTTTGCAAATTTCTTTCAGCAAATTCGAAGTAAAGTTACCACCCTTATCGGACAAAAGTTGTCTAGGTGTACCGTGACGGCAAACAATTTCACGTACAAAAATTTCTGCAATTGTTGTAGCTTTTAAGTCTGGGATTGGAAAAGCTTCCGCCCATTTAGTTAGGTAGTCCAAAAAGACCACTACGTAGCGATTCCCACTCGAAGCAGTTGGGAATTCCATACAGTCTACAGCTACTTTATCCCAAGGGCCTTCTACAGGAATATTTTGCAAAGGAGCACGTACATTTGGTACCGGTGACTTACGCTTGATGCAAATCTCACAACTTTTGCACCACTCAATCACGTCCTGCGTCACCATTGGCCACCAAAATCGCTGCAAAATTCGCCCCATTGTTCTCGCAATACCGAAATGAGCACCGAATTCCGAATCGTGGAATTCTTTCAGCAACGTGGGAACCCACTGGCGCGGAACAACAGTTTGCCAAATCATCGCGCTGCTTCTCTTCGGTCTATAACGACGCACTAAAACATTATTTAACATATCAAATTCGTTTTTAATTTCCAATGGGCATGCATACGATTTAAGCTTTTCTTTAATCTTAATTATAAATTCATCTTTATTTGCTTCAATTTGAAATTCCTTTTCCGGCTCATCCAAAATAACAGGTGTTACATTTTGATTACGCGAAAGCCAGTCAGGAGCTCCGTTTTCTTTCCCAGGTGTAAAGGAAATTTCGAAATCGAATTCCTGAAGCTTTAAAGCCCAACGCATCAATTTACCACTAGGATCTTTTAAATTTAATAACATTTCGTTCATTTTGTTCATTTTCATTAATACCGAAAAATACAGAACGCGGATATGATTGTAAACAAAGCGGTAATGCCGCTAGTTTTACTTCATCAGTTAAGCCACCTGCATTTGCCAACGACTCGAAATCCTCAAAAAAATTGAAAAATAGCTTTTCCCGTTTCCCCATTAAATTTTTTAACGCTTGTTTGAACGATTTGCAAAACATACGCTGCAACGCATTTACAACTTCAACATTTTCCGCCATTTTTTGTGCTTTTTCCGTTTCACTGTCAAATAAATCAAAAACTCGTCCGAGTCTGATGAACTCTTCGAAAATGTTACCTCGATCAAGGCTGCCTTCTTCTTCAGTACCTTCCTGGCGTTCTCTGATGATACGGCTTTTCTAGTTTCGACGGCTGAAGGTGGTACGCGATTTCCATCTTTTGAGTTACATGCATCGCTAATTCGCAAATTTCTTCGTTATCGCAATCAAATCCGCTACTATTCAGCCCAAAATCGTTTCCAGTGACAACTCAGCGGGTCCTAAACAGAACAATATCTTCTTATCGTGGGACCTCCAGTATGTAGCTGGCATTAATTTAAATCGGCCTAATGGTTCCCGACCCGCAAATGCAGTAGCCCCCTGCTTTATATGCGGAATCGCTACGTAGTGCTCTTTATAGCACTATAAATGTATTAGAAAAATAACAAATCAAAATAATACAATTAAGGCACGAAATAAAATACATCGTTGCTGCGGCCGAACCGCTCGAGAAAAGAACGTAATTTAGCACTGACTCCAAACTCTCATTAACTATTAAATGCATCAATCTATAGGGACTAAATTTGCCTAGCCAGAAAACCGATGCTAAATCCGGGACACAAAATAATAATTTCGCGCGACCTATTGCTTAAATATATGTAAATATGCAATGATGTAACTAGTATTAGAAACGTGTGACGAAAAGACTACTGAAGCTACAGTAATTAGTTAAACAATAAATATTAACTAAGTATATGAATTTAAATCATTAAATCTTTGTTAATAGTTTTAATCTCCGTCACAATGTGGGGACGACAGACCGACTTTGAGTGGGGGCCATTCCACCAATTCCCCCGTTACATGTATGCCTTGTGCTCTCTAGGACTTTTATGCTTCGCGATCATTGATTCTTGTGTTGAATGTAAACAGGTTTATGAAAAGCATGTTTTATTTTCTCTTTATTCAGTTTCGTGTTGATAGTACTTATATTTGCCTATTCATTTTATTTTGTGACAAAATATTTTATCGAATATTCAAGCTACGGTGTGTTCAGGTTCCCTTAAAGCTGGCGAATCGGAATTTATTTACTGATTCTTAATTTTTTCGAATTCGGATCCGGGTGCCTAATTTTTCGAATTTTCAAATCCGAACCTGAATCCAAAAAAACCTAGTAATACCAAACCCATATCCAAATCTGAACGCACGTTTCATTACTACAGAGTTTTTCATCGTACCTGATGCGAAAGAATCAATTACCGTGCAATAGTTTATCTACTCGTACCTAAAAAGTTTGGGCATCTAAGGCCCCTTTAATACTCGTATAGCTTGTGACTGTAACGCGGATAACGCAAAAGTTTATTAGCTCAGTTTACTTCTCTTTTGCAGAGGGTTAATCTACAAGCTTAACTTATCTAAATTCCTTCGCTTTCTTTGCGGATTGAACAGTTGAATACTTCGCTGCTGATTAACGGATAGCTACCTAGGTCGTCGCTATAATACGGATTAAGCTAAACATAACACAAAGTATCTACTTACCTTTTACTTTGACGCACGACTATGGACAGCGATAAATGGGCGGGCAAAAAAGGTGGAGCGAGATTAAAACTATGCGAGGCGA